>JABXJD010000675.1:0-206574 GCA_013375575.1 Percina caprodes
CTTGATGAGTTTAAAGATGGACAAGCTGCTGATGGAAGGTAAGTCTGAAAATGAACTTGTTATTATCTGCCTCTCCTGAGAAGAAGAATCCAGACTTGGTCCAGAGCTCCGTAGTCTGTTGTAGGACTCAACGATATAATGTGTCAGCAGTGACATCACAGTGTACACCTACTGTATGAATTAATTAATGAAATGAACTTTACTTTATTAGTCAACAAAGAGCCGACTGAGATGAGACGGCATCTTTCATCAGATCACATTTTGATTACAGTTACTGATCCACGGTCTTTGTTTGTATCAGGATGCAGCAGCAGAAACCAGGACCTGGACCCAGCTGTGTCCATGAAGAGTGACTGGTCTATGGGTTGTCCTATTGCCTTTAAAGATGGACAAGCTGTTGATGAAAGGTAATAATTTCTAACTGAACTTTGTTATTACCTGACTCTCTCAGAGCTTCATGGTCTAGGTTGGCGATGCCACAAAATGTGGTTTTAATCTGATGCCCAGTGATTCCGGGACCAGAACCACCAGCCAGGGGCGCCCAACACGATTGTGATTGGTTTAAAGAAATGCCAATAAACCAGAGCTCTTTCTCTAATCCCAGAATGGGTCAATGGTGGACTTCAGGGATGTACTGCGAAAAAAATCAACCCGGGACTTTGGGATGGAGTGGCCTATTATGACAGCATGTGAAAAGCGCTCATAGAACCTTTTTTGGAATTAATTCGAATAGTAGTAATAATAAAACTACAAAAAGAGATCGAAAGACCACATATACTGTATATGCTGGGGTAGGAGGTTGAGTTGTTTGTTTTTCTTTTAACCAATCACAATGGTTGCTAAGCTGCGGATGCAGCAACGGTGTCTATGCTAAATAGTTTTGGGAAGAACTATTTAAATTCCTAAAACTGGGCGTGCGGCAAGTTTTAAGCACCCGTCCTTTACACATCACAATCAGTGAGGGCTGAATGACCTCCTCCACCTCGCCTCCTCACATAAATTACTATGCAAATTATTAAATGAGCTCCTGGCGTTGTCATTTCCCAATCACAAGGCTAATCCTGCTGCAGAACACGCAAGAAAAAGTAGGGAAAAATATTCTGTTTGGAGGTTTGTTATCTCAGATAAGCAACACAAGGAAATCTGCAGATTGTGCATATTTGCTGGTGAATGCACCGGGTTCAGAGACTCAAACCATGGCAGAAAAAAACCCGTTGATATCAAAGTGGAAATGAAAAGAAGAGTGGCGGCGCCAGACAAAGACACTGTGCATGTCAGTCCAAATTACGCACAAGCTGTTTGAACCCACCTTTATTTTTGAGAGACCAGCTCAACACAGTCCTAAGACAACCTGACTTACGAGGAGAAGAGGGACCCATGTGAGCCAGCGTCTCTAAGGGAGGGGATAGCGCACACCCAGGATCTGCTGTGCATGAATTAAATACAATAACAGAAATACATGCAAAATTAATGAAAAATCAACGTTCTAAAACATGAGGGAATCCTTGGAAGAACTGGTTAAAACGTATTTGCCAGTTCTCCTGCCACTTAGTCACTTATTCTATTCATGACACCCAAACAGCACTGTAAAGCTGCTGCATTAGGCCCAGTGTTCAATGGGTGGGGTTCATTTACTACACCTTGTTCACTTACTTACTTGCATCATCCACACGATCAGTTGAGTGGTAAACTCAACACATGACGCTGCGTTTCTTCCTGATAGCGTGTGCTTGACAACCAGCATACCCAACCTTTTTGTTTGCACGCAAAGTTTGTACATGAGGTCCCTGATGTTTTCTGGAAAATGAAGAGGTGACTTACTTTATAATAAGAATATACTGTATAATAAGGTCATTATTAACCTTTAGGCTTTTGGGAAGATATCAAGTCAGTCCTGATCAATTGGTCCAAGTGAAGTTACAAGTCCATTGTCATCTGCTAAATCCGGGTTCTGGTCACGGTGGCAACAGGTCATGAAAGGTAGCCCACACGTCCCTCTCACCATCTACGGTTTCAAGCTGCTCCTGGGGGATCCCAAGGCTTGCTCAGGCCAGATGAGATGTACAATCTTATCATGTCGTAGGTCTACCATGGCGTCTCCTCCCAGATGGACTTGCCTGAAAGACCTCCAATGGTAAGCACCCAGGAGAAATCCTTACCAAAGACAGAACCACCTCAGCTGGCTCCTTTTGGTGCAACAGAGCAACAGCTCTACTCGGAGCTCCCTCCGGATGTCGCAGCTCCTGACCCTATCTCCAAGGCTGAGCCCAGAATCTCTGATGAGGAACTCATTTTGGCCGCTTGTATCATCAATCTCTATGTTTTGGTCACTACCTTAAGTTCATAACCATAGGTTGCCGAGAGAGAACCATGGCCTCAGATTTGGAGGTGCTGAACCTTATTCCACATGCTGTAGATCACAGTCTGAAGAAGCCAACAGAACCACAAAATCTGCAAATAGCAGAGAAGCAATCCTGAGGTCATCACACCAGACAGTTTCCTCCCACTTGGCTGTGCCCACCTGTTCATAAAAATCTAAATCTGCATGGTCTACCAGTCCCAGTACCCCATATTCATCAGTCATTGGTTTCAGGTTATGCAGAACCTCTTGTGTTGAAGTTTAAGAACTCTTTTTTCAGGCTTGTCTTGGGAAGCTGAAGACTCTTCCTCCTTCCATTTAGCGTCTATGCTGCTGAGGCTGGAGGAAGACCCAGCCAGCTGTGTAGGTTCCAGATTTTACTCATTAAATGTTCTTAAACTTGATGTTTTCTCCACAGAATTCACCAGGAGAGCTCAGAAGGCCTTGGTTTTCAGTCTGCCCAGCTGCATCAAACAGACCTGGACTCCATATTTATGGTGTGTACATAAACATGTGCAAACTCAATTTATGCCATTAACTACAGATTACATGTTAAACTACCATACAGATCCCAACAGTCTCCATGCTGCTCTGATCAGACCAGCATACCTTCAGCCTGATGAATCATATGTTGTTTTCTTTGTAGAGTGTGTGCAAGATTAAAACGTTACGATATTTCTAGTTGAGGTTAAAAGTTGTCACAAGGACACAAGTGTGGAATTACTTGCATCGGTACTACCGAGAACCAATTTACTTTAACTTATTTATTGCCAAATATCTGTACCTTAGAGCGTCTTTCACAGAGAGTGGGGTTTAGCTCGAACACACACACACGCACAGATGTGGAAGTGACAAAGTACAAATACTTTGTTACTGTACTCAAGTATATTTTTCTGATATTTTTACTTTACTTTACTATTTATTTTGTGGCGACTTTTTACTTCTACTCCTTACATTTTAGCACAAATATTGGTACTGTCTACTCCTTACATTTTACAAAATTGGCTCGTTACTGTAGTAAAAAGAATAAGATAGAAATACAAGAATAAAAGACCCTGGGTCTGTCTGAGGTTTCTTCCTAAAAGGAAGTTGTTCCTCGACACTGCTGCATTAGATGCTTGCTCTTGGGGGAATTATTGGAATTGTTGGGTCTGTAAAGCGTCTTGAGATAACTCTTGTTATGATTTGATACTATACGTGTGTGACGTCACACTCCTAGTTCTATACATTAAATGTTCAGTTTATCGTTCTGTTCCAGCTGCTGGAGGAGAACATTGTCACCTTTGTGAAGAATGAACTGAAGAAGATCCAGAAGATTCTGAATCCAGATTACCCAGAATTCTTAGAGAACCAGAAGAAGGCTGAGGATTTGTTGGATGGTGAGGATGAAGAGCAGAGGAGGAGGAGCAAAGAAGCATTTCTGGAGATCACACTGCACTTCCTGAAGAGAATGAAGCAGGAAGAGCTGGCTAACCGTCTGCAGAGCAGTAAGAGGATTTGAGATTTAACATGATGGATAGAGGAAAAAAGTAAAAATAGGAAAGTATCTATACAGTGAGGAAAATAAATATTTGAACACCCTGCTAGTTTGCAAGTTCTCCCACTTAGAAATCATGGAAGGGTCTGAAATTGTCCACTGTGAGAGACATAATCTAAAAAATCCAGAAATCACAATGTATGATTTTTTAACTATTTATTTGTATGATAGAGCTGCAAATAAGTATTTGAACACCTGAGAAAATCAATGTTAATATTTGGTACAGTAGCCTTTGTTTGGTCAAACGTTTCCTGTAGTTTTTCACCAGGTATTGCACACACTGCAGAAGGGATTTTGGCCCACTCCTCCACACAGATCTTCTCTAGATCAGTCAGGTTTCTGGGCTGTCTCTGAGAAACACAGAGTTTGAGCTCCTCCAAAGATTCTCTATTGGGTTTAGGTCTGGAGACTGGCTAGGCCACGCCAGAACCTTGATATGCTTCTTACAGAGCCACTCCTTGGTTATCCTGGCTGTGTGCTTCGGGTCATTGTCATGTTGGAAGACCCAGCCTCGACCCATCTTTAATGGTCTAACTGAGGGAAGGAGGTTGTTCCCCAAAATCTCGCAATACATGGCCCTGGTCCTCCTCTCCTTAATACAGTGCAGTCGCCCTGTCCCATGTGCAGAAAAACACCCCAAAGCATGATGCTACCACCCCCATGCTTCACAGTAGGGATGGTGTTCTTGGGATGGTACTCATCATTCTTCCTCCTCCAAACACGGTTAGTGGAATTATGACCAAAAGTTTTATTTTGGTCTCATCTGACCACATGACTTTCTCCCATGATTCCTCTGGATCATCCAAATGGTCATTGGCAAACTTAAGACGGGCCTTGACATGTGCTGGTTCGAGCAGGGGAACCTTCCGTGCCATGCATGATTTCAAACCATGACGTCTTAGTGTATTACCAACAGTAACCTTGGAAACGGTGGTCCCAGTTCTTTTCAGGTCATTGACCACCTCCTCCCGTGTAGTTCTGGGCTGATTTCTCACCTTTCTTAGGATCATTGAGACCCCACGAGGTGAGATCTTGCATGGAGCCCAAGTCCGAGGGAGATTGACAGTCATGTTTAGCTTCTTCCATTTTCTAATGATTGCTCCAACAGTGGACCTATTTTCACCAAGCTGCTTGGCAATTTCCCCATAGCCCTTTCCAGCCTTGTGGAGGTGGACAATTTTGTCTCTAGTGTCTTTGGACAGCTCTTTGATCTTGGCCATGTTAGTAGTTGGATTCTTACTGATTGTATGGGGCTTATTATTTTATTTTATGCAGCTAACGAGCTAAAACAGGCGCATCTAATTTAGGATAATAAATGGAGTGGAGGTGGACATTTTGAAGGCAGACTAACAGGTCTTTGAGGGTCAGAATTCTAGCTGATAGACAGGTGTTCAAATACTTATTTGCAGCTGTATCATACAAATAAATAATTTTTTTTTTTGGATTATGACTCTCACAGTGGACATGCACCTACGATGACAATTTCAGACCCCTCCATGATTTCTAAGTGGGAGAACTTGCAAAACAGCAGGGTGTTCAAATACTTATTTTCCTCACTGTATATATATATTAGAGCTGGGCAACGATTAAAATTTTTAATCGCGATTAATCACATAATTTCCTTGATTAATCGCAATTAATCGCATTGTTATATGCAAATAATGTTATATGCAATAATAAATTCAAAAGTAGTGTATATAGTGCAATTTTATTTTAATTGTTCTGCCATATAAACGAAAGTGCCGTAACATTTGTTCTGCAAAAACTTACCAGCATTTTGTTTATACATTAGCAGTTAAATAAAATATTTTGTGTACATCTCAACTTAAATGGTGCGTCTTGAGAATCTCATACCTGCCGTCATTGTTGCAATTCTCAGACTGACGTCCTCCACCCCCCTACTGGGCCTGCAGTCTGTAGCTCTCCACGTCGCTATGGCATTGTTAGCTTCTCTTGCCTTTATTTATCTCTACTTCTCTGACACGCTGCATCTAACGTGGTCTACCGAAGCCTTGTGCCGCTGTGTGTCGTTGAATGGTTTGCTGGTATCAACTGTGTGTACTGCATTGAGGTGATATTTCAAACTGGAAGTACCTTCGCAGTATTTACAAATCACGTTGGATCACGACAACTGCGCCATCAAGAAGTTTAAAATGAAAATGACCGTGTAAAAGTTGCAAATCTGCATGTTTGTTGCTTTATTTCTCCTGTGGTTTATCCGCCAATTCTTTTATTTTCCAGTTCCTGTAAGCGCGGTAGCAGTCAGCAACAGACTTTTCACAATAAAAGCCTGTGAGCAACAGACTTTTACAATAATAAAAGAAATAATAAAAACTGTGTTAACGCGCGATAAAAAAATTGTAGGCGTTAATTAATTAATGAGTTAACGCGATAATAACGCGTTAACGTGCCCAGCCCTAATATATATATATATATATATATATATATATATATATATATATATATATATATATATATATATATATATATTAAATGTTTAGATCCTTTGATATAATTTATTGTTTGTTCAGGAACCCGTGTTGCAGGATGCCGCCCCAATTTCAAGTCTAACCTGGAGAAGAAGTTTCTGCATGTGTTTGAGGGGATTGCTAAAGCAGGAAATCCAACCGTTCTGCATCAGATGTTCACAGAGATCTACCTCATGGAGGGAGGGGCTGCAGGGGTCAATAAAGAACATGAGGTCAGACAGATTGAAATAGCATCCAGGAAACCAGACATACCAGAAACAATAATCAGATGTGAAGACATCTTTCAAGCCCCACCTGGAAGAGATGAACCAATCAGAACCGTGATGACAACGGGAGTGGCTGGCATCGGTAAAACAGTCTTAACACAGAAGTTCACTCTGGACTGGGCTGAAGGCAAAGCCAACCAGGACATCCAGTTCATATTCCCATTCACCTTCAGAGAGCTGAATGTGCTGAAAGAGAGAAAGTTCAGCTTGGTGGAACTTGTTGATTACTTCTTCAGTGAAACCAAAGAAGCAGGAATCTGCAGGTTTGAAGAGGTCCCGGTGGTCTTCATCTTTGACGGTCTGGATGAGTGTCGACTTCCTCTGGACTTCCTCAACACTAAGATTCTGACTGATGTTACAGAGTCCACCTCAGTGGGTGTGCTGCTGACAAACCTGATCAGGGGGAAACTGCTTCCCTCCGCTCGCCTCTGGATAACCACACGACCTGCAGCAGCAAATCAGATCCCTGCTGAGTGTGTTGACATGGTGACAGAGATCAGAGGGTTCAATGACCCACAGAAGGAGGAGTACTTCAGTAAGAGATTCAGAGATGAGGAGCAGGCCAGCCAAATCAACTCATACATTAGGAAATCACGAAGCCTCCACATCATGTGCCACATCCCAGTCTTCTGCTGGATCACTGCTACAGTTCTGGAGAAGGTGTTGAAGACCATAGGTGGAGGAGAGCTGCCCAAGACCCTGACTGAGATGTACATACACTTCCTGGTGGTTCAGTCCAAACTGAAGAACGTTAAATATCATGGGAAATCTGAGATAGATCAACACTGGAGTCCGGAGACCAGGAAGATGATTGAGTCTCTGGGAAAACTGGCTTTCGAGCAGCTGCAGAAAGGCAACCTGATCTTCTATGAATCAGACCTGACAGAGTGTGGCATAGATATCAAGGCAGCATCAGTGTACTCAGGAGTGTTCACACAAATCTTTAAAGAGGAGAGTGGACTGTACCAGGACAAGGTGTTCTGCTTCATTCATCTGAGTGTTCAGGAGTTCCTGGCTGCTCTTCATGTCCATCTGACCTTCACCAACTCTGGAGTCAACCTGCTGGCAGAAGACAAATCAACATCCCAGAAGACTGAAACAGGAGAAGTTGCTTCATCACAGTTCTATCAGAGTGCTGTTGACAAGGCCTTACAGAGTCCAAATGGACACCTGGACTTGTTTCTCCGCTTCCTCCTGGGTCTGTCACTGCAGACCAATCAGACTCTCCTACGAGGTTTGATGACACAGCCAAAAAGTATCTCAAAGACCAAAAAGGGAACCGCTGAGTACATCAAGACGAAGATCAGTGAGAATCTGTCTGCAGAGAGAAGCATCAACTTGTTCCACTGTCTGAATGAACTGAATGATCGTTCTCTGTTGGAGGGGATCCAACAGTCCCTGAGTTCAGGAAGTCTCTCCACAGATAAACTGTCTCTTGCTCAGTGGTCAGCTCTGGTCTTCATCTTACTGTCATCAGAAGAAGATTTGGACGTGTTTGACCTGAAGAAATACTCTGCTTCAGAGGAGGCTCTTCTGAGGATGATGCCAGTGGTCAAAGCCTCCAACAAAGCTCTGTAGGTGCACATAACTATCCAGATTCAATTACATTTTTATTTAAAGAAAAAAATGTTATGTGCTGTATTGCTGATGTCTTTTCAGGCTGAGTGGGTGTAACCTGTCAGAGAGAAGCTGTGAAGCTCTTTCCTCAGTTCTCAGCTCCCAGTCCTCTAGTCTGAGAGATCTGGACCTAAGTAACAATGACCTGCAGGATTCAGGAGTGGATCTGGTGTCGGCTGGACTGAGGAGTCCACACTGCAGACTGGAGACACTCAGGTTGGTGTTCTTTTAGGACCTGAGTAACAATTTTTAACAACAACATCAATTCTCATATATTTTGTAAATCCCTAGTTGGATTTACAGTGGACAAATGTGAATGTCTATTACGTGTGTGTGTGTGTGTGTGTGTGTGTGTGTGTGTGTGTGTGTGTGTGTGTGTGTGTGTGTGTGTCTCTCAGGCTGCATGATCTCAGAGGAAGGCTGTACTTCTCTGGCTTCAGCTCTGAGCTCCAACCCCTCCCATCTGAGAGAGCTGGACCTGAGCTACAATCATCCAGGAGACTCAGGAGTGACGATGCTTTCTACTTTATTGGAGGATCCAGAAAACAGACTGGACACTCTCAGGTATGGACAGACACATACTAAGGGACTCTGCTTCATGTTGAATGGAGGATCTAAGTAAAGGTGTGTCCGATTTTTATTGAAGGTCAGAGGTCTGGAACGATTCAATTGGCATTAACAAAATAAGATCTAATCAACTCACTTTTTGCTTTAAGCAAAGTACATTTACGTGAAGTACTTGCTTTTCCTAGTCAACTTTTGTACCAATATTGGTAGCTACAATTCTTTTTTCAGTAGCCAACGCTCTATGCTATTGTGCTTGTGTCAGACTAAGTGTAACCACACCGTGACAGCTTTGCCTTGACATTGACTTGAACAAGCTGTAGTGAGAGCTGTAGAGTCGACGTAGTCTCACTCAGTCTCTAAGAAAACTGTATTTCACACTATGATCAGAGCCGGCCCTTGGTCTGAAACGTGAAACAACGGTGACCCAAGAAAACCTGCTGTCCTACGCTGCCTGTGTCCCTGCCGCGCCTTCACTAAACAGCCTCGGATTTGAACGACAAATACAACAAAGGACCCGTTGATGTGCAGGGCTGGCCCTGACTATGTTGGTTATATTTTTCAATTATCCACAGCCCTGGAGTATGATGTTGATTGTGTCTTTGTTTCTTTTTGCAGGGTGGACAATGGGGGATTGCAGAATATGAGACCTGGTCTGAGGAAGTGTGAGTATGTTTTGCTCTAAAATAACTCAACTGTGTTGCACTAGTTTAAGCCCTTCCTGGCGCTGGAAGTATAATGTTAGATGAGGTTACTTATTATTTCAATGTTTTACTGAACAGGATCCTGAGTGATTAGCAGTTGATGGTGAATAAACTAAATCTCCCTTTACCAGTGAATGTTATTATAGACAAAAACAACTATTAAGTAATAATCACAAAGCAATAGCATGGTGCTTCCATTGAGGAACTACTTAACTCACACTGGCCAATCATGTATCAGGAGATCAGACTTGTCAGTGTGGTTTGAGGCGGTGTGAGAGTCCCGTACAGGAAACAGGAAACATCACTGCCTCTATCTCTGCCACAAGAAAGTTTAACAACCCCAAACACGAGCTCTGAACTGCCAAGGAGTTTGAGGAACAGCTGACTGTTTCCTGCAACAACAAAGCACTCGTTATGCATCGCTTGTCTCTTTTCTCTCTCTATTTCTGGTGTGAATGCCCCATTAATGTAAAAAAACATTATTTTTCTCCTACTGTCTGTCTGCATAGACCTGTATTCACCCTCTGTCTGAAACACTATTTTGTACAGTTGAGAATTAAGAAACAGTCAGGAAATGGGGAAATTGTTTATTATTATTTTATTGTTATCATGATATTTAACAAGGTTCACAGATATTTTTTTATTATGGTCCAGGCCTGGTCCTCCAGTGAAGTCCTGGTTTCTCCCGGTCCTCGGTGAAAGCTGCGGCTGGCGTTTCCAGCTGACTGTCCCTCACGGCGGCGCTAGCTTAAACAAGTCAACAGTTAACAGTTATCACCTTCAAAGCTAGTGAACACACAAACACAGCTAACCTGCCTGAACTTACCTTAAAACTACAGGATAACTAGTTACCAAACTGAGAGGTGCACACGACTGCAAAAATAATACTTTTACAAAAGTTAAAATGTACATTAGTCTCCAGACCTCAGTCAGCTGGACATTAAACTTAGTTTTCTCTCCTCTGCTGACTACATGTTTCTCCCTCCAACGTGCTCTACATGTCCTCTCTGACTTCCTCCTTTCTTTTCTACTCCCCAACAAAGCCATCTGATTGGCTGGGAGTGTAGCTATACAGGAAATAATTAACTTACATTACTCCACTGAAAATGCATTACACTTCCCTTCAAAACAAAGGATTATGGGAAACATGCTTATTGTATTTACCCTGTTATAAACTGAAACACAATGTATTAATGTAGTTAACTGTATAAAATACTTTATTTACAGTATATGTATTTAACAGTATTTGTGTAGGTCCCTACACTTGATTTTTAGATTGTTCTTGCCTGAATTACAAAGATATACAGTATTTTATTTCTTTTTCTAAAACGATGTTAGGATTTATTACTTCATTTAAAATCCACAAACAGAACAAACTGAACACGTTGATCCAACAGAACTAATAAATACATAAATACATGAATCAACAGTCGAGCCAACAGAAAGCTAACTTTGTTTCTTTATTTTTTATTCACACAGAAGTTGTGTTCAAGTAACCTTCAATTTTCTTCTCTGGATGTTTTTAATAAATAAGCCTTGAAAAACTCAGAGTCCATGAACACAACACGGCATCATTAATGTCCTAAAGATGTTTAAAAGGTGAATAAAGTGATTTGAGGTAGATTTATCTTCCAGTTCCTCCCTGATGGGAGACCTGGTATCAGATATACGACACAGACACAAACATACCATAAATCCTAATTTTTCATCCATAAACTGGTATTTCTATAACTGAACATCAGCTAATAGCAGTTTTAGAAAGCAGATGGTTCAGAGCTGCTTTGTGCTGCAGTAGAAGGAGATGGGAGTGTTTTATTAGTGAGACTTTATTCAGTTGATGTTTCTAGATTTGGATCATCGGCTGTCCTCATCGGGTCAACACGAGGACAAGAAGCTGGACATTGTTGACATGTTGACTCTCATGTTCAGGAACTCTTCATGTTGGTAGAACTGGATTGTTAAACATCACTCACAGCTGAATATCAAATCAACGTTTGAAGGGTTTTCTTTCAGTTATTGTTAGTTGTTAATAAATGATCAGATGATAACCTGCAGCTGTATTGTGTCTTGTTCTCTCCATCAGATGTCTGTGAACTGGAACTGGACACAAACACAGTACACGGATACCTCAAACTGTCTGACAACAACAGGAAGGTGACACATGTGAAGGAGGATCAGTCATATCCTGATCATCCAGACAGATTTTACTGGTGGCATCAGCTGCTGTGTAGAGATGGTCTGACTGGTCGCTGTTACTGGGAGGTCGAGAGGAGAGGAAAGGTTTCTATATCAGTGAGTTACAGAGGAATCAGAAGGAAAGGAGACAGTGATGACTGTGTGTTTGGAGGGAATGATCATTCCTGGAGTCTGTCCTGCTCTGATGAACGTGGTTACTCTGTCTGGCACAATAACAGAGAAACAGTCCTCACTTCCTGCTCCGTCTCTAACAGAGTAGCAGTGTATTTGGACGTTCCTGCTGGCTCTCTGTCCTTCTACACAGTCTCCTCTGACTCACTGATCCACCTCCACACCTTCAACACCACATTCACTCAGCCTCTCTATCCTGGGTTTGGGGTCTGGCCTGGTTTCTCAGTGTCTCTGTGTCCTCTGTAGAACTGAGAGTCTCTCTTGTGGACAGAAACACTGACTGAAGATCAGCTGCTGAAATCAAAGTCTGTTCACCATCACACACACTCTGCACTGTGAAGCAGATCTGATCAGTTCTGTCTCCTCATGTCATTTTGTATCACAAAGTCATAATTAAAGTCAAAGTCAAAGTAATAACTACTAGGGGGTGACAGTAGCTCAGTCCGTAGGGAGTTGGGTCGGCAGATTTATTCATCTGACTTGTAAAATAACGTCAATGATCGACTTGTTTTAAATGTTGGGAATGTGGAGCAACTTAATGCAAAATTAGTTCAATAAAACAAGGCCACATGCTGATTATTTGATGGATGTATTCTTCCTGTTGTCTGTGTTTCAACTCCTAATTAAAAGGTAAAGTTTCCGTCCACTAAATGTTCTGTTGTTGTCTCTGACAGACTCAGATTATTATTCTAACAGTCTGACAACATTATGGGATGGATCCATACAGAGATAGACCTTTAGTTAAAGAGTAAGATCCTTTTAGTTTAACATGAAACAGCCCCGAAATCCCCATCACCAAACCCACCAGACTCCATGTAAATAATCACTACTTTTAGCGTGTATAGAGCAGCATATCTCCACCAGACTCCATGTAAATAGTCACTAGTTTTAGCGTGTATAGAGCAGCATATCTCCACCAGACTCCATGTAAATAGTCACTACTTTTAGCGTGTAGAGAGCAGCATATCGCCACATTTATTTTATTGGTAAGCAATATTAACGTAGCGGGGAAACAAAGAAAGCGGAACCAATGTGCGGTTATCGATACACCACGGTGCCCAGGTGACGGACACTTTCCTCCTCTGAGACGAGGATGGCGGTTTGTTTTCTCACTCACTGATGCCGTAATTCTGCTTTCCAGGTCGGTACTCGGTAAAAATGACAAAACTCGGTTTCCTTCTGACGTGTGTATGGTGGACTGAAGCTGTGGTGGGTTAGTTATGGAGTTTATGATGTGTGAAGGCGAGCTAAAGAGCCGCATTTGTAACCGCGGGAAACGGGTTTCGTAAACAACAGAGCTAGCGGCTAGCTAACAGGTGTGTATCGGGGTGGTACCATAGACAGGTAAAGGAATGGACCAACACGTCCCGTTGTTTCCATGGAGACTGTCGGTACACGATCCGTCCTGCCTGCACGATCCGTTCTGCGCATGCGCATGATGTTCACGCATGCGCATAAATACGTAGATGCAAACCTGGCTGGGTCCCTGCACTATTGGTACCACGCATGCGTCGGAACACTTGACGGCCAAGCATCACAACGGACAGCTTTTTTTTTTTTCTTCATTTTATTAACAAAGAACAATTATATCGCCAGTATGTACATATACAAAAAGTCAATACCAGAGGTGCATATACAGAATATATATATATAAAAAATTATATATTAGCATTTTTTGTAGGCTAGACTTTTTTGTAGTTCACAAGTGCTCAACATGTAATCTACACTTGTTAGTAGTTCAGATATATATATATATATATATTTTTTTATAAATATATTTAAATTAAGACTGGTCACTGATCCAACACTGTGTACCGACATCTGTGTACCAGGCATAGGCGACATTATTATATCTGGGGATTTTTGGTTTTTAATTATCGTTTACGCCCGGCTATGAATTACGAGGTGTTTACGTGGTGGACAATCCAAAAATATAAAGGAGTTGTTGTATAAAGGAGTTGTTACATTAACATGCACCCTTTTGATTACACGTGGAATGGGAATTCTTTTTTACCGAGGAAAAGTCAAAGCATTTAAAAAAAAACAAAAAAAACATTTGCAAGACAAATGGGCCCAGCCAGTGTACATGTTGAGCACTTGTGAACTACAAAAAAGTCTAGCCTACAAAAAATGCTAATATATAATTTTTTATATATATATATTCTGTATATGCACCTCTGGTATTGACTTTTTGTATATGTACATACTGGCGATATAATTGTTCTTTGTTAATAAAAAAAAAAAAAACGTGATGCTTGGCCGTCAAGTGTTCCGACGCATGCGTGGTACCAATAGTGCAGGGACCCAGCCAGGTTTTCATCTACGTATTTATGCGCATGCGTGAACATCATGCGCATGCGCAGAACGGATCGTGCAGGCAGGACGGATCGTGTACCGACACCGACCAGTGAAGTCTATTAGAAGCTCTTTCCCGGTGATGCTGAGCGTTACTGCGCAGCCTCCAACTGAGCTTGAAGACGTAGATGTGACGTGAGCAACCTGTCTGAAAGCTGTAAGTCTTCTGGTAGCTGTGCAAGATAAATCTCAATCATTCCCAATCAGCAGACGGAGAGGTAGGTATATGTTAGGAGATAACAAAGGCACAGGCTAATTACTGCTAACTAACATGCTAGTTAACATTAACATAGACACAGGCTAATTACTGCTAACTAACATGCTAGTTAACATTAACATAGGCTCAAGCTAATTACTGCTAACTAACATGCTAGTTAACATTAACATAGACTCAGCCTAATTCTTGCTAACTAACATGCTAGTTAACATTAACATAGACTCAGGCTAATTCCTGCTAACTAACATGCTAGTTAACATTAACAAAGGCACAGGCTAATTCCTGCTAACTAACATGCTAGTTAACATTAACATAGACTCAGGCTTATTCCTGCTAACTAACATGCTAGTTAACATTAACATAGGCACAGGCTAATTCCTGCTAACTAACGTGCTAGTTAACATAGGGTTGTGTGTGTGGTTCTGGGTGCTGGTGCTTCCATTCCCTGGTAACGAGTTATTTTGTGGTTTTTAACATATCCTGACAGGATTGTTAATGTTAAAATGTTGTTTAACTCTTAAAGGGGAGTTCCTCCTAAAAGTTCTCCAGAGTATTAGTAAAGGAATGTATTATAAGGTGAACTATTATCCCGAGGTGTATGATGGTTCATGTTTGACTCTGAAGTCATTTGAATATTTATTTCCAGCCAAAGAGGGTTTATGATTTCCATGATGACATTAGTATAATGGAGGAGTTGTGGAGGTAGAAAGAAGAGATATATATTATTATTGAAGCGCTACAGTAAGGGTGATATTTATTATTTAAGGACGAGACTATTTCTGGGACTTTGAGTGTGGAAGATTTTGCCCACTGAAAAATGGGGAGTAAAGAAAAGGGTGTTCGGTTCTTAAATTGAGCTGAAACATGTTTCCACGAGGGGAATGTTGTTGTTGTTGAGGACTGTTTTATGCTTTTGTGTTTCGGAGAATTTGTAATAAACAGACGAGAGATTTGGAGACGAGGACGGCGGTTCGTTCTCTCACTCACTGACTCCGTGATTCTGCTTTCCGGGGTTTGGCCTATGAGAGTTAAGTAGTGAACCCCAATCAAGAAAAATCATTTGTTACCCCGGTTACTCAATTGTAAACTGGTAACAAATGCAGGAGATCCTTGACGCTCTGAAGTCCTCTGGATTGGTCCTCATCAGCTGCATTGGCTCCATTCAAACATTTGAATATAGTAAAACATGGTCAGCTAGGATTCACTCACACCTCCCATTAGTTCTTCTAACCCTGGTATCATTATCTCCCCCCCGCCCTCAGCAGACGTCAAGCTGGCGACCGGAGCAGGAAAGAAGGAGGAAAAGGAGGAGCAGCCGGCAGCAGCAGTGAATGAGGAAGAGGAGGAGGAGCAGCCTGCAGCAGTAAAGGAAGAGGAGGAGGAGCCTGCAGCAATGAAGGAGGAAGAGGAGGAGGAGCCGGCAGCAGTAAAGGAGGAAGAGGAGGAGGAGCCTGCATCAGTGAAGGAGGAAGAGGAGGAGCAGTCGGCAGCAGCAGTGAAGGTGGAAGAGGAGGAGGAGCCGGCAGCAGTGAAGGAGGAAGAGGAGGAGGAGCCGGCAGCAGTGAAGGAGGAAGAGGAGGAGTATGTGGTGGAGAAGGTTTTGGACCGCAGAGTGGTGAAGGGAAGAGTAGAGTTTCTGCTGAAATGGAAGGGGTTCTCAGAGTAAGTATGAGTCTACAATATATACACACACACACACACACACACTTTCAACAGCATAATTTTCAGCATTCTCAAAGTTGAAGGTTTTGGTATTTTGACACTAAGGTGCAGACCCGCAAATAACCTTCTAACATGGCAACAGATAAAAGGAATAATCCAAATTAGCAGCTAGAGTGAGAATGGATTTCCTAAAAAACAAAGTGTGAGGAGATGTTCTTCTGTCTGCACTCACCTTTCCAGTGAGGAGAACACATGGGAGCCGCAAGACCACCTGGACCTGGACCTTATCACCGAGTACCTGCAGAAACACAAGGAGGAGGAGGAGGAGGAGAAGAAGAAGGAGGGCAAGAGGAAAGGTGTCAGTGAGGCCTCGGGAGACTCAGAGGAGCGAGGGAGCAAGAGGAGGAAGAAGAAGAAGGAGGAGGTGAGTGAAGGAAAGAGGTTACTCCAGACTGAAGAGACCAGGAATCTAATCTCAATATTAATGAATGCACACAGACGCTTTCACAAAGAGAAAGACATACACACACACACACACACACACACACACACAGATTATTGCTAAATATATGTAGATAGTGCAACAAAATTATTATGCACGGTTAAAACTCTGCTCAAACAAGTTCTGCTAAAAAGAAATGTTTTAGTCCTTTTTTAAAGGTCTCCATAGTCTGTGGTTTCTTTGATTACGTTAAGAGGCTAAAAACACGTTACTAACTTGGCCTGTTGAAGCCGGTTGGCTGCTAACGCTAGCAGGAGGAGAACTCGGTGTAGCAGCACCGGTTGGTTTCATTTGTCTCGCTACCGACAGAACTACACCTTTAAAAATAAAACATAAAACACAGCTACATGTTGAGTTCTCCTTTAAAGAGCAACACTTCCCATAAAACCTGTGTGTGTGTGTGTGTGTGTGTGTGTGTGTGTGTGTGTGTGTGTGAGTGAATTAACCAGTACAGTTAAACATAATTTCCTGTTAAATAGAGGACACAGGCATATGGATTTCATTTTTTGGCCTTTATTTGCAAATTTCATTTTTAATGGTATATGACATACCGTCTAATACGACACAAATAGTTTGGCCTCTGATGTCAGAATAAACTGAAGACTTGAGACGCCTCCCCGGCCTTGAAGGCCCCGTAGGCTGTCCACCCGTCCACATTCACATCAGCGCTATCCGGCTGGTGTTTGGTGTCACCGGTAGTCTCCATCGTCTCATCCGTCCCCCCCCGCTTCTTGTTCACGTCATAAAGGGACTCGCCTTCCCGCTGGAGATCAGATCACGTAGAGGTCGGCAGCGGATCTTTCTAGCAATGTTTCCATGCTGGCCGAGCCCCTCTGACGGCGGTCGGTCTGCGGCTGCAGGACCTGGAGCTCACTGCCAGTGTTCCAGTTGGACTGTTAAAAAATGTTGAGATAATTAAAAGGTATTTACATTATTTAGAAGCGGGCTGGCTGCTAGTTAGCTAACGCTAGCTTTCATGCTACATAAATAAGCCGGACAGAGTTGTCCCTCATCAGGCGATAGAAACCCTGCTGTCCCCCCCGTCCTGTTGAACAGAGTTGTCCCTCATCTGGCCATAAAAACCCTGCTGTCCCGCCCCCCCCCCCGTCCTGTTGGCTCAGAGCTCCACAGATTCGAGAGGTTGTAATCACTGAGTTGTGGTTGTACTGGCAAAGTGACAAAAAAGAACATGGGTATAGATTTTTTCTTTTTTTTTCTTTTTTTTTTTACAAGCTCTCAAATCATATTCTATAAGTGCTCACATCGCATCTACGCGCTCTCACTTTTGCACCTTATTTACCTTCATAGTATCAGAGTTAATAGAAACAATCCGTGTATTATAATCTGTGTGTGTGTGTCTGTGTGTGTGTGTGTGTGAGTGTGTGTGTGTGTGTGTGTGTGTGTGTGTGTGTGTGTGTGTGTGTGTGTGTGTGTGTGTGTGTGTGTGTGTTCCCCTCGTTAGCTGTCAGTATGTGTCGGCCCAGTCTATACCCACGATGTTACACTTTCGGTGTTGCTCTCGTTCTGCCAGAAATTCTTCTTCTCGAATGTCTGTTTCCAGATGTCCGTCCCCGTCCTCTGTCTCTGTGTTTGCGCTCTAACCTCCGTCCCCGTCCTCTGTCTCTGTGTTTGCGCTCTAACCTCCGTCCCCGTCCTCTGTCTCTGTGTTTGCGCTCTAACCTCCGTCCCCATCCTCTGTCTCTGTGTTGGCGCTCTAACCTCCGTCCCCATCCTCTGTCTCTGTGTTGGCGCTCTAACCTCCGTCCCCATCCTCTGTCTCTGTGTTGGCGCTCTAACCTCCGTCCCCATCCTCTGTCTCTGTGTTGGCGCTCTAACCTCCGTCCCCATCCTCTGTCTCTGTGTTGGCGCTCTAACCTCCGTCCCCATCCTCTGTCTCTGTGTTGGCGCTCTAACCTCCGTCCCCATCCTCTGTCTCTGTGTTGGCGCTCTAACCTCCGTCCCCATCCTCTGTCTCTGTGTTGGCGCTCTAACCTCCGTCCCCGTCCTCTGTCTCTGTGTTGGCGCTCTAACCTCCGTCCCCGTCCTCTGTCTCTGTGTTGGCGCTCTAACCTCCGTCCCCGTCCTCTGTCTCTGTGTTGACGTTCTAACCTCTGTCCCCCTCCTCTGTCTCTGTGTTGGCGCTCTAACCTCCGTCCCCATCCTCTGTCTCTGTGTTGGCGCTCTAACCTCCGTCCCCGTCCTCTGTCTCTGTGTTGGCGCTCTAACCTCCGTCCCCGTTCTTTGTCTCTGTGATGGCGTTCTAACCTCCGTCCCCGTCCTCTGTCTCTGTGATGGCGCTCTAACCTCCGTTCCCGTCCTCTGTCTCTGGGTTGGTGCTCTAACCTCCATCATGGGTGCATCATGGGAAGTCCCCCAGCAGTCTAGGCCTATAGCAGCGTAACTAAGGGATGGTTCAGGACTCTTCTGAGCCAACCCTAACTAATTAATACAAATTGGTTTTAACTACATCTCAGAGTTTGAATGACAGAAATCTGCTCAGATGAGAACTTAATGAGTGCAACAGATGTTTTAGCAAACGACTGAAAGCAGCACAACTAAGGCTACATTTTAATATGTGTATTTATTACAAGTTATATAATTATATGTATATTCAACGTTAAGGTATATCTCATATTTTCTTGATACCATGCAGCACTAATAACTACACTGAAATTGTCAGATGTTGCATAGTGTCACAATATTTTCATCTGTATTTATGTCATCTTTTAGTCTAACTTGTTTAATATATAAATGTTTTTTTCTTTCTAAATGATCTGATAATGTTGTGTAGCCGTTGTTTTCACCTTGATTCGACTAGTTTATAACTGGACCCATTATTACTAAACCTAGCCACCACGCCCGCCCCGCCCCCCCACACACTCCCACCAGTAACATTTCTAACTCAAGGTTAAACTGAAGAGTGTGCAAAGGATTTTGTTTTTAAATTGCCAATCAGTTAAATTGGGAAACTTCCCTGAACAAATGTAGAATATTTCTGAACTTATAAAAGTTATGAGCACTACGTTTGCTTCCATAATAACATGTCTGCAACCGGCACATATTTTCCTTCATTATGTCATGAATTATTGTATGAAGAGTGAGAACAAGTCCAGGGTTTAAGAAGGTTGTTCACTAACTCTCTCTCTCTCTCTCTCTCTCTCTCTCTCTCTCTCTCTCGCTCGGTTTGTCTATAGACACAGAGAAGAGGAGATGGACCCAAATGTCACCACTGTCAACACTGTGACAAATCCTTCACAACATCTGGAACTTTAAAGATTCATCAGAGAGTTCACACTGGAGAGAATCTACACAGCTGTGATCTATGTGGGGCAGCTTTCACACAGAAGAGTTCCCTAATGATACATCAACGCATTCACACTGGAGAGAAGCCGTACAGCTGTGATCTATGTGGTAAAACCTTTTCTAGCAGGGGTAACCTAGTAATGCACCGACGTGTTCACACCGAAGAGAAACCGTACCGGTGTGAACAATGTGAAAAAACCTTTACTAATAGTAGTGGCTTAAAATGTCACCAGCGCATTCACACCGGAGAGAAGCCGTACAGCTGTGATCTATGTGGGGAAACATTTTCTCAGATTAGTGGCCTTAAATCTCACCAGCTTGTTCACACCAGAGAGAAGCCATACTCGTGTGAACACTGTGGGAAAATGTTTTCTCGGAGTAATGCCCTTAAAATACATCAACGCATTCACACTGGAGAGAAGCCGTACAGCTGTGATCTATGTGGTAAAACCTTTTCTGAGAGCAGTAGCCTTAAATCTCACCAACGTGCTCACACCGGAGAGAAGCCGTACTCGTGTGAACAATGTGGGAAAACGTTTTCTGTGAGTATTGGCCTTAAATATCACCAACGTGTTCATACCGGAGATAAACCGTACCGGTGTGATCAATGTGGGAAAGCCTTTACTAGTAGTAGTGGCTTTAAATATCACCAGCGCAGACACACTGGAGAGAAGCCGTACAGCTGTGAACACTGTGGGGAAACATTTTCTCAGAGTAGTAGCCTTAAATCTCACCAGCGCAGACACACCGGAGAGAAGCCGTACTCGTGTGAACAATGTGGGAAAACGTTTCCTGTGAGTAGTCGCCTTAAATCTCACCAACGTGTTCACACTGGAGAGAATCCGTACTCGTGTGAACACTGTGGAAAAACGTTTTCCGGCAGTACTCACCTTAAATCTCACCAACGTGTTCACACCGGAGAGAAGCCGTACTCGTGTGAACACTGTGGAAAAACGTTTTCTCACAGCTGTAACCTTAAACGACACCAGCGCATTCACACTGGAGAGAAGCCAAAATAGTCTAGTAATAGAACAAGTACATTAGCTTTAAATAAGCAAAACTACAAAGAGACATGAAAGTCTATCTATCTAGAGAGAAATGTGTGTATATGTTAATTTAATCAAGTATCCTGTATTATAAATTAGGGCTGCACGATTATGGCCAAGATGAAAATCACGATTATTTGTTGATTTTTAACCAACAGTATAGTCACATAGGCTATTTATAACTGCATCCATATTGTTTTATATTCCTCTTAAGTTGAAGTTGTATGTTGTACATACATACAGCTGAAACACATGGAAATGAAAATATCTGAAATAAATAGCTTAGGATATATATATATATATATGTGTGTGTGTGTGTGTGTGTGTATGTGTATATATGTGTGTGTGTATATATATATGTGTGTGTATATATATATATGTGTGTGTGTGTATATATATATATATATATATATATATATATATATATATATATATATATATACAGTGGTGTGAAAAAGTGTTTGCCCCCTTCCTCATTTCCTGTTCCTTTGCATGTTTGTCACACTTAAGTGTTTCGGAACATCAAACCAATTTAAACAATAGTCAAGGACAACACAAGTAAACACAAAATGCAATTTGTAAATGAAGGTGTTTATTATTAAAGGTGAAAAAAAATCCAAACCATCATGATTGCCCCCTAAACCTAATAACTGGTTGGGCCACCCTTAGCAGCAACAACTGCAACAAAGCGTTTGCGATAATGTGCAATGAGGCTTTTACAGCGTCCTGGAGGAATTTTGGCCCACTCATCTTTGCAGAATTGTCCTAATTCAGTTACATTAGAGGGTTTTCGAGCATGAACGGCCTTTTTAAGGTCATACCACAACATCTCAATAGGATTCAGGTCAGGACTTTGGCTAGGCCACTCCAAAGTCTTCATTTTGTTTTTCTTCAGCCATTCGGTGGTGGACTTGCTGGTGTGTTTAGGATCATTGTCCTGCTGCAGAACCCAAGTTCGTTTCAGCTTGAGTACACGAACAGATGGTCGGACATTCTCCTTCAGGATCTCTTGGTAGACAGCAGAATTCATAGTTCCTTTTATCACGGCAAGTCTTCCAGGTCCTGAAGCAGCAAAACAGCCCCAGACCATCACACTACCACCACCATATTTTACTGTTGGTATAATGTTCTTTTATGAAATGCAGTGTTCCTTCTACGCCAGATATACTTGGACACACACCTTCCAAAGAGTTCCACTTTTGTCTCATCGGTCCACAGAATGTTGTCCCAAAAGTCTTGGGGATCATCAAGATGTGTTGTGGAGAAATTGAGACGAGCTTTGATGTTCTTTTTGCTCAGCAGTGGTTTTCTCCTTGGAACTCTGCCATGCAGGCCATTTTTGCCCAGTCTTTTCCTGATGGTGGAGGCATGAACGCTGACCTTAACTGAGGCAAGTGAGGCCTGCAGTTCTTTGGACGTTGTTGTGGGGTCTTTTGTGACCTCTTGGATGAGTCGTCGCTGCGCTCTTGGGGTAATTTTGGGCGGCCGGCCACTCCTGGGAAGGTTCACCACTGTTCCATGTCTTCGCCATTTGTGGATAATGGCTCTCACTGTGGTTCGCTGGATTCCCAAAGCTTTGGAAATGGCTTTATAACCCTTTCCAGACTGATAGATCTCAATTACTTTCTTTCTCAATTGTTCCTGAATTTCTTTGGGTCTCGGCATGATGTGTAGCTTTTAAGGATCTTCTGGTGGACCTTACTGTGTCAAGCAGCTCCTATTTAAGTGATGCCTTGATTGTGAACAGGTGTGGCAATAATCAGGCCTGGGTGTGGCTAGAGAAATTGAACTCAGGTGTGGACAACCACAGTTATAGTATGTTTTAACAAGTGGGCCAAAATTCCTCCAGGACGCTGTAAAAGCCTCATTGCACATTATCGCAAACGCTTGGTTGCAGTTGTTGCTGCTAAGGGTGGCCCAACCAGTTATTAGGTTTAGAGGGCAATCACTTTTTCACACAGGGCCATGATGGTTTGGATTTTTTTTCACCTTTAATAATAAACACCTTCATTTACAAATTGCATTTTGTGTTTACTTGTGTTGTCCTTGACTATTGTTTAAATTGGTTTGATGTTCCGAAACACTTAAGTGTGACAAACATGCAAAGTAACAGGAAATGAGGAAGGGGGCAAACACTTTTTCACACCACTGTAGTAAGCTTTGCTCCTACGAGATGGGTGGGTTTTTGTTACATTACACACAAAGCTAACTGGCTATAGTTAGCCTGTACTTATGCTAACGGATATAGCTAATGTTGCGTAGCCAGCCAGCAACTTCGGCAGTAGAATTTCGGTAAGCTAACCACGACAGCGTTGTCGCCCACAATCAACCTGCAGTGATGTTTGAAATAGAGACACTTATATCGTTTCTTCCTGCACACTTCCTGCGTGACACATTCATTCTAGAAATAGCAACAATTCAACATTTTGCAGTACAGTGAAAAGTCTCACAAATAATTGCAATTGACATTATAGTGTCTTTCAGTCAATTTATTTAGTACTTTTTCAAGAAAAATGAAAGTTTGATTGAATCCCATCTTTTACTTATATTGCTGTCATATAACACAGATAATGTAATAACACAGGTACACAGCAGTGAGGCCAGCACAGGAGTTATGTGTATGTATTTAGATGATCCAGTAAGAATATCATTTGGATCATAGTCTATTGATACAAATCTGAAGAACAACCCAGAAAGAAACTTTTCTTCTGTCCAGTCAAACAGATTGAATCAAAGTGATTCTGTTCATCAAACATTTCCAGACTCCTCTGGTCAGATTCTCACCTGCTGAAGTCTCTTCAGGTCCGTTTCCAGACACGGTCCCCCTTCATGTGTCCAGGAGACACTGGGAGAGAAGACGCTGCTCGTTGTCCCTCGTCAGTCCTGAAGTCGATGTGCATTTGATGTGAAGACGCCGTCCCGGTTCATAACTTCAGAGTCAGAGAGACGTCAGAACCAGTCCAACCTGTTCCCAGAGCCAGTCAGTGTGAGAGAAGTCCCCCATCAGATGATGGACTTCTACTATCTGTCCACTAGATGGTGCTAACTGACCATCTAATGAGCTAAAGATCAGCAACTTGTACAGCAGCAGGTATCTCTCCAAGAGGCCTCCGTGTGACATATTACTTTGATACTTTAAGTACATTTAGCTGTTCATATTTACTATCTTAAAGCCCATGTTGCAGGTTAACCACCACTGTTGATTATTTGGTACAAAAAGCACTCAAGATATGCATATCATTTATAAAAATGTCTCCAAATAGTGTTAAATTACAGTTTTTGGTCATTTTTGATATTCGCGGGTTTATTAAGGTAGATTGAGACACCGCTTTCATTCCATGTCAAATGCCATCATGGCCTCATCCTTCAGGTCTCAGAGACCCCCTGTTTTATTAATCATGCCATGTCCCAGGGACCCATCCTTGTTCAATGTCATCTTTCTACTACCCTTGAGGCCTCAGCCTCACCATTTTGCAATCTCGTAGCCTTACCCATAATTAAATAAACACGTGGTGGCAAAGTTTATGCAGTATTTTTTAATTTTTCTAATGTTTTTTTGTGAGTCAGAGCCAGGCAACAGCTGTGAGGGAGAGCCTGTGTGTCCTCTGTCTCTACACTTGGCACTAGCTCACATCTTTTGTCTGTAGTTCTCTATTCTGTCAGGGCTTAACTCTGTCTCCCCCACCTCTTTTTTTTTTGTTTCTTGTTATGTTTCGGCAAGAAGTATTATGTTTTTGGGTCATCTATCCATCATTACATCAGAATCACTTTATTGATATCCGATGGGAAACTCAGGAAAACCTTGCTCCTTCGAACCGGATTTGAACCAGTGACCTAAGGATTTCAGCTTTATGCCTCTACAGTACTCCGCTCTACCAACTGAGCTATCGAAGGGATTTGTTACATAACTGCGAGCTTCCCATTCTTGTGAATGTGATAACACAGGACCCCTTGGAGGGAATTCAGCTTTTGCAAAAAAAAACACATGAACTCGCAGATCAATTGACGAGTATCACACCCAGAAAAGAGATTTTAGACCTGGAACGAGCCATTTTTTATTTCCTGTGGGGGTCCAAGTGGGAACGAGTGCAAAGAAGAGTGAATAAGAAGCCAAAGGAGAAAGGAGGGAAAGGAGTGCCGGACCTGTTATTGTTTTTAGGGACCAGATTTCCAGCTATACACATAACAGCAGCCACGGCCCCATCCAGGAATCCTAAGACTGCAGCTATGGCAACGGTTCTGGATGGGATCATACCTCAGAAGATTGAAGCCCTTACCCTCTGATTTTTTTTTTTTTTTTTTGTATGATTTATTTATGAGATTTTGAACATAACAGATACATAGTATACCTCACCTATAAAATGAAACCAATACAGAGTCAATCTGTGACACAAGGTATTAAACAGGTATACGATTTACACCCAGTTCCCGCCCCCCACCCTCCCCCACAAAGAGACATCATTGAGGTTAAATGAAATAGGGTAAAATGGGTCATGATACAGGTAGGCAGGGCAACAGTAGTCTGATATAGGCTGGGTATGCCTTTACATATATACACTAACACACAGAACATGGATGCTCACACACTCACAAAGACAAACAAATGATTAAAAATAAAAAAAAATTATAATGATAATAAAAAAAAAAAATTAAAAAAAAAAACAGCTACTGTGCTAAAAGCTACTGCTTATGGGGGGGACAAGTATTTGCCTAGATACCAGGGTCAATGTGTATTTGGAGAGACCTAACATGATCTAGGAAGGGGTGCAAAATTTGATGGAATTTCCATTCTGAGAAGCGGAGAGAATACTTAATTTTCTCTAATCTCATAAAGTGAAGCGCATCCTTAATCCATTGAGAGCGGGAGGGGGCAGGGGCTTTTCCACCGCAAAAGAATGGCACGTCTTGCTAGCAGCGTAAGAAAGGCAGCAAGATCAGCAAAATAGGGCGGCAGAGTGAGGCCAGTGGGTAGGACACCAAACATGGCCAGCAATGGTGAGGGGTGAATATCGACAGATGTGATGGCTGAGAGGGAGTCAAAAACACCTAACCAAAAAGGAGTAAGGACAGGGCAAGACCAAAACATGTGGGTCAGATTGGCTGGGCCTTGGTGGCATTTGTCACAGTTTGGATCGATGTCGGGGTAGATACGGGCAAGCCTACTTTTAGACCAGTGAACTCTATGAATCACTTTGCACTGTAACACCCCGTGGCGAGCACAGATGGACGATGAGTGGACTCGACTGAGGGCGTATTCCCAGGAGTCAGGACCTATGTCCTCACCAAGCTCTGCAGACCAAACATCACGCAGAGCATCAGAGGTTGATGTCTGACTTTTGAGAAGAGTATTGTACAGTATTGAAATTGAACCTTTTAGACTTGGGTCAATACCGAGTATAGTATCAATAAGAGTAGGGGAAGGGAGGGAAGGGAAGCCTGGAAAATGATTACGGACAAAGTCCCTGACTTGCAAATATCTAAAGAAATGGGTGGGTTTTAGGTTGAATACCTGAGTTAGTTGGTCGAAGGAAGCAAATATGCCACTGATGTAAAGCTGTTTTACTGACACAATCCCTAGGTCTTTCCAGGCCAAAAAAGCCTGGTCAATAACTGACGGAGTGAACAGAGGGTTAGAATGTACTGTGGCCTAGACAGGTGTTACCTGTAGCCCAAAGTGCCGCCTGAACTGGCTCCAAACTCTAAGGCAGTTTTTCACCACCACACTAGTAGAGTGTGCGGTTGGTGAAGAGGTCAGGGGAAGGCACAACAGGGACATCAGAGAGGAGGGTCTACATGAAGCCTCCTCAACCTGCAGCCATGGTGGAGATTGGCTGTTGATGTGGCACCAGTGCAACATTGTTCTGATGTTTGCAGCCCAATAGTAGAGCAAAAAGTTGGGTAGAGCTAGGCCGCCCAAGAGTTTAGGTTTTTGTAAAGTTCCTTTTTTGATTCTTGGGGTGCTTTTGTTCCAAATAAATTGTGAGATTAAGTTATCAAGGGAGTGGAAAAATGGCTTAGGGAGGAAAATAGGTATGCACTGGAAAAGATACAGGAACTTGGGCAGTATACTCATTTTAATGCAGTTTATTCGGCCAGCGAGAGACAGAGGCAAAAGTGACCACCGGTGGATGTCTTGGGATAGCCTGGTTAAAAGAGGGGAGAAGTTACATTTAAATAATTCTGAGTAGGATTTTGTCACACAGACACCCAGATATTTAAAGTGCTCCAGGGACGCTCGGAATGGTAACTTTGAGAGGGGATAGGCTATGGCTGCTGCGTTAACCGGCATAAGTTCGCTTTTATGCAGATTTAATTTATAACCTGAGATATGACCAAAGTCCTTCAACACAGTTAGTACAAGGGGAACGGATTTGTCTGGGCAGGAAAGAAAGACCAACAGGTCATCAGCGTACAGGGATATCTTATGTTCAATGCCGCCTCTTGAGATGCCCTGCATCTGACTGGACCTGAGGGCCACCGCTAGAGGTTCAATGGCAATAGCAAACAGTAATGGAGAGAGTGGGCAGCCCTGTCGGGTACCGCGTTCAAGGGGGAAATAGTCAGAGTAATCATTATTTGTGCGGACACGGGCGAGAGGGGATGTATACAAAAGCTTAATCCATGATATAAATGTATTACCGAAGCCCAAGTGTTTCAATGTGTAGAACAGGTAGGGCCACTCCACACGGTCAAAAGCCTTTTCGGCATCCATTGAGATGACCAGCTCAGGATCGTGAGAGGTAGTGGGTGAATACAGAATATCAAAAAGTCGTCTGACATTGTGAAAGGAATATCTGTTCTTTACAAATCCTGTTTGGTCTGCAGCAATGATATTTGGAAGGACACACTCCAGGCGTCTAGCCAGCATTTTAGCCAGAATTTTGACGTCTGCACAGAGCAGAGAGATAGGGCGATAATTACTACAGGACAGAGGGTCTTTATCCTTTTTTAGTATAAGAGAGATAGTCGCCTGACGCAGTTAGGGGAGTGTGCCACTTTGCAGCGATTCATTGAACATGTTAAGTAACAGTGGGGACAGCGTGTCCGCAAACGTTCTAAAAATTCGGCAGGGAAGCCATCAGGGCCAGGGCATTTCCCATTTTGCATATGCTTTAAAGCACACTTAAGTTCGTTTATCGTAAATGGTGCATCCAGACTAGATGCCATTTCAGAGGTGATAGAAGGAAAATCCAAGGAACTAAAAAAGCGTTTGTATTGTGTTTCGTTATTCAGGCACTCAGAGGAGTATAATGAAGCATAAAACTTTCTGAACTGGTTGTTAATGGTTTGGGGGTTAATAGTTGTTCCAATGTCTGTGTTAATCTGGTTAATGTGCCTTGATGAGGAGGATTGCCGAATTTGGTGAGCAAGCAATTTACTCGGTTTATCTCCAAACTCATAATAATTATGACGCATTTTTAAAAGGGACTCTGCCGTTTCATTGGAGACCAGGATGTCATATTCTGCCTTCTTTGTGAGTAGCTCTTTGAAAACATCCGCATCAGGTGCGTCAACACACTTTAACTGAAGCTCTGCTATATCCTTGGAGAGAGACTTTCTTCTCCCTAGCAATCTTTGACTGATAGGCAGAGTAAGATATTATTTCACCTCTTAAGTAAGCTTTACATGACTCCCATATAACTGCTGCAGATACATCTGGACTAACATTAGTAGATATGAAAAGATCAATACGACTGTTAATTATAAAATTGGTGTCAGAGAGTAACCGCAAATTAAATTGCCAGGGAGAGCGGGAAAGAGGTCTGCCTGGGAAGGAAACATCCATGACCACAGTTGCATGGTCTAAAATTACGATGGGGTTGTAGGAACATGCTGTAACAGAGGAGAGGAGCTTGTTATCAATGAGAAACAAATCTATTCGTGAGAATGAGCCATGGACAGGAGAGAAGAATGAGAACTGCTTGGTGCTGGGGTTAAAAAAGCGCCAGGCGTCTGAGACGGCATACTGTTCCATGAATAGCTGGATAGCTTTAGATGATTTAGATGGAACATAGAGCCTATTAGATGAGCGATCAAGCGAGGGATCTAGACAACAGTTGAAGTCACCACCAAGGATAAGCTGGTGAGAGTGTAGGTCAGGAAGAGAGAGGAAAAGTGTCTTAAAAAAATTCTCATTGTCCCAATTTGGGCCATACACATTTGCCAACACCAGGTTGTTGGCTCCAATTCTACCCGTAACAATCACAAAACGTCCATTAGGGTCTGAGATGACAGTGGACATTGAGAAGGGGGTCGATTTATGGATCAGAATTGCCGCCCCGCGTGCTTTACCTGCAAATGAAGAGTGATAAAGTTGGCCCACCCAGCCTTTATGAAGTTTAGCGTGATCTAATGGTAAAAGGTGAGTCTCCTGTAGAAAGGCTATATTAGTGTTAAGGATTTTAAGATGGTTAATCACTTTGTTGCGCTTAACAAGAGAATTGAGGCCTTTAACATTCCAACTAGTAAATCGAACAGCACCACATGGTGCAGAGGAGAACATCGTACTAGTCATCATATGCTGGGGTCGACTGTGTGGGTGGAAACATTGCCTCCATGTACGTCCCCGCCCGTCCCCGCTCACAACACAATGTCGGAGAGGGAGTCACCTGTATGGGTCTAACATTGTGGATCAAAGCAGTAGCACAAAAATAATAAAAAAATACACTAACAAAACACACAACAAAAGAAAACTTACAAAACAGTGATAAGAGCATACCACTTACCCCCCACGCAACCCACCCCCCCATCCCAAACCCGTTGCAGCTGCAAGGAACAGCAGCAGCATAGAACTCACTGATTCACTGATCAGCATCATTTGTTACTTCCTAAGATCTAATGCGCTGATCCCACAACTTAAACGTAAGGGGAAGAACGCCTCTCAAAAACCAACAGAAAAACAGCAACTAGTGCAACAGGTAATTGCAGATATTATTTTGAACACTTCTGCTTTTGAACATCAGAGGGAAATAAGATTAAACAGTAGATCATGAATGACTTACAATAGGCCTCTGCAGACAACGTTTTAGAGGGTGTCTGGATATAGCCCCAAATTGCTAGCATCATGTTAAACTGGACCCAGCGTTAGCGCATGACTAACACAATATCAGAGAACAGGACCCTGCGGTCACGTTCAGTTGCATAGAATTGTGTATAGGCCCACTGGCTTAGATTTTTTGGTTTAAGTTCTGTACAAACTTGTCAACCTCCGAAGCAGACTGGATCCATGTCTTGGGGAGGGTGATACGGAGCTTGGCTGCGTATAGGAGAGCCGGTTTGTACCCGCGTTTGTAAAGTTCCGCCATGGAGTGTTTATACTCTGCTCGTTGCTTTAGCACGTCGGGGCTGTAGTCTTCATAAAGTCGAATCTTGTGCTCCTTGTAGAATAGTTCGCCCCGTCTGCGAGCCTCACGGATGAGTAGGTCCTTAACTTGGAAGCGATGGAGGCGTATGATGACAGGCCGCGGCCTATCACCCGTAACAGGCTTGGGTGCGAGGCTCCGATGAGCGCGGTCGAGCTCAGGGGGGGAAGAAAGGACATCCGCACCAAAGACATCCACCAGTAGCTGGGAGAAGAACGTTGTCGGTCGCGGCCCCTCAAGTGACTCAGGCAAGCCGATAATCCTGAGGTTTTGGCGTCTACTGCGTCCCTCCAGGTCAGCTAGCTTCGTTCTGAGCGACACGTTGTCTTGCTGGAGTGCAGCACATGCTTCTTCCATCTGTTGGAGACGACCGTCTACCTCATTATAGTTGTCTTCCAAAGAGTTGATCCGCTGCCCATGGTCTGTAATAGTCGAGTGCAAGCCATCCAGCGTGGTTGTCAACGCCTCAAAAGATGACTTAAAGTCTGCAGATTGTGCCTTCCTGTGCTCTTCCAATAGAGAGGTAAGTTCTGCTAGCGTAACGCTAGCAGACGAAGAGGCGTCTTTATCTTGCTTGCCCTTCGTTTTAGACATATTCGAAACGTAGACAGTAGCAAATACAGTTACACCAGTCTACTGTAATCTCAAAATCTGTACAAGGAGAGGTTGAAAAGGTAAATTAGGAGCTAAGTTGTGGGAGCCAGCTACCAATGCGTCTACTCCGCACCCCTCATACCGGAAGTCTCCTACCCTCTGATTTTAAAGTACCTGGGTCTTTAATCCTGCCACCAGCCTATGCTTTTATCCAGACTTTTTTAAAACGTTTTCACTTTAAGCAAGAAGAAGTGTATGTTTTAACAAATTGTCGCTCTCTCATTTCAGTTATACAGGAGTGGGATCCAGTAAGTCCAGTGCGTGGGCTGGCTTTTGATGAGCCCTTAACTGTTTGGTTCAACATGAATTATTTGGCTCTCCCAAACAGACTCGGCAACTTGTAATGGATGGTGGCTCATCTCATCCTCCCGGTCAGGTCCGTTACGCACTCCTGGGGCATGTCAGCACACTCATCCTGCTCCCGACCTGGATGTGGCGAGCCCGAATCGCTGAGGCTCTGGGAGGGCAGCCAAAAGAAACAGATACCAGCATGTGAATTTGCAAATCAGTGGCTCACCCTGGCCACCATCAAAGATGCCATTTGGACATCCAGAAACTTGCTGGAAAGAAAGCACATGCAGATCCCCCCCACGTGGCTGTAATCAGGATGGCTGCGGCCACGGCCCAAATGGCCCGAGCTGCAAGCGGCCGGCCAAAGACACAGCAACAAAGAAGAATCGCCTCTATGCCCATTTGGACGAAGGAGCCGGAGCCACACAGGAAAAGGTCAAAGCAGCGGCAGCCTAAGTCTCCAGGTGAGGCAGGTGGGAAGGAGCAAGGTGGGTTCCTGAGAGACCCAACTGGCATTAGAACATCCTTCTTAGAGACTCACTGTGCTTCACTAGACTTCTTCAAGACAACCCAAAAAGTGGTGCTATACCTGTTGCTATTCCTCTGCGATTTGGTATAATGTGATGTGTCATTGCCTTACTACCACCGTTATGGGATGCCTTTCGTTGTCGGCAGGATTTGGACCTTCGCGGGGATACCCCAATGGATTTCTAGTCCATCGCCTTAAACACTCGACCACAACATCCAAAAAGTGGTGCTATACCTGTTGGCACAAATGTTGATGACCTATTCAATTGGCTAGTAATACCAGACACGGGCAAAGTGCACGCTCTACTGGGTCTTCTGTTTGACCCGTCCAACACCCCAACCAACCTCCCTTCACGGATTTTTGGCCTTTCATACTACTCGCTACCTTAGTCGCTCCAAATGCTACGTCATCTTCTCATTGACATCACTTTGGCGTTGTTTTCCGTGGTGGCCACGCATAATTTTCACACATTCCGTGCCACCACCACGTAATGCGTTGTTAACAGTTTAAATTTGAAAATGTATAATTGGCAATATTCTACATGAACAAAATACTTCCATTCTATGGGTGGACCTGATTCAAAGCAAGACTTTAAACAATCCGCTTGATCTTAACAATGTTGTGTCCTTGGGGCTTGTCTGGGATTTGAATCCTGGACATCTCGCACCCAAAGCAAGAATCATACCCCTAGACCAACAAGCCACATAAAACAATGTTTTAGCAATTTTTCATCAAGGAAATGCAGCTCCAATCTGTCATTGACTTGAAAGGCAATGGTCAAGTAGTTTGGCATGGGGTCTTTTTATGGCTCCACTGCCAGATTCAGGTTTCTGATTACCTTGGACAACAGAATACTTTTGAAGCAAAACCTTTTACAAAAATTTTTCAGTCAAAAACGCTTGGGTTTAGTACGTCATTTCTGGGTTCTCACACCATTCTATGCAAACAGTGTTGATCTTTGTTGGAAAGTGGACAGAATCATTGTTGTAGTCCAAAATGTGGGGCCTCCTGCAGGACTTTTATCCTAAGCTGTCCAGTTTCAATCAATGTAAAAAAAGGATGGAAAAATCTAGAGCTATGACAGTAAAGCTGCCGTGACCCGGATTCGAACCGGGGTTGCTGCAACCACAACGCAGAGTACTAACCACTATACGATCACGGCCACTTGGTAACAGTAGGGCCTTGTTGTTGTCATAGCATAGTTGGAACTCTGAATAGCGACTATACTGATATTTTCCCGGTTTCCCTAATTGTTGACTAACAAAAGAAAATGTCATGGATGGTTTATCTAGCACTGCTGATTCTGTCCTTCAGGAACAAACTTGTTTTTTCAAGGAAAGATGATTAGCAAGCAAAAACAGAAAAACAACAGCAAAAGCTTGATGATTGCTGTAGTTGTCTGACTCTGAGATGTTTAGATGAATTTACACACATGTTGAAACAATATTTCCTCATCATTTGGCTCTTTATACATGTAAATTTACTTTAATAGCCAGTTTGTAAAGGGGTAAAGTTGGAAATGACGAACAATGGATTTAGTAGCTAAATAGCATTTCGAGCTAGCCAGGAGTCTAACCTAGAATCTTATGATCCGTAGTCAGACGCGTTATCCATTGCTCCACTAGCCCTACATTCAGCATTTGGAATAGCTACGTTCTCACACCATTGGATGCAAACAGTGGTGCTCTTTGTTGGCAAGTGTATAGAAGGCCAGTCAAATGTCTGTTGTAGTCCAAAATTTGAAAAGGAAGTGGGTCGGGTTGTGTTGAAATGGGCGGGGCATAACCGGTATGTTATTTTAAACATGCAATTGATATGGGTTGATCAGAAATTGTTATATTTATTGCTGATTTGAAAACTATTTACATGAGAGCATCAGCATTGAGCTTCAGATCAGTGGTGTTGTCATGGTAACAAACAAACTATATACAGTACAAGTTTTGCAACAACGAATACAACACATGCGGTTGTAATCATGAAGTAAAATGTAATGAACAAGAGTTTTCATACTCAATATTACTGTTTTTTAACTTTTAATTTTGTTATGATCAGTGGGATTTTTTTTGTTTTTGGTTCTTCTCTGTGTTCTACGGATCAAATAGATTGAATAAATTCTTCATCATTTAGGTCGCCAGGCAGGATTTCATGCAGCATCGGAGCAATCCTATTGCAACGTGAACGATATAGACTACCTTCTACTAAAGCTTATATGTTACCATGGCAATGGTACACCTAAAAATAGCTGCCGCTCTAACCGTTCTGCTACGCTGCTTTCTATCCATTTCATTTCCATGATTGAAATCATACGTGACGTTTTACAGATGCAGGAAATACAAGAACAGAACTTGAGCTGAAGTTGTTTTGTTTTGTTGTTTTTGTTTGAACTTTATTTCATTTTAACTTTCACAGTTGATTTGGCGTGTGGGAGGAAACCGAATCACTCGGAGTCCCGCCCACGCAGACGCACCCCTCCCCACCCTGAGCCCCCACGTGGCCCTGGCATGCTGCACCGCATTAAGGAGACCGGGCGCTGCTTTTCTCTGAGGTCTTATGGGTCAAGGTGGAATGGAGATGGTGCACAATGTAAAGTGGGTGGGGGGGTCTTAGACGTCAACTATCAGGAGATCACTTTCCACAAACGGCTTGACGTGAATGATGCCGTCCTCTGGATCAGGATGTGGCTGTCAGGACGATGTGTTGTCTGCACGGCGATGCACAGTATTGTCCCCCGGGAGACGGGACGGGGGCTCCTCTACGTCTATTGGAGCAACCTTATTTGTTGACAGGGTGTTTTTCTTTATCCACGACTTCACTTGCTGCAGCTGCGGCCTTCTCGCCAACTCAGCGAGCAGAGTTGTTTCTCTGAGTTGTGTTTTGACATGGTGCAGCTCCACGGTCATGTCGTTGACCATTCTGATGAGGGAACTCTGGTCCTGGTTGCTTTGCACCTCTCTCTGAAGAATCTTCTCCTTGCAAAGTTTCTCCGCCCTGGACGAGTTCTGGTGGCACCGTCTGTATCTGTCGATCAGCTGATCTTTGGCTGCGATGGCTTGTCTGAGCCCCATCTCCGTGTTTCCATCCATCTGCACTTTGGAGTCAGTGTCCATGTAGTGTCTTTTGACGTTGAGGACTTTGCGTACAAATGTCTTGGGCTCGGAGGTGAAGTCCATGCACGCCTGCAGATCGGCCTTGAAGCGCATCACGTAGGTGGTCAGGTTCCTGTTTTTCTCCCTCTCCTTGATCAGGTCTGGCTGACATCTCCTCACTTTGTTCCTGAGATTGGAGTTGGTCTCTCCCAGGTCGGCGTTCTCCCGGAGCGCCTTGTTCAGCCGCTCTCTGGTGTCTTTGAGCTCAGACTGCGCCGCTCTCAGGACGTCCTCGACGTTGTGGAGGTTGTCCTTCACTTCGTTTAATTTAACGAGCAGAACAGCGTTGTTGTCCTTCTCTTTCGCCCAATCCTGTTGCAGTTGTTTGTTGTCCTTCATCAGACGAGACATCTCCAGGTTTTTCTTCCTGATGACATTTTCTCTGCCCTGGATCGTGCTCTCCAACGCAGAGACCTTCTTGCTGAGATCTTCCTTGTTCTCAAGATCAGTGATTGTCTTCTTCAGCTTTTCGATGTTCATCTCCAGTTCTTTCTGCTTCACTAACTCGTTGAATCGCGTGTTTGTCTTCAGTATTTCTTCTGCGTCGATGACTTTGTCTCTTTCTTGTATCTTTACGCGTAAGTCCTCCAGTCTGTCTTTGTACTCCATCCCCACTCGGGGCAGCGCAGCATGAAGTTCTTCCAACTCGGCGGCTTGTTTTCCGGCCCAGTCTTTGGCGATCCTTAGGTTCGCCGATATTCGTTGGTACGCCACCTTCACCTCCGCCAGCCTCTCGTCGTGCCCTTCTTGCATCCTCCCTATTTCAGACTCATACTGCGCCTTCAGTTCTTCCACAGTGTTCCTGGCGTTCGCCTCGCTGTCAAATTTCTGCTGTCGGAGTTCTGACTCTGTTTTTGTATTTTTTGCTCTATAATCCTGAAATGTTAGCAGGAGCTCGGCCTTATCGAGGCTGATGCTCTCCACTTCATCTCGACTTAACCACAGCTGGGCTTTCCACTCCTCCGCCTTCTCCTTGTGTTTTGTGTGTTTGTGTCAACTTCTAAGAAACTTGTAAGAAAGTGTGTTTTCACCGCCGAGTGAACACGTACATGTCAATCAGCAGACTAACTGTCTAAGTTACCGTACAGTTCCTCTACGAAGAGGAGAAAACTCTTCCTCCTCCATGTTAACTTACAAATACTTTATTACACCTATGGATTTGATTTGATTTATGAATAATTTAGACTTTATTTTTAACTTCAGCATGGCCTATTCTGATTGGTTGTCTCTTTTTTTTAAATGTAATGTTGCAAGGTGTTTCTGGGCTTATCTTTTTTTATTTTTTTTTTTTACTTGACCATTGCCTTGCAAGTCAATGACAGATTGGAGCTGCATTTCCTTGATGAAAAATTGCTAGAAAGCTGTTTCGTGTGGCTCGTTGGTCTAGGGGTATGATTCTTGCTTCGGGTGCGAGAGGTCCAGATCCCAGACGAGCCCAAAGAACAAAACATAGTTGAATTTAAATTAAAGGGTTTCACATCCAGCTTAGTATCAGGTGCTCCCTGATGATGGAAAGTAGGCATATGTGTGCATGTAGAATAAAGGCAATTATACACTTTCTAATTCAATCCAAAAACTGAAGACTTTGTTCTCAGCAGTTCAATTTGGGGTTGATCCTTGACTCTGGCCTTGGAAGGACCTGGGATCCCCTAACAAGATTAGTAGGAAGCAAAAGTGTAGTAGAGCATTTTGGCGACTTTGCATAGATTTTTTTAAATTTTAAATTTTATTAAATTAAATTTTTTTTTTTTTTAAATACATGAAGATATATTTAGGTTCACTACATATTCGCTGTCACTCAAATCCATGACAAAGCATCTATGATTGAATCCAGTTTAAAATCTCTATGTGTCAAAAATGAACACGTCTAACAGCATATTAAACATTTGCAGTTAAATATGATTGGTACATTTTCCCAAGAACATGCAAGATGCTCCTTTCATCAGTTTCCGTAGTGTAGTGGTTATCACGTTCGCCTAACACGCGAAAGGTCCCCTGGTCGAAACAGGGCGGAAACACGTTACTTTGTTCACGGTGATGCAGAAAAACTAGTCCATGCATTTGTTACTTCATAGCTGGATTACTGCAATTTTTATGACCAGGCTGCTCAAAAAAGTCCATAAAGACTCTTCAGCTGGTCCAGAATGCTGCAGCACGTGTTCTGACAGGAACCAGGAAAAGAGATCACATCTCTCCTGTTTTAGCTTCTCTGCATTGGCTTCCTGTAAAATCCAGAATAGAATTTAAAATCCTTCTTCTCACCTACAAAGCTCTTCATGGTCAGGCACCATCTTTCAGTTATCAGGTTCCTCTCCTGTGGAACCAGGTTCCAGTTTGGGTTTGGGAGGCAGACACCGTCCCCACATTTAAGAGTAGCCTTAAGACTTTCCTCTTTGATAAAGCTTTTAGTTAGGGCATAGAATTGAATATTGTTAGGGAGTGATGAGTCGCAGCGTCCGCCTAACCCGGCCCACCTGCTTCTCGTCATAGTTGTTAGATCTATCTATCATATAATCAATAATATAATAAAACTAGAGGGAGGCAGGGCTAAAGTGTAATGTTTCCTTGGATCAGGGAGCTCCAAAATCATGGTAGCAGCTGTCGCCATGGTCCCGCTACACGTCCTGCGATGCCGTGTTCATCCTGTTACATCCTGCTGTGCCCTGCTACGTCCTGCTGTGCCTTGTAATGCCGCACAGTGCCCTGCTATGCCATGAACTACTACAAAGAACTACTACAAACTACTATTTTTTGTGACTGTTATTGCCACTCTTCATTCTAACCCCAACCGGTCGTCAGACACCGCCTACCAAGAGCCTGGGTCTGTCCCAGGTTTCTACCTAAAAGGAAGTTTTTCCTCGCCACTGTCGCACTGTTGCTTGCTCTGGAGGAAACTACTAGAACTGTTGGGTCCTTGTAAATTATGGAGTGTGGTCTAGACCTGCTCTATCTGTAAAGTGTCTCAAGATAACACTTGTAATGAATTGATACTATAAATAAAATTGAATTGAATTGAAATGAATTGCACTCTCTCGCAGCATATATAAATATCTTCCAAAATCACAATAATATATTATTGTAACAAAATATTTTTAACGGTTCCCATGACACTTAAATACAACTTTATAAAACACAGAAAAACAGAAAAGCGTTACACAGGACTCCATCTAACAATTATCTTCATTATCATTTATTCACCATTCTGCAATTATTGTCTTTAATTTAATTCCTTGATTGTTTGTTTCACACAAACACTTACTATTTGATGTATTTTAATTTTTTAATAGGCTATATTTTAATTTTTATAAGACACAGACACACACACAGGATTTAACTACTTTATGCTTTAATTACATAATGTGATGTATGGGGTTGATGGTTCTTCTGTAGTTTGTGTGATGCTTTGGCAATATTGTTGTTACATTCATGCCAATAAAGCAAATTTGAATTAAACTGAGAGACACACACACACACAGAATTGTTTTTGAATTTTGTTACACACACACTCACACACGTACACACACATATACACACACACACACACACAGAATTGTTAATTTTTGTTTAAAAAAAACACACACACACACGGATTATGTTTTTGGGCTTTTTCAGCCTTTATTTTGAAAGGACAGTAGAAGACCCGCTGTGTCGAGGAGTAACCCTCTATGTATGGGCGCCTGTTCTACCGCCTGAGCTCCCCGGGCGCCCCAGCATTGTTTATTTTTGAATGTTCTGCTGTCATCTTGTTCTGGAATGTTCCTTTTGATCTTAGATGACAGGCCGGTGATGTCACTACGGTCCATCAAAACCTTCATATAGCCTTAAATGTCATTATACATGCAATCAACCAGAGAGGCGTGCTGCAACAACAGGAAGGAGACAACAAGTCCAGTGGAATATCAATTCACCATGGAGCTGCAGGACAAGAACGTCAAATTCCTCCAGTTTAAAATAGAGCAGCTCACGTTGAAAGTTACATATCAAGAGCAGCAATTTACTAAAGTAAATCAGTCAAAGATTTTGAAAATAGACTCTACAGACCGAAGTCAAGGCTCTGGAGAAAGAGGTGAAGACTCACAAGGAGAAGGCGGAGGAGTGGAAAGCCCAGCTGCGGTTAAGTCGAGATGAAGTAGAGAGCATCAGCCTCGATAAGGCCGAGCTCCTGCTAACATTTCAGGATTATAGAGCAAAAAATACAAAAACAGAGTCAGAACTCCGACAGCAGAAATTTGACAGCGAGGCGAACGCCAGGAACACTGTGGAAGAACTGAAGGCGCAGTATGAGTCTGAAATAGGGAGGATGCAAGAGGGGCACGACGAGAGGCTGGCGGAGGTGAAGGTGGCGTACCAACGAATAACGGAGAAGCTAAGGATCGCCAAAGACTGGGCGGGAAAACAAGCCGCCGAGTTGGAAGAACTTCAAGCTGCGCTGCCCCGAGTGGGGATGGAGTACAAAGACAGACTGGAAGACTTACTCTTACAGATACAAGAAAGAGACAAAGTCATCGACGCAGAAGAAATACTGAAGACAAACACGCGATTCAACGAGTTAGTGAAGCAGAAAGAACTGGAGATGAACATCGAAAAGCTGAAGAAGACAATCACTGATCTTGAGAACAAGGAAGATCTCAGCAAGAAGGTCTCTGCGTTGGAGAGCACGATCCAGGGCAGAGAAAATGTCATCAGGAAGAAAAACCTGGAGATGTCTCGTCTGATGAAGGACAACAAACAACTGCAACAGGATTGGGCGAAAGAGAAGGACAACAACGCCGCTCTGCTCGTTAAATTAAACGAAGTGAAGGACAACCTCCACAACGTCGAGGACGACCTGAGAGCGGCACAGTCTGAGCTCAAAGACACCAGAGAGCGGCTGAACAAGACGCTCCGGGAGAACGCCGACCTGGGAGAGACCAACTCCAATCTCAAGAACAAAGTGAGGAGATGTCAGCCAGACCTGAACAAGGAGAGAGAGAAGAACAGGAACCTGACCACCTACGTGATGCGCTTCAAGGCCGATCTGCAGGCGTGCATGGACTTCACCTCCGAGCCCAAGACATTTGTACGCAAAGTCCTCAACGTCAAAAGACACTACATGGACACTGACTCCAAAGTGCAGATGGATGGAAACACGGAGATGGGGCTCAGACAAGCCATCGCAGCCAAAGATCAGCTGATCGACAGATACAGACGGTGCCACCAGAACTCGTCCAGGGCGGAGAAACTTTGCAAGGAGAAGATTCTTCAGAGAGAGGTGCAAAGCAACCAGGACCAGAGTTCCTCATCAGAATGGTCAACGACATGACCGTGGAGCTGCACCATGTCAAAACACAACTCAGAGAAACAACTCTGCTTGCTGAATTGGCGAGAAGGCCGCAGCTGCAACAAGTGAAGTCGTGGATAAAGAAAAACATCCTGTCAACAAATAAGGTTGCTCCAATAGACGTAGAGGAGCCCCGTCCCGCCTCAAGGGGACAATACTGTGCATCGCCGTGCAGACAACACATCGTCCTGACAGCCACATCCTGATCCAGAGGACGGCATCATTCACGTCAAGCCGTTTGTGGAAAGTGATCTCCCGATAGTTGACGTCTAAGACCCCCCCCCCCCTTTACATTGTGCATCATCTCCATTCCACCTTGACCCATAAGACCTCAGAGAAAAGCAGCGCCCGGTCTCCTTAATGCGGTGCAGCATGCCAGGGCCACGTGGGGGCTCAGGGTGGGGAGGGTGCGTCTGCGTGGGACTCCGAGTGATTCGGTTTCCTCCCACACGCCAAATCAACTGTGAAAGTTAAAATGAAATAAAGTTCAAACAAAATCAACAACTTCAGCTCAAGTTCTGTTCTTGTATTTCCTGCATCTGTAAAACGTCACGTATGATTTCAATCATGGAAATGAAATGGATAGAAAGCAGCGTAACAGAACGGTTAGAGCGGCAGCTATTTTTAGGTGTACCATTGCCATGGTAACATATAAGCTTTAGTAGAGGGTAGTCTATATCGTTCACGTTGCAATAGGATTGCTCCGATGCTGCATGAAATCCTGCCTAGCGACCTAAATGATGAAGAATTTATTCAATCTATTTGATCCGTAGAACACAGAGAAGAACCAAAAACAAACAAAAATCCCACTGATCATAACAAAATTAAAAGTTAAAAAACAGTAATATTGAGTATGAAAACTCTTGTTCATTACATTTTACTTCATGATTACAACCGCATGTGTTGTATTCGTTGTTGCAAAACTTGTACTGTATATAGTTTGTTTGTTACCATGACAACACCACTGATCTGAAGCTCAATGCTGATGCTCTCATGTAAATAGTTTTCAAATCAGCAATAAATATAACAATTTCTGATCAACCCATATCAATTGCATGTTTAAAATAACATACCGGTTATGCCCCGCCCATTTCAACACAACCCGACCCACTTCCTTTTCAAATTTTGGACTACAACAGACATTTGACTGGCCTTCTATACACTTGCCAACAAAGAGCACCACTGTTTGCATACAATGGTGTGAGAACGTAGCTATTCCAAATGCTGAATGTAGGGCTAGTGGCGCAATGGATAACGCGTCTGACTACGGATCAGAAGATTCTAGGTTTGACTCCTGGCTAGCTTGAATTGCTATTTAGCTACTAAATCCATTGTTCGTCATTTCCAACTTTACCCCTTTACAAACTGGCTATTAAAGTAAATTTACATGTATAAAGAGCCAAATGATGAGGAAATATTGTTTCAACATGTGTGTAAATTCATCTAAACATCTCAGAGTCAGACAACTACAGCAATCATCAAGCTTTTGCTGTTGTTTTTCAGTTTTTGCTTGCTAATCATCTTTCCTTGAAAAAACAAGTTTGTTCCTGAAGGACAGAATCAGCAGTGCTAGATAAACCATCCATGACATTTTCTTTTGTTAGTCAACAATTAGGGAAACCGGGAAAATATCAGTATAGTCGCTATTCAGAGTTCCAACTATGCTATGACAACAACAAGGCCCTACTGTTACCAAGTGGCCGTGATCGTATAGTGGTTAGTACTCTGCGTTGTGGTCGCAGCAACCCCGGTTCGAATCCGGGTCACGGCAGCTTTACTGTCATACCTCTAGCTTTTTCCATCCTTTTTTTACATTGATTGAAACTGGACAGCTTAGGATAAAAGTCCTGCAGGAGGCCCCACATTTTGGACTACAACAATGATTCTGTCCACTTTCCAACAAAGATCAACACTGTTTGCATAGAATGGTGTGAGAACCCAGAAATGACGTACTAAACCCAACCGTTTTTGATTGAAAAATTTTAGTAAAAGGTTTTGCTTCAAAAGTATTCTGTTGTCCAAGGTAATCAGAAACCTGAATCTGGCAGTGGAGCCATAAAAAGACCCCATGCCAAACTACTTGACCATTGCCTTTCAAGTCAATGACAGATTGGAGCTGCATTTCCTTGATGAAAAATTGCTAAAACATTGTTTTATGTGGCTTGTTGGTCTAGGGGTGTGATTCTTGCTTTGGGTGCGAGATGTCCAGGATTCAAATCCCGGACAAGCCCCAAGGACACAACATTGTTAAGATCAAGTGGATTGTTTAAAGTCTTGCTTTGAATCAGGTCCACCCATATAATAGAATGGAAGTATTTTGTTCATGTAGAATATTGCCAATTATACATTTTCAAATTTAAACTGTTAACAACGCATTACGTGGTGGTGGCACGGAATGTGTGAAAATTATGCGTGGCCACCACGGAAAACAACGCCAAAGTGATGTCAATGAGAAGATGACGTAGCATTTGGAGCGACTAAGGTAGCGAGTAGTATGAAAGGCCAAAAATCCGTGAAGGGAGGTTGGTTGGGGTGTTGGACGGGTCAAACAGAAGACCCAGTAGAGCGTGCACTTTGCCCGTGTCTGGTATTACTAGCCAATTGAATAGGTCATCAACATTTGTGCCAACAGGTATAGAACCACTTTTGGCTGTTGTGGTCGAGTGTTTAAGGCGATGGACTAGAAATCCATTGGGGTATCCCGAAAGGTCCAAATCCTGCCGACAACGAAAGGCATCCCATAACGGTGGTAGTAAGGCAATGACACATCACATTATACCAAATCGCAGAGGAATAGCAACAGGTATAGCACCACTTTTTGGGTTGTCTTGAAGAAGTCTAGTGAAGCACAGTGAGTCTCTAAGAAGGATGTTCTAATGCCAGTTGGGTCTCTCAGGAACCCACCTTGCTCCTTCCCACCTGCCTCACCTGGAGACTTAGGCTGCCGCTGCTTTGACCTTTCCTGTGTGGCTCCGGCTCCTTTGTCCAAATGGGCATAGAGGCGATTCTTCTTTGTTGCTGTGTCTTTGGCCGGCCGCTTGCAGCTCGGGCCATTTGGGCCGTGGCCGCAGCCATCCTGATTACAGCCACGTGGGGGGGACCTGCATGTGCTTTCTTTCCAGCAAGTTTCTGGATGTCCAAATGGCATCTTTGATGGTGGCCAGGGTGAGCCACTGATTTGCAAATTCACATGCTTGTATCTGTTTCTTTTGGCTGCCCTCCCAGAGCCTCAGCGATTCGGGCTCGCCACATCCAGGTCGGGAGCAGGATGAGTGTGCTGACATGCCCCAGGAGTGCGTAACGGACCTGACCGGGAGGATGAGATGAGCCACCATCCATTACAAGTTGCCGAGTCTGTTTGGGAGAGCCAAATAATTCATGTTGAACCAAACAGTTAAGGGCTCATCAAAAGCCAGCCCACGCACTGGACTTACTGGATCCCACTCCTGTATAACTGAAATGAGAGAGCGACAATTTGTTAAAACATACACTTCTTCTTGCTTAAAGTGAAAACGTTTTAAAAAGGTCTGGATAAAAGCATAGGCTGGTGGCAGGATTACAGACCCAGGTACTTTAAGATCAGAGGGTAAGGTCTTCAATCTTCTGAGGTATGATCCCATCCAGAACCGTGCCATAGCTGCAGTCTTAGGATTTCTGGATGGGGCCGTGGCTGCTGTTATGTGTATAGCTGGAAATCTGCTCCTAAAAACAATAACAGGTCCGGCACTCCTTTCCCTCCTTTCTCCTTTGGCTTCTTATTCACTCTGCTTTGCACTCGTTCCCACTTGGACCCCCACAGGAAATAAAAAATGGCTCGTTCCAGGTCTAAAATCTCTTTTCTGGGTGTGATACTCGTCAATTGATCTGCGAGTTCATGTGAATGTTTTTGCAAAATCTGAATTCCCTCCAAGGGGTCCTGTGTTGTCACATTCACAAGAATGGGAAGCTCGCAGTTATGTACCAAATCCCTTCGATAGCTCAGTTGGTAGAGCGGAGGACTGTAGAGGCATAAAGCTGAAATCCTTAGGTCACTGGTTCAAATCCGGTTCGAAGGAGCAAGGTTTTCCTGAGTTTCCCATCGGATATCAATAAAGTGATTCTGATGTAATGATGGATAGATGACCCAAAAACATAATACCTCTTGCCGAAACATAACAAAAAAAAAAAAGAGGTGGTAGAGACAGAGTTAAGCCCTGACAGAATAGAGAACTACAGACAAAAGATGTGAACTAGTGCCAAGTGTAGAGGCAGAGGACACACGGGCTCTCCCTCACAGCTGTTACCTGGCTCTGACTCACAAAAAACATTAGAAAAATTAAAAAACACTGCATAAACTTTGCCACCTCGTGTTTATTTAATTATGGGTACACCTACATGTATGGCTACGAGATTGCAAAATGGTGAGGCTGAGGCCTCAAGGGTAGTAGAAAGATGACATCGAACACGGATGGGTCCCTGGGACATGGCATGATAAATAAAACAGGGGGTCTCTGAGACCTGAAGGATGAGGCCACGATGGCATTTGACATGGAATGAAAGCGGTGTCTCGGGACCCCGAAGCACAACGGCAGGCTAGTACAAAGGTCACATAAACTAAACATGTCCCTGTGACACAAAGGACAATACAAGGGTTAAAACCAGGTTCCACTGAGATTTGAACTCAGATTGCTGGATTCAGAGTCCAGAGTGCTAACCATTACACCATGGAACCTTCGAAAGTGTTGCAGGGGTTTGCTTGGAAGTTTCTTTCATAATATCCACATGTATAATATTGAAGGCACACAACAATCACAACAAAGAAAAAGCCACAACTACTGACCAACTTTAAGTCATTTAGTTAGCGAAACGTTCAGAGGATGTGGGAAAAGGCAAATCAAGAACAGGTTTTAAAGGACTTGCCTCAGACAGTAAATACAGCAGTAGATATGTCTACTGTGTACAAACAGATGGTAACTTTACATGTGTTGACAATAAAGATGCTCACAAAACACTGTACTTGCAATTGTGTATCTTGTTCTCGTATTCATGTCCTCTTAAATACAAAGAACTGCTAAGTTCTTGATTCCCAATATCATGTTTCAGTCATTAATTCCAGACGAAAACCCTTGTCACAAGTGGGATTCGAACCCACGCCTACAGTGGAGACTGGGACCTGAACGCAGTACCTTGGACCGCTCGGCCATCCTGACTGCGCCAACCGATGTTCAGTAGGACCTGTCTCAAAAATTATAATATAGTGAATCAACTATGTCATGATATAGTAGGTTCTCAGTCATCCAGGTCATAGTTAACAAGGGAAGTCTTGACAATGGCAATACATTGCTGTGGATGTGAAGGCATCTTATTGACTTTGTACCCCAATGTGCAATACAGGCTAAATCCTATGGTGGGAATCAAGATCCTCCAATGTTTCTGTCCACAATGTCCACCTGAATCCAGAAATGTCCCTGCCAGATGGGAAACAGACTGACAATCAGGTCTGTTTGCAATACATATGTGTATACACGCACACACACACACACACACACACACACACACACACACACACACGGTGTGTTGTAGGCTATATCTGTTTCAGTTATCACCGTTTTGAATGTCATTACTGTTCAGAAAAGCATTTTGTTGATGACCTATTCAATTGGCTAGTAATACCAGACACGGGCAAAGTGCACGCTCTACTGGGTTTTCTGTTTGACCCGTCCAACACCCCAACCAACCTCCCTTCACGGATTTTTGGCCTTTCATACTACTCGCTACCTTAGTCGCTCCAAATGCTACGTCATCTACTCATTGACATCACTTTGGCGTTGTTTTCCGTGGTGGCCACACATAATTTTCACACATTCCGTGCCACCACCACGTAATGCGTTGTTAACAGTTTAAATTTGAAAATGTATAATTGGCAATATTCTACATGAACAAAATACTTCCATTCTATTATATGGGTGGACCTGATTCAAAGCAAGACTTTAAACAATCCACTTGATCTTAACAATATTGTGTCCTTGGGGCTTGTCCGGATTTGAATCCTGGACATCTCGCACCAAGCAAGAATCATACCCCTAGACCAACAAGCCACATAAAACAATGTTTTAGCAATTTTTCATCAAGGAAATGCAGCTCCAATCTGTCATTGACTTGAAAGGCAATGGTCAAGTAGTTTGGCATGGGGTCTTTTATGGCTCCACTGCCAGATTCAGGTTTCTGATTACATTGGACAACAGAATACTTTTGAAGCAAAACCTTTTACTAAAATTCAACTTGAATTTTTCAGTCAAAAACGCTTGGGTTTTGTACGTCATTTCTGGGTTCTCACACCATTCTATGCAAACAGTGTTGATCTTTGTTGGAAAGTGGAAAGAATCATTGTTGTAGTCCAAAATGTGGGGCCTCCTGCAGGACTTTTATCCTAAGCTGTCCAGTTTCAATCAATGTAAAAAAAGGATGGAAAAATCTAGAGCTATGAATATAAAGCTGCCGTGACCCGGATTCGAACCGGGGTTGCTGCGACCACAACACAGAGTACTAACCACTATACGATCACGGCCACTTGGTAACAGTAGGGCCTTGTTGTTGTCATAGCATAGTTGGAACTCTGAATAGCGACTATACTGATATTTTCCCGGTTTCCCTAATTGTTGACTAACAAAAGAAAATGTCATGGATGGTTTATCTAGCACTGCTGATTCTGTCCTTCAGGGACAAACTTGTTTTTTCAAGGAAAGATGATTAGCAAGCAAAAACAGAAAAACAACAGCAAAAGCTTGATGATTGCTGTAGTTGTCTGACTCTGAGATGTTTAGATGAATTTACACCCATGTTGAAACAATATTTCCTCATCATTTGGCTCTTTATACATGTACATTTACTTTAATAGCCAGTTTGTAAAGGGGTAAAGTTGGAAATGATGAACAATGGATTTAGTAGCTAAATAGCAGCTCGAGCTAGCCAGGAGTTGAACCTAGAATCTTCTGATCCATAGTCAGACGCGTTATCCATTGCGCCACTAGCCCTACATTCAGCATTTGGAATAGCTACATTCTCACACCATTGTATGCAAACAGTGGTGCTCTTTGTTGGCAAGTGTATAGAAGGCCAGTCAAATGTCTGTTGTAGTCCAAAATTTGAAAAGGAAGTGGGTCGGGTTGTGTTGAAATGGGCGGGGCATAACCGGTATGTTATTTTAAACATGCAATTGATATGGGTTGATCAGAAATTGTTATATTTATTGCTGATTTGAAAACTATTTACATGAGAGCATCAGCATTGAGCTTCAGATCAGTGGTGTTGTCATGGTAACAAACAAACTATATACAGTACAAGTTTTGCAACAACGAATACAACACATGCGGTTGTAATCATGAAGTAAAATGTAATGAACAAGAGTTTTCATACTCAATATAACTGTTTTTTAACTTTTAATTTTGTTAAAATCAGTGGGATTTTTTTTTGTTTTTGGTTCTTCTCTGTGTTCTACGGATCAAATAGATTGAATAAATTCTTCCTAATTTAGGTCGCCAGGCAAGATTTCATGCAGCATCGGAGCAATCCTATTGCAACGTGAACGATATAGACTACCTTCTTCTAAAGCTTATATGTTACCATGGCAATGGTACACCTAAAAATAGCTGCCGCTCTAACCGTTCTGCTACGCTGCTTTCTATCCATTTCATTTCCATGATTGAAATCATACGTGACGTTTTACAGATGCAGGAAATACAAGAACAGAACTTGAGCTGAAGTTGTTGATTTTGTTTGAACTTTATTTCATTTTAACTTTCACAGTTGATTTGACGTGTGGGAGGAAACCGAATCACTCGGAGTCCCGCCCACGCAGACACACCCCTCCCCACCCTGAGCCCCCACGTGGCCCTGGCATGCTGCACCGCATTAAGGAGACCGGGCGCTGCTTTTCTCTGAGGTCTTATGGGTCAAGGGGGAATGGAGATGGTGCACAATGTAAAAGGGGGGGGGGGTCTTAGACGTCAACTATCGAGAGATCACTTTCCACAAACGGCTTGACGTGAATGATGCCGTCCTCTGGATCAGGACGTGGCTGTCAGGACGATGTGTTGTCTGCACGGCGATGCACAGTATTGTCCCCCTGGAGACGGGACGGGGGCTCCTCTACGTCTATTGGAGCAACCTTATTTGTTGACAGGATGTTTTTCTTTATCCACGACTTCACTTGCTGCAGCTGCGGCCTTCGCTAATTCAGCGAGCAGAGTTGTTTCTCTGAGTTGTGTTTTGACATGGTGCAGCTCCACGGTCATGTCGTTGACCATTCTGATGAGGGAACTCTGGTCCTGGTTGCTTTGCACCTCTCTCTGAAGAATCTTCTCCTTGCAAAGTTTCTCCGCCCTGGACGAGTTCTGGTGGCACCGTCTGTATCTGTCGATCAGCTGATCTTTGGCTGCGATGGCTTGTCTGAGCCCCATCTCCGTGTTTCCATCCATCTGCACTTTGGAGTCAGTGTCCATGTAGTGTCTTTTGACGTTGAGGACTTTGCGTACAAATGTCTTGGGCTCGGAGGTGAAGTCCATGGACGCCTGCAGATCGGCCTTGAAGCGCATCACGTAGGTGGTCAGGTTCCTGTTCTTCTCCCTCTCCTTGTTCAGGTCTGGCTGACATCTCCTCACTTTGTTCTTGAGATTGGAGTTGGTCTCTCCCAGGTCGGCGTTCTCCCGGAGCGTCTTATTCAGCCGCTCTCTGGTGTCTTTGAGCTCAGACTGCGCCGCTCTCAGGTCGTCCTCGACGTTGTGGAGGTTGTCCTTCACTTCGTTTAATTTAATGAGCAGAACGGCGTTGTTGTCCTTCTCTTTCGCCCAATCCTGTTGCAGTTGTTTGTTGTCCTTCATCAGACGAGACATCTCCAGGTTTTTCTTCCTGATGACATTTTCTCTGCCCTGGATCGTGGTCTCCAATGCAGAGACCTTCTTGCTGAGATCTTCCTTGTTCTCAAGATCAGTGATTGTCTTCTTCAGCTTTTCGATGTTCATCTCCAGTTCTTTCTGCTTCACTAACTCGTTGAATCGCGTGTTTGTCTTCAGTATTTCTTCTGCGTCGATGACTTTGTCTCTTTCTTGTATCTGTACGTGTAAGTCCTCCAGTCTGTCTTTTTACTCCATCCCCACTCGGGGCAGCGCAGCTTGAAGTTCTTCCAACTCGGCGGCTTGTTTTCCCGCCCAGTCTTTGGCAATCCTTAGCTTCTCCGTTATTCATTGGTACGCCACCTTCACCTCCGCCAGCCTCTCGTCGTGCCCCTCTTGCATCCTCCCTATTTCAGACTCATACTGCGCCTTCAGTTCTTCCACAGTGTTCCTGGCGTTCGCCTCGCTGTCAAATTTCTGCTGTCGGAGTTCTGACTCTGTTTTTGTATTTTTTGCTCTATAATCCTGAAATGTTAGCAGGAGCTCGGCCTTATCGAGGCTGATGCTCTCTACTTCATCTCGACTTAACCGCAGCTGGGCTTTCCACTCCTCCGCCTTCTCCTTGTGAGTCTTCACCTCTTTCTCCAGAGCCTTGACTTTGGTCTCTAGAGAGTCTATTTTCAAAATCTTGGACTGATTTACTTTAGTAAATTGCTGCTCTTGATATGTAACTTTCAACGTGAGCTGCTCTATTTTAAACTGGAGGAATTTGACGTTCTTGTCCTGCAGCTCCATGGTGAATTGATATTCCACTGGACTTGTTGTCTCCTTCCTGTTGTTGCAGCACGCCTCTCTGGTTGATTGCATGTATAATGAAATTTAAGGCTATATGAAGGTTTTGATGGACCGTAGTGACATCATCGGCCTGTCTTCTAAGATCAAAAAGGAACATTCCAGAACAAGATGACAGCAGAACATTCAAAAATAAACAATGCTGGAGCGCCCGGGGAGCTCAGGCGGTAGAACAGGCGCCCATACATAGAGGGTTACTCCTCGACACAGTGGGTCTTCTGCTGTCCTTTCAAAATAAAGGCTGAAAAAGCCCAAAAACATAATCTGTGTGTGTTTTTTTTAAACAAAAATGAACAACTCTGTGTGTGTGTTTGTGTGTGTTTACGTGTGTGTGTGTGTGTGTGTGTGTGTGTGTGTGTGTGTTTGTGTGTGTGAGTGTGTGTGTAACAAAATTCAAAAACAATTCTGCGTGTGTGTGTCTCTCAGTTTAATTCAAATGTGCTTTATTGGCATGAATGTAACAACAATATTGCCAAAGCATCATACAAACTACAGAAGAAACATCAACCCCATACATCACATTACGTAATTAAAGCATAAAGTAGTTAAATCATGTGTGTGTGTCTGTGTCTTATAAAAATTAAAATATAGCCTATTAAAAAATTAAAATACATAAAATATTAAGCGTTTTTTGTGTGAAACAAACAATCAATGAATTAAATTAAAGACAATAATTGCAGAATGGTGAATAAATGATAATGAAGATAATTGTTAGATGGAGCCCTGTGTAACGCTTTTCTGTTTTTCTGTGTTTTATGAAGTTGTATTTAAGTTTTATGGGAACCCTTAAAAATGAGATACTACAAGAGCCCCCACGATATGATCACAATAGTTATGTTACAATAATATATTATTGGGATTTTGGAAGATATTTCTATATGCTGCGAGAGAGTGCAATTAATTTTAAATTCAATTCAATTTTATTTATAGTATCAATTCATAACAAGTGTTATCTTGAGACACTTTACAGATAGAGTAGGTCTAGACCACATTCCATAATTTACAAGGCAAGGCAAGGCAGCTTTATTTGTATAGCACATTTCAGCAACAGGGCAATTCAAAGTTCTTTACACAAAATCAGTTAAGAAAAAATAAAAACAGTTAAAAAAATAAAAACAGATAAAACACAAACAAAACAGTTTAAAAATAAAAAATAAAAACAGATAAAACACAGGAATAAAAGTTACAGTGCAGTATAAAAGATTAAACAGTAAAGAAATGAACATCATTTAAAGAAAGCCAACATCAAAAAGAAAGGTCTTCAGCATTGATTTAAAAGAACTGAGAGTAGCAGCAGACCTGCAGGTTTCTGGGAGTTTGTTCCAGATATGAGGAGCATAGAAACTGAAAGCTGCTTCCCCCTGTTTGGTTCTGACTCTAGGAACAGACAGTAGACCTGTCCCAGATGACCTTAGAGGTCTGGGGGGGTCATAGTGTACTAGCAGATCAGAAATGTATTTTGGCCCCAAACCGTTTAGTGATTTATAAACTAGCAAAAGTACTTGTCAGTGTAAGGACTTCAGAACTGGAGTGATGTGATCCAGTCTCTTGGTCTTAGTGAGAACTGGAGTGATGTGATCCAATCTCTTGGTCTTAGTGAGGACTGGAGTGATGTGATCCAGTCTCTTGGTCTTAGTGAGGACTGGAGTGATGTGATCCAGTCTCTTGGTCTTAGTGAGGACTCGAGCAGCAGCGTTCTGAATCAGCTGCAGCTGTCTGATTGATTTTTTAGGGAGACCTGTAAAGACCCCGTTACAGTAGTCAAGTCTACTGAAGATGAAAGCATGGACCAGTTTTTCCAAATCCTGTTGACACATAAGTCCTTTAACCCTTGATATATTCTTAAGGTGATAATAGGCTGACTTTGTAATTGTCTTAATATAGCTGTTAAAATTCAGGTCAGAGTCCATGACTACACCAAGATTTCTGGCTTTGTCTGTTGTTTTTAACATTGTTTATATATATATATATATATATATATATATATATATATATATATATATATATATATATATATATATGTGTATGTATGTATGTATATACAAACAAAACAGACCTGAAAATGTTTATACGCAACTTCCCAAGCAAGGTTGTGATTTATAAAAAAACAAACTTGATGGGAGAATGTGTGGCTTCTGCTGGTCCTGCAGGAGGACTACGCCAGTGGAAGAATCAGGAGAAAAAGAGACTTCAGGGACCTTGATGATGACTGGCTAATATGATGATTTAAATTCCCTAAAGCTGTGCTCTTGGATCTACGTACTGAACTGGGTCCAGTAGAGAGGGCAACGTGCCAGAATCGTACCATCCCGGTCAAAATACAGGTCCTCCACACCCTAGGGGCCACCGGCTGTTTCCAGACAGCTACTATGCATCCTGATAAAGTTCCCTTGGCCTTTGGAATTACCCCCCACCCCATCATCTAATGTTTGAGTTGCAACATAACATTCTAGAACAACAGCTTAACATTCTAGAACTGAAACCTAATGTTTTTAGTACTGCAACTTCTAAAATTCTAAAACTTCAAATATATAGAGGGTATAGACCGTCTCCTAGGCCGTCGTCACGTGACCCCATAACTTTCTTTTATTACTTTTAATTTTTTTATGATCAGTGTGATTTTTTGTTTTGTTTTTGGTCCTTTTTTCTTTTTTCCACACCAAGTGTGTGTGTGTGTGTGTGAGTAAGAGAGAGGCAGAGAAAGAAAGAAAGAAAGAAAGAAAGAAAGAAAGAAAGAAAGAAAGAAAGAAAGAAAGAAAGAAAGAAAGAAAGAAAGAAAGAAAGAAAGAGGGTGGCGGTGGGGGACTGTGTTCTACGGATCAAGTAGATTGAATAAATTTGAGTCAGTGGACGGTTAAAAAAAGAAAAGAAATCTGCGACAGGCAGAGACGCAACGCGAGTCGCATTCTATGTCTGAAAGCCCACGTTTACCAGAAATCTACTGGTTACTAAGGAAGTACCACAAACCCAAGTTAAAAACAAAGCTGAAGCTGAAGAAACCCTAAATGTTAACGGGAAAGACCCGCGGACCTGAGTGACTGAGGGAGAGAGAGAGAGAGAGAGAGGAGGGAGAGAGAGAGAGAGAGAGAGAGAGAGAGAGAGCTGTTCTCAGTGTTCTGTGTGTGAGTGAGAGTGAGCAGAGCAACACAAGAACAGTGTAGGGGGGGGCGCTGGCCTTGTTGTTGTCATTGCATAGTTGGAACTTGCCAATAGGGCTAGTGGAGCAATGGATAACGCGTCTGACTACGGATCAGAAGATTCTAGGTTTGACTCCTGAATAGCTCGACCTGCTATTTAGCTACTAAATCCATTGTTCATCATTTCCAACTTTACCCCTTTACAAACTGGCTATCAAAGTAAATTTACATGTATAAAGAGCCAAATGATGAGGAAATATTGTTTCAACATGTGTGTAAATTCATCTAAGCCTCTCAGTGTCAGACAACTACAGCAATCATCAAGCTTTTGCTGTTGTTTTTCTGTTTTTGCTTGCTAATCATCTTTCCTTGAAAAAACAAGTTTGTCCCTGAAGGACAGAATCAGCAGTGCTAGATAAACCATCCATGACAATTTCTTTTGTTAGTCAACAATTAGGGAAACCGGGAAAATATCAGTATAGTCGCTATTCAGAGTTCCAACTATGCTATGACAACAACAAGGCCCTACTGTTACCAAGTGGCCGTGATCGCATAGTGGTTAGTACTCTGCGTTGTGGCTGCAGCAACCCCGGTTCGAATCCGGGTCACGGCAGCTTTGTAAAGCAGCTTCACTGTCATAGCTCTAGATTTTTCCATCCTCTGCTTCATTTTACATTGATTGAAACTGGACAGCTTAGGATAAAAGTCCTGCAGGAGGCCCCACATTTTGGACTACAACAATGATTTGACTGGCTTTCTGTCCACTTTCCAACAAAGATCAACCCTGTTAGCATAGAATGGTGTGAGAACCCAGCTACTCCCAATGCTCTCTGAACGTAGGGCTAGTGGGGCGATGGGTAATACGTCTGACTACGGATAACAAGATCGTAGGGTTTACTCCTGGATAGTTTGTTCTGTTCTTTAGCTATTAAATTATCCAAGAAATCCAAGAAAATTCCGCAAATAATGATCAGTGTCAGTCATTTTACTGGTGGTTTCTCGGTCACAGAAACTAGCTTGTTCATTTTCATTTACCCAAAGGATGAGGCCACAATGACATTTGACATGGAATGAAAGCGGTGTCTCGGGACCCCGAAGCACAACGGCAGGCTAGTACAAAAGGTCACATAAACTAAACATGTCCCTGTGACACAGAGGACAATGCAAGGGTTAACATTACAGCTACTCATGGAGGTGCTGTGACTTAGTTGGTTAAAGTGCCTGTCTAGTAAACAGGAGATCCTGGGTTCAAATCCCAGCAGCACCTTGTTGTTGTAGAGATAACCCCTGTTAGCATCCCATCATTATGTCTACCCAATCCCCATCAAGCTACCCTGGTAGAAAATGAAGATGGCATGTTACATTTACACAGAAACACTATATTAACACAGACTTAAGATGATACATACAAACACATGAAATGCAAGTTTACGCTACAATATACACCTATACCTATTTGGCCTAATTATGTTGTTTGTACACTGTGTACACTGGAGCCTCTGCAACCTCTTGAGTAAGCCAGAGCTCAAGGTTGTCTGATATGCCTGATCAGAAGAATTGAAATGCCTCATTCAGAACTGCCCAAGGTACTTGCGAGATAGACCCTTTGTTGTCTGATTGATGGTACTAACTGTAATGAAGTCTGTCAGGCCTCGGGGGTTCTCCACTGTAAAAAGTGAACGTTCTTTACAGCTGTGATGGCCGAGTGGTTAAGGCGTTGGACTCGAAATCCAATGGGGTCTCCCTGCGCAGGTTCAAACCCTGCTCACAGCGACTTCTAACTACAGAAAAAATCTATCTGCAGTGATCTAAATTCTCACTGGATGTGATACTTCCAATAAGATCTATACACTATGGTGTCCGCAACTGCACAACAACAGGAGTTCGGGAATTCTGACAGAGTTCAGACGTTGAAGTGACCGTTGTTTGCCACCACAAACTGTGGTTTCCTGTCCAGCTAACATCTGTGTGTGTTCACAGTCAGTGTTTACTATACGCCAGGGGTCCCCAAACTTTTTCCAGTGAGGGCCACATAACTTTTCCCTTCTCTGATGGGGGGCCAGGGTCAGTTTCTAACAGAAAAAGTGTGACAATCGCAGGGGTTCCTAAATGTAATCATTTATTGTTTTCCAGAAAACATGCTGACACTCCAGCGCACCACACATATCCAAATATTAATAACCCTTTCTGAGATCAAATAACCCTCTCTGGGTTCTTCACAGAATAAAATAATGCAGAAAATATATAGGCTAATAACACTATTTATGAAATCAATAAAAATCAAATAGCCCTCTCTGGGTTCTTCACAGAAAGAAAGTTATGCTGTGCTGTGCACAATCCTAGGTAAAAGTTCAACTTCACTTGTCAGAGCAGAATCTCAAATGTCTCTCAAAGTTCTTGTGTTCTTTCCTTATAATCCAGTTTTGTAGGTTCCATAGGCTGGCCCAGTAGACACCACTGTAGGCTCTCTCTCATCAACTTCCCTCTGAAAACCACAAAGCAAGCAGGCTAAGAAACCGAACTAAGTGATACAGCACCTACACAGCACACTACATTTCAATACCAGTATGGTTGTGGAGATGGATTTTATCCCAATAGATTTTATTATGATTATATTTGTTCATACTCAGAATGACTAATTTAAGTCAGAAAAGTGAGCTTACCTATGTACTGTATGTTCATCAGTGTGAACTGTGGGCCTGCATCTGGCTGGTGAGAAGTTGAATGTCCGGTTCCATTCTAGTCACAGCCAGTCTCAAACACTGATGCAAATGTTCATCTGTCAATCTTGATCTCGTTGGAGTTTTCAGGAGTTTCATCCGTGAAAGGTTTGCTCGCAGATATACGTGCTGCCAAAAGTGTGGACATCTTCATTGCGTGTTTTTTTATGTTAGGGTAGGTGTCATTTGGGAGGGCGGCATAGAAGTCAATGAGACTGTTGGGCTTGAATGCGTCTTTCAGAACATCACAGTTCTGTAACTCGGCCAGCTCAAACTGATAAGAAGGCTGAGCTTCATCGATGTCGGCGACAAAAGGGTTCTGAAATAGACGGATTTCTTTTGCATGAACATGTAGTTCACGGAACCGTACACCGAACTCCGCCTTCAGCATTTCCAGTGCTTCCACACACTTTTCACCTGGGAACGCGACAGCTGGCTTCTCTGCAGAAAAGCTTTGGGTAGCAGGGAGATGGGTGAAATTGTGCTTTTTCACTTGTTCCAAAACCAGCGCTAGTTTCACCTCAAATGCTTTTATATGGGAATAAATGTCGCAAATGAGTTTCCCCTTCCCTTGTAGCTGCAAGTTAAGTTCAGCATTTCTGTCACGTCTGTTAAAAATGCGAGGTGCCATTTCCATGCTGGGTCGATCAGCTCTGGGACCGTTTTGCCTTTTGACTGAAGAAATGCGTTAATTTCAGGTAGCAGCTCGTAAAAACGCCTCAAAACTTTGCCGCGGCTCAACCATCGGATCTCTGTGTAGTACAGCACATCTCCGTACGCAGACTCCAGTTCAGACAAGAATTGTTGGAACTGCCTGTGTTTAAGTCCATTTGCTCTGATGAAGTTTATGCACGATACCACAACCTTCATGACAGAATCCCACTTCAACACTTTGCAGCACAGCGCTTGCTGGTGAATTAGGCAGTGTACTTGTAGCGGGGCGGTGAGACCCCGTTCTTCCATCTCCCGGTTCATGCGCCCTATTAGACCCCGAGACGCGCCCACCATGCTAGGGGCCCCGTCAGTCGTGATGCTGGCAAGCTTTGCCCAGTCCAGATCCAACTGTTGCATGGTTTGACATACTTTGTCAAAAATATCCTCCCCAGTCGTAGTGCCTTTCATGCTTTGTAGGGCTGCCAACTCCTCACACATCTCAAAGTTTGCGGTAACTCCACGAATAAAAATAAGAAGCTGCGCGGTGTCCTGCATGTCCGTGCTCTCATCCAGTGCTAATGAAAAAAAGTCTAAATCTTTAGTCTTCTGCTGCAGCTGGGCATACACATTACCCCCCATTTCTTCAACGCGTCTGGTAATTGTACTTGCCGACAGACTCACGGCATTAAAGACATCTTTCTTCTCGGGACAGACCTCCTCCACAACAACATTCAAACATGTCTTGACAAACTCTCCATCAGTGAAAGGTTTACCGCAGCTTGCTATCAGCTGAGCAACACGGAAGCTGGCCCGAACTGATGCTTGGTTCAGCTGAGTTTGCCGTACAAATGTAGTCTGCTGACCTAACAGTCCAGTTTTTAGCTTTGAGATTTTTTCTGCTCGCATTTGGCCTTGCAAGCTAGCATACTTGTCTTTGTGACGGGATTCATAATGTCGGCGCAGGTTGTATTCTTTGAATACCGCCACTGTCTCTTGACAGACGAGACAAACAGCCTTTTCTTTGAATTGAACAAACAAATAATCGTGTGTCCACTGCGGGTTAAATACCCTGCATTCTGAATCAATTTTTCTCTTACCCAACCTTTTTGCCATTATTCCGTTCTGGTGGGGGGTCACGTTCACGTTCTATGACTGGGGTATGGGTGACCATAAGGGTAAAAACGTGCTGGGGCAAAGTAAGGTCGTAGTAGCATTTTTTTCCGTCTCTGGTATTGTTCAGGGGGCCGGATCAAATGTGAAGGCGGGCCGTGTGCGGCCCGCGGGCCGTAGTTTGGGGACCCCTGCTATACGCTATATAAAGTATATGAACTTATGTAACCATGATTACACACCAACACATGTCAGGCACAGGTGTACTGTGTGTGTTTCAGATCCTATACGCTTTGCAAAATTGGCGCCGCAGACGTCTGTTCGGGTGTTCGATGTCCGACGGGTGAAATCTCTCTCTGGTTCTGACCTGCTGTGCTTTGTAAAATGTTTATGAGAGTCACGGAGAGGCTTATGACGATGACTGGGATGCATCACGGACAGCAGAGCCGGGGGGGGGACACTGTCACAGGGTGCAGAGGAAGAAGACCGGGATGTATGGGAGGGTTTGATATGCCACTTGAATGGCTAAATAATAATAATCTTTTCTTTGATGTATTGTCTTGTTTTTTTAAATTAACAGTCTGCAATATTGGAAATGACATGCAAAAGCCCCTAATAGCCCTTAATATTGAATAGTTAAAAAGTGAGAATAGTGCAGAGAGTAGATAATCTGTCGGTGTCTGGCTAGATTTTTTATTTATTTTTTAAATGGCGCGGTTGTTCCGGACACACACTCTTGTTTGCTAAAAATGGAGTACTGTGTACTAGTACTAATGTAATAATCAAAAAAGTTCCTGGTAGCAGGTCCCAGGGACTTTTTTTCGTAATGAAAAACCAAAAAAGGCGAGTAGAGTCGAGGCGAGTCGAGTAGATACCACGCAGTGGAAAAACGCCATTAGTGTTACGTAGTGTTGAAAATGTCAAAAAAAGGACAAACATTCAAAAAAACGTCAAAAGTGTTGAAAAAAGGACAAAAACGTAAGAAAAAGTTAAAAACATTGATAAAAAATGTCAACAAACGTGTCAAAAAGAAAGATTTTTCACGGGAAGACAACACAAGGGTTAACAAGTGCAACAAAGTTATTCTCTGATTTTCCAGAGCACAAAGTGACATGTAACGTGGTTTTGGACCAGAACATTACATGTGTCCATGTTGCACTTGTCATTCAAAAAACTCTCGACCAAGGTTAAAACTTTTAAAGCCAACCTAATAACAAGTGTGGCTTTTATCCAGGATTGAGTCTCAACATGTACATCCAGTTAAAGGGGACGGGCATGGAGACTGAAGTTCAGGAAAAAAACTCATGCCAATAAAGCTGGTGAATGTGTGTTTCCATCCAACGGCTTTAAAGCCAATAAAAACCTTTTGTTGGAGGTTTTATTTTTAAATTGATTTTGACATAGATTTTATGGTAAAATCTACAAGAAACAGTTGAAGGTGTTCAGGATTTTGCAAACTTTGCCGTGATTAGACTAAGCCTCGTAGTGACGAGTATATTGTAGTGTAAAGAGAAGTACTTCCACTCTTGGTTATGGGTAACCAGAGTACACAGTCCCATGATCCTGTTGGGCCCTTGGTGGATGAGATGGTAAAGACATATGGTTCTGTCTGTATAGAGCGACCTTATTGGTCAAAACAGTTTGGGTTTCCACAAATTGGTTATTGCACTCTCCAACAACAAGGTGCTGCTGGGATTTGAACCCAGGATCTCCTGTTTACTAGACAGGCACTTTAACCAACTAAGCCACAGCACCTCCATGAGCAGCTGTAATGTTAAGTCTTAATTTGTCTTTTACCTTGAATGAGCTAAATATACAGTATACTGACTGGCAGTGTTGGGAGTAACGTGTTACAAAAGTAACCCAAATACAGTAATATAATCCTTTTTCTAGGTCTCTCCCTTCAGCAGTCTGAGAACGCCAGCCCACTCCTGCGTGGCGTGAGCGTGTCAGCTGAGCTTTATTCAGTTTCCGTGTAATGTTATGGTCTACCGTTTTACAGAGGAGAATGGCCCCACTGGTTGGAGATTTGGCATATATTTGGGCCTTTTTTGAAGAAATGTGAATAGTATGTGCTTTATATGAGTTATAATGTTTATTATGTTTATTTTTGCATATAGGAAAACTGTTTTAGACACACAAATGCTTGTGTAGCTTTGCTGTGGGTGTAATATCAATAAATATGACATTATTAAGTTGCTTATTGGCATAAGTAAATGTCATGAGGGCAAAAGCATCTGGACTTTCTTTGAAAAAATGTATGTATTTTGTCAACTGTATAAGTTATAATGATTATTTCTTCACAGTGTGACTCCCAAGACATATGAGAAGTGTTTTAGAGAGTAAAATGGCTTAGGTTTAGGTAGTGAATGGTTCCTGTATGATGTAAAAGAGCTTTGAGTAGTCGTTAAGACTAGAAAAGCTCTATATAAATACAGCACATTTACATATGGGATTTCATGAATCAATTCCTAGTCTGGCTGGAAACAGGCCTTCTCTTAAACATGGACAAAGACCTTCTTAAGTCTTTAATCTTGAAGCGTTTGAGTGTTATTTAGGCTTTTTATCTGCTCTACCTTTTACCGGACAGTGGGGGCATCAAGCAGAGTAGAGCGGCCGTTAGGGAGGAATCTGTTTTTGGCTTCATTTTGAACTCGCTGTAAAAAAACCTTAATGTTGGATCTTTATGATGCATTGAAATGTTAACTGGTTGATTTCTGTTAATAACAAACACAACTATAGTCAATAGAAAAAGAAAAAATACATAGGAAAAGCCGTCTTGGTTCATCTTTCCACTGTTCCCACAATCACCACTCTGGTCTGGTTGGAAAAGAAAGGATCTGAACTAAAAGGATGTTACTCTTTAACTAAAAGATATATCGCTATAGGGATCCATCCCATAATGTTGTCAGACACTTAGAATAATAATCGGAGTCTGTCAGCAGCAACAACAGAACTTTTAGTGGACGCTAACTTTACCTTTTATTTAAGACTTTAAACAGAGACACAACAGGAAGAATAAATCCATCAAATCAAGTCCCAACTAATCAGCATGTGGCCTTGTTTTATTTCATGTAGTTTGCATGTAGTTGTTCCACATTCCCAGACATTTCAAACTACTCCATCATTGACGTTATTCTAGGAGTCAGATGAATAAATCAGCTGTTTGCTATTTGACCTGGTCTGGTTCCTGCTGCTCCATCATTCTTTAGTGTCCGCTGGAAACAGGTTGCTTTCCTTTTATGTTTCTTTTGTATAACATCATCAGTGTCTTTGCTTTTAGTCTGAAGAGACTTCAACAGATTTAAAACCACATTCAGTCATAGAAAATACAACCAGGGAATATAAAATGTCAGACAAAGAATATGAAATGAAAAGTCCCCAAAGTAGGACAATATAATGCCCAAATGAGTTAGGGTTGCTCAGAGCTGAGGCTCCGCACCCTCCTCCACATTTTATAATAAAAACCAGGTAATTCTTTCTCATTCAAAGTCAATCATTTTACTTGTTAACACAGTTATTCGGTACCACTTAGTGGAATGCTTGCAGGTGAAAAAAGACAGGCCTTGCTGCCATTTACCCGAGCACAGAAGTTTTCCAACATGGCGACGGCTAGCATGGAGACTGATGCTAACGCAGACCTACACTTCGAGAACGTTGTAGCCTGGAAAGCAACAAATGTGCTTCAATCAGCGGTCCAAGTAAGCGTTGCTGCAACACATCAGGACAGACCTTGAGAGGCAGGGAGCTACGGTACGGGACCTGGTGCAACGGCTAGACAGAACGCAGGGAGACAACAGGCAGGTAAGAAACCTGCATTGATGAGCAGAAGAAATTTGAGTTTAAGCTCACCCAAATGGAGGACAGATTGAGATACAACAATGTGAGCATTATTGGACTATTTCAGAACTAAATAGAGGGTTGAGACATAGTTCCAAGGTTTTTGTAACATTATTCATGACATAAGAATGCACCAGACCTGTTTCAATTAACCTATGATCTATTCAGCTAGTGCATCAACTATCAACCTATGGAAAAACACAGCAGCGCAAATATCTGACCTAATGACCTCAGCGTCAGAAGAACCAGAGGAGAGTGACTAGGCAAGGTGTGATTTCTGTTTGTTTATTAGTTATGTTTGTTTGTTTGTTATTTTTCTTGAGACTGCAGAGGCTGGGGGGTGGGCAAGGGTTTTTGTTATTGTTCAATTGGTGTTTCTCTGCTCTATTTCTATTTTGAAAATAATATTGATTTCCTTACAGGAAAAAAAAAAGATGAGAACAACGAGCCTCATTCACTTAACATTTGTTACGCAGTATTCAAAAAATTTCTGGCATTCACCAGCGCAATTCTGTTCAGAAACTGCTTTTTCTAGTTTCCATTTGTTCCTTTACTTGTTAATCTTACACAAATAACATAACATGGTAACAGCTAGGGGTGCAAGAGATCATAAAACTCAAGGTCAGGATCACAGTTTTGACTCACGTATTAGATCATTTTTTGGATCTCAGTGGACAAAAATATTATGGATTTTATAATATAGGTAGTTGTGGACTTTCTAATAAAAAACTAATAATTTATGACAATGTCGGTAACAAACAGTAGAGGGCAGTAATACCCTATTGCAGCAACTAGTCTACCTAATCCAAAGAAGGATAATCTGTGTCCTTTGGAAGTGTTTTAATCTAAGCACGTTCTTTTCCTAATCTTAAATAGTCGTTACTGCTGGTGTCAAGTAAGTTGAGATCATGCCACACGAAGAGGAGGAATCATGGGGTAGTCTGGGACTTTCCAATGGTACAATAAGCCTGTCCTGGGCTGTAAGGTACTTTTCCGAGCCACACAGCACTATGAGTAATAAGAGATGAATAAATAATTCCCAGACCTATTGAAGAGAGTAACTGATGTTGATTGTTAAATGTTATAAACCAATGGTTGATTGCACAAAGATTATGTATAACCTTGCATCAATGATCATGTATAGCCAGTTAGACATAAAGTGTGTGATTTTGTGATTCTTTTGATGATTAAGTATAACCTTGCACAAATGATCATGTATAACCAGTACGAAATAAGGTGTGATTTCATGATTGATACGTATAACTTTTATAGAAACTAAGGGGTGTCAGAGATAATGTTAGATCAATGGGTAATTTCTGTTAACAAAGTTTGAAGCCTAGAAACTTCCACAGGACCCAGTCAGCTGGCTGAGAGATGACTACATGTTAAAGCATAACCATAAAAGGAAGAGTAAGTAGGAACATGTTCAGACTTGTTTAAACGTCAGAGTTGGGTGCAACTAAATGTGTTTTGAGGAAGTTTGGAAGCCTCTACCGGTCCTGGCCAGCTTGCTGGACTATGACTAAGTGTTAAAGCATAACCATAAAAGGAAGAAAAGTCAAGACATGTTCATGTTGTTTAAACGTCAGAGTTGGGTGTAACCAAATGTGTTTTAGAAAAGAACCAATGAGGTTTCAGTGTCAGAATAGTATAAAAGACAGAAACAGGCAAGAATAGGGGCTTATTCCTCGGCAGTTCTCGGAGGGCGTCGGACGGACAATAGATCTCCAGACTACGCAACCTCGACCAAGAAAAAGAGTTGGGATTTGGACATCAGAACAGCAACAAGAAAACTTCAGAAAACTTCTTCAGTGGAAACGCGAGACAGAAGCCACAGAGGATAGCCACCTAGCCAACCCGGCTGAAGGAGTGATTCGGACTCTGACGTTTTTCTTCAGTTCAACTGCCTCGATGGCTGTGGATTTATAAGACATTTTGAAGACTTTGTACAAGGTTTCAGGATTCTAACGGATCGCACAAGGGCAGAAGAAAAGGGCGCGGTCCCCCCGGCCAGGGTGACACGCTCCTCTCCCACCTCTACAAAAAAGAAGATTGCCAAATTCATCCAAGCTCAACTAAGCCAACCAGGTTTTGCCTTTCAGACATTATTATCAATTATTAGGATTTGACCAGTATAGCAGATAGGGTTGACAAGTTAATCATTTTTAAGAGAGATTTGACTTTTTAATCACTTTTATCGAGTTATAATCAATATTACCAAATCAGAGACATGTTTTTGTGTTGTATTCATTGATCGATTTTATTCTCAATTATTAAGTTGTATGCTTGCCCTTGCTCTATTTTGCAATAAAATATATAACTACTGCATTTAAAGTACGAGAAGTCGACATTGGATTATTTCACTTTTTAAGGTTGTAATTAATTGGGTGTAGTGAGTTTTAACATCTTTAAAGGTTCTTATAGGTTGCTCTAGCCACTGAAATTAACATACCCTTAGGGCCTATTTTCCTGGCCCCTAAACCATATCCTAGCAACTTACCAAGTGCCCTGATCAATGAGAGGAGAGCTGTCGTGAACGGGCGCGGCTGAGGTGGTACCTAGCTCTAGGGCTATTCAGTTAGGTGCTGTTTCAGAGCAAGCAGGGTAGACGCCCGGATGAAGACAGTTAGAAGCTAGGCGAATCTCTTCGACACCAGCTTAAACAGTCCTCTGTTATACCTAATAGGGTAATACCCATAGGCTCAGGAGGATCGGACCCTTTAAACGGAGAGCTGGTCCAGTACCCCCCTTCACAGGGGAATACCGGGATCTAACACTGGTCAGCCTTCAATGTGGAGAGAAGATCAGAATATAACAACACAGCTACCAGGGCATGAGGAGGAGGACACAGCTTGGCTCTGAAACATGTTCACAATGAGGCAGTGTGAATGAGCTGGTGAGTTTTAAGGCTATTACTGTGAGAAAATGTTTTCCCACATTGATCACACCAGTACGGCTTCTCTCCAGTGTGAACACGCCGGTGGCTTTCAAGGTTACCGCTCTTAGAAAACATTTTCCCACATTGATCACAGCTGTATGGCTTTGCTCCAGTGTGAACACGCCGGTGGCTTTCAAGGTTCCAACTCTGAGAAAACGTTTTCTCACATTGATCACAGCTGTATGGCTTCTCTCCAGTGTGAATGCGTTGATGTGTTTTTAGGGCACTCTGTAGTGTGAAAGCTGCCCCACATTGATCACAGCTGTATGGCTTCTCTCCAGTGTGAATGCGTTGATGATTTTTTAGGGTACTCTGTCGTCTGAAAGCTGTCCCACATTGATTACAGCTGTATGGCTTCTCTCCAGTGTGAATGCGTTGATGGTTTTTTAGGGTACTCTGTTGTGTGAAAGCTGCCCCACATTGATCACAGCTGTACGGCTTCTCTCCAGTGTGAATGCGTTGATGTTTTTTTAGGGTACTCTGTAGTGTGAAAGCTGCCCCACATTGATCACAGCTGTGTAGATTCTCTCCAGTGTGAACTCTCTGATGAATCTTTAAATATCCAGATGTTGTAAAGGATTTGTCACAGTGCTGACAGTGGTGACATTTGGGTCCATCTTCTCGCCATTTCTATAGCAACAGACAAACAGAGAGAGTTAGTATACAACCTTCTTTAAACCCTGGACTTTCTCTTACACACAATTTTAACTCTTCATACTATAATTAATGACAAAATGTTTTAGTTTTAGTAGAAGCAAATGTACTCTTCATGTTCTGAAATATTCTAAATCTTTCAGCCCAATTATAATAAAAAAAACAACTGCAATGCCGTAATGAAATTGTTTGATTCATGATTGTGGACCGCCTGAATGCGTAATCAGCCTACAAATATAATATGAGCACGTTAACAGTTAGCAGAAGATAATGTTACTCAGGAAATTACCATTAAGATAAAATAAAACCACTTATATACGATGCTAGAATATGAAGCATAGCCTACATACAGTACCTCCCCCTCACTCTGTATCTCTTGTGGAATCTGAAATCTAGAAACTATAAAGCTAATGTCCACTGTAAACATGATTATAAGAGTTTAAAAAACAGCAAAATATAATAACCTAATGTAATAATATATACAAAAACCATTGATAATTTTTTATTATTTTATCCCCTCACCCCAGGATTGCAGAAATAAATTCATTCTCTGAATGGGGGTTGACAGAAACCCCTCTCTCCTTGTTGTGATCTTTGTGACCAAGCGCCTAAACACACATCCCTACTTGACTATTTCCTGCCATTGCACTTCTCACACATTAACACACACTCATCATGGTAAACTTTAACTTTATCATCCTGTATGGCATCACGCCCTCCTCTCTCCCTCGAACTTTTATCTTCTAGCACCTCTAGCAAGCTTAACCTTCTATGCATCAGTGACCTCCCATTGAACCACTTCCTTAATTGACTGCACACAGCTTTGTTTGCATTGTGGCCAAATATAAATTTGACTGTTGATAATCTATAATCATAAAACAAAAGAAATATCTCAACACAATATGGTTTAATGATAATTAAATGACAGTTCAGCACGTGTAGCCTAGTCTAAGTGTAGGCCTAACTACCTGTTTTAAAACTGAACAGCGCTCCTCTGCATCAACAGCTCACAATGACTCGTTTTTACTTTATTGGCCTACATGAAATAACAAAGATGAGTAGATATGTATGAAACATTGAATTTTACCAACACATAAATTCATTGTTGTGAATGATTTGTGATCTCTAGCTGGTCACCCTAAAATGCACCAGGATACAGGAAATCACATCTACAAAAATTCAAAATGGAACCCTGCCCCCAGCACCCCAGCACAACCCCACCTAGAATACTTTTCACCAGCCGCCACTGTGATATAATAAAACCCTTGAGGTGTCCTTGTCCTTTTGTTTCATGAATGTACAGTAGCATACATTATATAGTTACTGGTCCAGTGAATAAAGGCTATAAATAAGGAGCTGTTAGCCTGGTCAGGAGAAGGCTAGCTTTTAGCCTGGCTGTTAGCCTGGTCAGGAGAAGGCTAGCTTTTAGCCTGGCTGTTAGCCTGGTCAGGAGCAGGCTAGCTGTAAGCCTTGTAAGGCTTATACATCCAGGATACCTGGGAAATCCCGGCCTAATCCGCTATCTAGGTTTTGTGAAATAGGCCTCTGTTCATTTAGAGTGATTGTTGTGTCCTAAACACTGACCTGAACATGGCTAGTATCAAAGGCCGAGTCTGCTGCTTGTCCTCTGGGGACCTCGTTGGTCTGCTGCTCTGGGTCCTGGTTGTCCTGCTGCTCCGGGTTCTGGTTGTCCTTCTCCATTCCTCTATTGTCCTGAAACCCAGCAGATCTCCACTGTGGCTGCTGGACTCACTCTGGATTTTGTTGAGTACAAATCAACTTATGCAGAGAGATTCAGATGCTTTCCTCACATCCACAGGGTCTGATAATGTGCTTGGTGTTGGTGTCCACCTAGTCCTGGGTCTTCCTTGAGGCCTCCTCCCAGCTGGACGTGGGTGGAGGGGGGATGTGGTGAGGGTAAACCAGCTCAACCAGTTCTACAACAGGTTTGATTGCCCTGCTCCTGCTGCAATGGCCTGCCCAACCCCCATTACCACACCACCCACACCTACTTCAATCTGTTCACAACATTCTATTCTCTTAGACTAGTCTAAGACACCAATCGGTTTCTTTCTATATGTTAATAGTTTTTAGTTCTAATCTATCTGGCAGAGACAGAGGAAGGGGGGGGGGTTAAGTGATCTACTCTTCACTGAGACAAAAGATGATAATAAAACAGCATGATGTGGAGCCTACTCCATTGAATTAAATCATGTCATCTCAACTGCATACATACATTTAAATACATTAAAACATGATAATTTGCATAGTGATGAAACATTTAAACTTTATTTAACTCAACATCTCCTCAGAAGACTGAGCTGTCTGGGTGTCAGTGCTCAGATTACTGAGCTAGTATACACCACACACATTGAAAGTGTGTTAACCTTTCACCTTTCTGCTTGGTTTGGCCATTTAAGCTGCAAACTCAAGAAGAAGCTTAACAGGATAGTGTTGATGGCTAGCAAAATAGTGGGAAAACCCCCCAAAACATCGGACCCAAATATCCACTGATAGAATGAGGAAGAAAGCTAGGAAAATCCCTGCAGATAGTACCCCCCCTCTTTCCAGCCAGTTTGAGCTCCTGAAGTCTTTTATTCCAAAAGCCATCAGTATCCTCAACCAAATCAAGTGACAAACTGAACTGATATTTTAATGAATTTAAGGATCTTTTGAGCATTTTATCCTGATATTTTATTTTATTCATTTTTTATACTTTACTTATTATGTTTCAGATGTTGTCTGTATGTTTATCTTATATCTTATATTTCTGGTGAGCCAATGAAGATTTATTCTATTCTATTCTATTCTATTCTATTCTAGAAAGCATCTCCTACAGGGAGAATAAAGTCAGACTTTATTACCAGCATGTATGTTTTGTGTAAGATAATATTTGGTGGGGGGTTTAGGGGTGCATGAAAATGTAATTTTTCATAATTTTGAAACATTATTATAACTGTTTATATGTCTAAAATGTTGGAAACGTTAGGGCAGATAAAGAGCCTAAATACCAAGATCATCAATATAAAACTTAAGAAGCGTCTTCATTCACTTTTGAAGAATTATGAATTGATCCATGAAATCCCTGTTGTTGATTCATAGGCTGTCCCATATGGTCTAGCGGTTAGTAGTCCTGGTTTTTACCCAGGTGGCCTGGGTTCAACTCCAGGTATGGGAATTAGAGTTTAGCTGATGAAGGTCTGATGAACCGTCGGCTCATTTTGGTCCGAATAACCGGTTATTTATTCATCTGAAATGAGAGAGCGACAATTTGTTAAAACATACACTTCTTCTTGCTCTAGGTTAATACGTTTTAAAAAGGTCTGGATAAAAGCATAGGCTGGTGGCAGGATTACAGACCCAGGTACTTTAAGATCAGAGGGTAAGGTCTTCAATCTTCTGAGGTATGATCCCATCCAGAACCGTTGCCATAGCTGCAGTCTTAGGATTTCTGGATGGGGCCGTGGCTGCTGTTATGTGTATAGCTGTAAATCTGCTCCCTGAAAACAATAACAAGTCCGGCACTCCTTTCCCTCCTTTCTCCATTGGCTTCTTTGTCACTCGTCTTTGCACTCATTCCCACTTGGACCCCCACAGGAAACACAAAAAATTGCTCGTTCGGGGTCTAAAATCTCTTTTCTGGGTGGGATACTCGTCAATTGATCTGCGAGTTCATGTGGATGTTTTTGCAAAATCTGAAGAAATTCCCTCCAGGGGGGAAATGCTTGTTACTAACCTAGCTCTGGCGAGTCATTCCCAGAAGTCCTTATGTTCTTTTTCCACAGCGATCAATAAAGTAATTGGATGTCATTGTGATCACATTCAGATCGTCTCAAATGGAGACCCTGATTATGATTGTGTGTGTACAAATGCAGAGGCAGTATATTTCAGCAGTTGTCCACCGCTAGCTAAATAAATAAAAGAATGGGAGTTTTGGAATAGATATTAAGTACTAACTGGTACTTACTATTGCTGAATGAGCTCTATCTGGAGGCAAAAGGAGTTGCACCAAAGAAAGTCATTGGACTGTAATTGACCACTCATAGACAGTTAATGGCATACATTGGGATGATGGTTGTCTATTCATGAAGCCATTCATTACTTACAATAGACAAGACCATTGAAACTTGATCAAAAAGAAGGTGTAGTTGAGTGGAAATGGCTGCATTCAGTATTTAAGATGGCAAATCTTTGTAAGGAACTATTTCCACTGCTTCTATATCACAACACAGAAGATGCCAGAAGAGATTGGTTTTATGGAGAAGCTCATGAGCAAAGAAGGTTGCTTACTGTAAGACTTTGACATTGGTCTAACTCAAGCATTGGCATTGGGTTGATTTTAGTTAGTGCTACTCTATGGGGTAGTTTTGCTGACAACTGTGTCCCAGGATTGTATCTAAAGTCTTAACAGTAACAGCTATTTTACGTTGTGTTACTAGTTGTAGAATGCAAAAAAGTGTTATAATTCATTCTAGATTGTGTCTTTGGATAAAAGATTGTTTTGGTAAGTCATTGTTATTACTCTAACTTTAGCTGAGATGGTTCCTCGTTAACCTAAGGTTAAATGATTGGTGAAACCCTCCTTTCCAGCACTTTGCAGTAGACTTTACAAGGGAGACACGCAATGTTGAAGAGGCGTGTCAACCAAGACAGCCCCTCCTCACCCAGAACTTTCAGCATTTCTGGACGGATTTCATAAATCCCTGGGGCTTTGCCACTGTGGAGTTGAGGTCAACAGCATCCCATCCTTATTGTGCACAGCTTGTATGGTTCCCCGCTTGCCCCTCCAGAGATGGCAAACGGTTTTCCAGAAACACCTTGGTGCCGACCGAAAGTCCTTCTCCCAGCACTCTACCACCTCATGCTGCACCTTGTGATGTGTTGTTCATGTCCAGGAGTTGTGCTCTTTCCATCGCTTGACAATATTCCCATTTAGTGTCAGGAGTTCTCCTCCCATGCTGAACAAAGCCTAAACCAAGGCCCCCTTTCCCCTCATGAGTCACCCCAGTGGGCGTTGTAGATCACTGCCTGATGAAGCCAACAGAACCACATCATCTGCAAAGAGCATGAAAGGAATTCTAAGGTGCCCAGACTTGACACTCTTCCACGTCCTGCTGTGCCTTGTGACAGGTGTTGTGCTCTTTCCATTGCTTGACAATATTCCCATTTAGGGTCAGGAGTTCTCCTCCCATGCTGAACACAGCCTGAGCAAGGCCCATTTTCCCCTCATGAGTAGTCCAACGCTGACTTCCTCGAGGCCTTGTAGTATTGTTAAGCAGCTGGTAAAAACATCTCCCCGTCGGGGAATCAAACCCCAGTCTTCCGCGCGACAGGCGGAGATACTGTCCACTATACTAACGAGGAAGGCACATGTTAAATATTTGGCACATCAATCGATAGGTGGCGCTATTCCAGCATTTAGGTCACAGGTTTCTACAGTGCAGTAGTCATCACATTCAGGAATATCCTGTCTAAAAATGATGCAGAAAAACTAGTCCATGCATTTGTTATTTCTAAGATGGATTACTGCAATTCTTTATTACCAGGCTGCTCGAAAAAGTCCATAAAGACTCTTCAGCTGATCCAGAATGCTGCAGCATAGCTGTGCGTTTGCAGAAGAGCGCCTTGTTTTCTTTTAGCTTGGAAAAAGGCTTTAGCTTATGACAAGGTAAACAAATTGCACCATTGTGCTACTCATATCACTTCAGTTATGTATTGAAGCACATCCTTAGAGCTAATGGCCCTCATTTATCAACCTAACGTAGAAACTAAGTAAGACTGCAGCTATGGCACGGTTCTGGATGGGATTGATTGTGCAAAGTCAACACAAACAAAGAAATGTGTTTCCGCCCTGTTTCGAACAGGGGACCTTTCGTGTGATAACCACTACACTACAGAAACTGATGAAAGTCTCCCCATCGGGAAATCAAACCCCAGTCTTCTGTGTGATGAGAACCTACTCACTTAATGCTGGTTACAATATTCTAAAATCAACAATGCCAGAGAAAAATGACAAAGAGTGATAACATTTTTTTAATAAAGTATTGGCTTTTGCCATGCAAAAGTTGTGTGTGTCACTAAGTGGAGAGATGTTACGTGCAGGTAGTGTGGCCGAGTGTTTACATAGCTGGAAGGCAACTAATGTGATGACTTGGAGTTCAATCAGATGTCATAAGAGACATTTTGGTAGACTGCTTGCTGACTCTGCTGTTTATATCTGTACTGGCAAGGCCCGGTTTGTAAATGACCACCCAATCATAAATGTTCAATGTGAAATATTCATGGCCAAAATTGTCGGTAACTGCGTCTCATGTTGGCCGTCACGTTAGAGATCCGCTACCTATACCATCCAAAGACTGAGACTGTAGGTATATGTTATATGCCCGTATATGAAGGGAAGGACCGGAGTATAACTTAAACATTAATATTAAACACCCACGATATCAAGGTTTGCTTACACAAACCCACAACTTTCATTTATTGTTTTCCTCATGAAGCACAATCTGATGATTATTTTCGCTTTTATCGCTTTTTTAAATCTGCTCTTAGCCTGAAGCTTCACGCTGTGTCTGCCACTCCGTGTTGTGTTTGGATTAGGCTAACGGTAGGCTAACGGTAGGCTAACGGTAACTCAGGCACGCTCCTACCTAGGGCTCCGTTATGTAGAATCATAGCTCAATGATTGCTGTTAGGGCACATTCAGCACTTTTTACCAACATAATTTCACATTTTGTCTTTATGTTAACACATTGACAAGATTAGAAAACATGCTTACAGTAAGTTAGGAGTAAAGTGGGCTAGCTAACGCTAGTCTACAAGCCCAGGCAGCAGGAAGGTGAAGCTACGATTAAACTGTCAATTAACATTAGTCAACCTGTTTATTAAATGCCTACAAACTAACACATAAGTCTAACAAGACTAACACTGAATTCACCATGCATTTAACTTGAGAGCTAGCTATAACGTTAGCTTAACACCTGTTACAATCAAGTTAACTTACTACACATCTAAGCTAGTCGCTCTAACGTTAGCTAATGTTAATTTATCAAAACACAAGCTGATAGCATTGGCTAGTGTTAACAGAACCCTGTTAAAGTAAAAAATATAACACACCAATGAATATAAATTGCTTACTTACCAAAAATGCAGCGCTATGGCTCCATCATTCAAGCCGCTACTAACGAGTGGATAACGTACAATCCGCGCCTTCAGAACAAAGTGGCGGCATGTGTCTGCACATGCGCTCACCAGATAGTATGTGGTAATTAAATTTTACATATTTTTTTCTAATTGCTTTTAATTGACTGAAATTAACTTGTTTTAAACAAGGGCAGTGTTTTTGAAAATTAATTTAAAAAAATAAGTAGGATCTAATAACATATTTAAATCAATTAAATAAACCAGACTAAAAACATTTAACATTTGCAAGTGGTCATAACAAGTTTTTACAGTGTAGGACCTTCAAGTTACATTAACGACCAGCTGACTCCTCAACGCCCCCACCGACGTACTGTTTTCAGTCCAAATGGCCAAGGACATTAAGCCTACTTTAAACTAGATGTGGAAAGTTGATTTTTTTCACCCGTGTTGTGGCTTAAAACCAGGTTCCACCGAGATTTGAACTCAGATTGCTGGATTCAAAGTCCAGATTGCTAACCATTACACCATGGAACCTTCGAAAGCGTTGCAGGGGTTTGCTTGGCAGTTTCTTTCATAATATCCACATGTATAATATTAAGGCACACAACAATCACAACAAAGATGAAAAAGCAACAATTACTGGCCAACTTTAAGTCATTTAGTTAGCGAAGCGTTCAGAGGATGTGGGAAAAGGCAAATCAAGAACAGGTTTTAAAGGACTTGCCTCAGACAGTAAATACAGCAGTAGATATGTCTACTGTGTACAAACAGATGGTAACTTTACATGTGTTGACAATAAAGATACTCACAAAACGCTGTACTTGCGATTGTGTATCTTGCGCACATTCATGTCCTCTTAAATACAAAGAACTGCTAAGCTCTTAATTTCCAATATCATGTCTCAGTTATTAGTTCCAGATGAAAACACCTGTCAGGAAGGGAAGGGATATATATTTAAGGGAAGTCTTGACAATGGCAATACATTGTTGTGGATGTGAAGGCATCTTATTGACTTTGTACCCCAATGTGCAATACAGGCTAAATCCTATGGTGGGAATCAAGATCCTCCAATGTTTCTGTCCACAATGTCCACCTGAATCCAGAAATGTCCCTGCCAGATGGGAAATAGACTGACAATCGGGTCTGTTTGCAATACATATGTGTAGACACACAGACACACACACACACACACACACACACACGGTGTGTTGTATATCTGTTTCAGTTATCACCGTTTTGAATGTCATTACTGTTCAGAAAAACATTTTGTTAACAAAATTCTGTCTTTATTAGAACCATAACTTACATGTCACAGACATAAAAAGGCTTCAAATGTATAAAACTAAAAAAAGACACAAGACCACAAACAAACAAATTAACTACAGCTGTTTTGATATTCCAGACCAGTCTGATGCCTGTTGGCCAGTAACCCCCCCCCTCATATTTCATCAGCGTCCCGTATCAAAACCAACAACAATATACAAGTGCATGAACAGGAATTAATTACAAATGATTACAATAATACAGTACCAATGCAATAATGAATGGGTACAACATGAACACATGATTTAACACTAGAAGTGAAGGATTCCATAACTACTAGAACTGCCTTGAGCGTCATTTGACCGCCAGATTCCAAACTCTATAATCTCTCATGATAAATACCTAATTGCAATATTAATGCATGTATTGTGTTAGGATATCTTTAGAAAAATCTCCATGATGCAAGATGCTATCCTATCAATATGGGCCAACATTTCTAAAGAATGCTTTCAGCACCTTGTTGAATCAATGGCACGTAGAATTAAGGCAGTTCTGAAGGTAAAAGGGGGTCAAACACAGTATTAGTATGGTGTTGCTAATAATCCTATAGGTGAGTGTATATTCTCCTGCAGAAGGATACAGCCCAGAGTTTGCTCATTCCAGGTTATTTAAGCACAAAACATCCCTGGGTGGACTTGAACCACCATCCTTTCAGTTAACAGCCGACTGTGCTGACCTATTGCGCCACAGAGACTACGTCAGCCTGATGCTTAATGGGCAAGAGCTCGATCTTCAAGCCACAGAAGGTATTTTTCTTACACTTCAATTGGACTCTGACTTTGAATTCAAATATTTGGTATCCAAGAAAATTCCACAAATAATGATGTGTCAGTCATTTTACTGGTGGTTTCTCGGTCACAGAAACTAGCTTGTTCATTTACATGCAGTTGTGCGCCATGTATCACAAACCTGTCGTGTGGAGCCTTATATATTTTCTTATATTCAATCAAGTGACCTACATACCACGGACTGTAAAGATTGATATGTTTATGGTTTGCAATACCCTACCTTCAGATAGAGGTCATGTCAATGTGTGTTATCTTTGGGTTGCTCTACACTCACCTAAAGGATTATTAGGAACACCTGTTCAATTCCTCATTAATGCAATTAATTAATTATTATGTGGAGTTGAGATATGAGTCTGCCTATGCTTGGAATCAGGCAGCTGGTGACATCATCACATCCCCCACCTTGATCAGATCCTTTCATGTGACATCACCCCACCTTTGGTTTCTTAGCTCTGATCCTTCTTATGTGACATCAGCACATTCTATGCATTCTTCGGTTCTCTTCTGTTGTTTTTTCAATTGTAAACTTTATCAACAAATATATTTTGGCAAAGTGACATCCCAGCTTAAAAAATGTGAAATTAAAATATTTTAAAAAGTTTAATTACAAGAATACATCCAAAATGTACCTTAACCCTCCGAGGATGAAAGACGCACCAGCACGTCCAAACGATGTTTGAGCAATCTCCTACTCAAAATCGATATTTAAAAATTTCATTTCAGACATTTATTTACTATTTTAATTATATACAACCTTTCAAATGCCACATACACCATAAAAACAGAGTGTACCACTTTATTTCTATGACATACACATTGATAATTTGAGGAATATTCATCCAAAAACATTAAAAGTATAGTAAAACACTAACAGGGGATATTTAACTGCAGAATGAGGGTTTTACTTTTGAAGATTTAAGTAAAATATTGTTGATACTTGTTGCAGGACTTTTACTTGTGGCGTATTTTCAGTGTTGTATTAACAGAGCAGCCTGCGTTGTCTCTGCCGCTGGTCTGGCCTAATATGGCTTCTGGTCTTTTAATATTAACAGTCTATGGTCTCGACTGAGTCCAGGTGACTTTATTATGTTTATTATAATATTGGATGGAAAGTGAAACACAGCTTAGACGGGGGTGTTGTTTGGCTTTTCACAAGTTTAGACAGCTAGCTAACGCTACGGCGCCGTACTCTGCGTTGTGGCTGCAGCAACCCCGGTTAGAATCCGGGTCACGGCAGCTTTGTAAAGCAGCTTCACTGTCATAGCTCTAGATTTTTCCATCCTCGGCTTCATTTTACATTGATTGAAACTGGACAGCTTAGGATAAAAGTCCTGCAGGAGGCCCCACATTTTGGACTACAACAATGATTTGACTGGCTTTCTGTCCACTTTCCAACAAAGATCAACACTGTTAGCATAGAATGGTGTGAGAACCCAGCTACTCCCAATGCTCTCTGAACGTAGGGCTAGTGGGGCGATGGGTAATACGTCTGACTACGGATAACAAGATCTTAGGGTTGACTTTAGGGTTTGTTCTGTTCTTTAGCTATTAAAATCAAATTACTTGACCCTCATGTCCAAGTTTACTCCCGTACAAACTGTCTATCACAGTAAATTTACATATATGAAGAGCCAAATAATGCGTAAATAGCTTTTCAACATGTGCTAAAACAGCTGCAAACTTGCATGACAGATGACGATAGTGAGCACTCCAGACATATCCCACAATCAAGCTGTCATCTTAACAGCGACTTGAGCTGTGGTATTCTTTTTCGCTCAAAACGTTGAAAACCTAATGCAATTTTAAGGCTCCAGAAAAATAAACTCTACTGCTCATGGGTACAATAAAACAACTCTCCCTCTTGATCTGCTTCTATAGTCTTGGTGTCCTCATGCAGAAGCACTATACGTATTTTAAGCAAAAGCCCTCGTGACAGGAAAAAGTCCACCAGATGACTTGCCATTCAAGCAGGGAGATCAGCACAGAGATTTGGGTGCTAGCAAGATGGATGTAAGTTGGCCATTGTTCAATTAGACAAGGAACAAACCTTGAAAGAGGGCAACATTTCTTTGTACATGTAACACAATTGTTCAGGCTTGCCAAAGTGCACAACTCATCATGGCCATGAGCAGAAAGTGCAATTCAACACCTGAACAGGGACTTGAACCCTGGACCCTCAGATTAAAAGTTTGATGCTCTACCGACTGAGCTATCCAGGCTCCTGAAAAGGAGAGCTGTGGACAAAACAATCACCTGAAGTAAGTGAAGACCATTAAACTTTTGCCATGATCACAGTCTTCTGGACAGCAGGAAGGAAGACAACAATTTGCACATTGCCTGAGAACACCAATTGTTATGGCACAAACTGGTTGAAAATTGGTTAAATCTGCCAAAACGGTTAAAAAGCTCAATGTCACAACTCATCATGGCCACTAGCAGACTGTGAAATCCAGCTGATCCAGAATGCTGCAGCACGTGTTCTGACAGGAACCAGGAAAAGAGATCACATCTCTCCTGTTTTAGCTTCTCTGCATTGGCTTCCTGTAAAATCCAGAATAGAATTTAAAATCCTTCTTCTCACCTACAAAGCTCTTCATGGTCAGGCACCATCTTATCTTAAAGAGCTCATAGTACCTTACTACCCCACCAGAGCACTGCGCTCCCAGAATGCAGGGTTACTTGTGGTTCCTAGAGTCTCTAAAAGTAGAATGGGAGCCAGAGCGTTCAGCTATCAGGCTCCTCTCCTGTGGAACCAGGTTCCAGTTTGGGTTCGGGAGGCAGACACCGTCTCTACATTTAAGACTTTCCTCTTTGATAAAGCTTTTAGTTAGGGCATAGAACTGAATATTGTTAGGGAGTGAGGAGTCGCAGCGTCCGCCTAACCCGGCCCACCAGCTTCTCGTCATAGTTGTCAGATCTATCTATCATATAATCAATAATATAATAAAACTAGAGGGAGACTTGGCATACAGCCCGATCCGGTTGGGGAGAGTTCTAGCCTGACCAGGCTCCTCTCTTTACGCTGTCTCTCCTAGTTATGCTGTAATAGTTTTAGACAGCTGGGGGACTTCCTTTGTCACACTGAGCTCCTCTCTCCTCTATCTTTCTATCTTTCCATTTGTGTGCATCCATGTCCCAGAAATGCTTGTTACTAACCTAGCTCTGGGGAGTCATTCCCCGGAGTCCTTATGTAATTTTTCGCCCAGCATGTTTCCTTGGATCAGGGAGGCTCCAAAATCATGGCAGCAGCTGTCGCCATGGTCCCGCTACACGTCCTGCGATGCCGTGTTCATCCTGCTACGCTCTGCTGTGCCCTGCTACGTCCTGCTGGGCCTTGTAATGCTGCACAGTGCCCTGCTATGCCATGAACTACTACAAAGAACTACTACAAACTAATAGTTTTTGTGACTGTTATTGCCACTCTTCATTCTAACCCCAACCGGTCGTCAGACACCGCCTACCAAGAGCCTGGGTCTGTCCCAGGTTTCTTCCTAAAAGGAAGTTTTTCCTCGCCACTGTCGCACTGTTGCTTGCTATGGAGGGAACTACTAGAACTGTTGGGTCCTTGTAAATTCTGGAGTATGGTCTAGACCTACTTTATCTGTAAAGTGTCTCGAGATAACTCTTGTTATTAATTGATACTATAAATTAAATTGAATTGAATGTATTCCTTCTTGCGTAACGCAGTAATATAACGCATTACTAATTAAATTTTGGTAATATTATAATGTGTGGTCCCAAAGGATGAGGGTCAGCGTGGACAGAAGTGTGCAAACTGATTATCAGGAACATGTGCAAATACTAAATTAACTGATAATGAGGCACTGCTGGGATTTGGACCCAGGATCTCCTGTTTACAAGACAGGCGCTTTAACCACTAAAATACAGCGCCTCCTGCAGGTCTCCCTTTCATGCAAGAATGCAATGAGCTAGTGAACCGGGTTCCATCCATCCATCTTCATCAACCAACTCCAAAGGAGGCCCCTGGGAGGCATCTTTACCAGATGAACCACCTGGTGGACCGAGCTTCACTGGCTCTATGGGGGTGATGAGATGTGAATGAAAAGGAGTGGGCTGGCATTCTCAAACTGCTGAAGGAGAGACCTGCCTGAGGTATTTCTACCTCTTCTGCAGACTGGCTACTGGATATGATTGATGCGCCAAGCCCAAGTTATTTTGAAGGCTCTCTAAATATCTTCTTGGGCTGAGAGACAGGGGAGACATGGAATGACAGCTCCAGCACTTGTTTTTAACAAGCCAGGACTAGGTGGAGGGATTATATCTCCAAACTGGCCTGGGAACGCCTCAGGATCCCCAGTCGCTCGGAAAAGGAAGTTTGTCCAGTCCCTGCTGGAGCTGGTCGGCAAAGATGGATAGATGGAACCCTGTTCACTAGCTCATTGTATATTTAGATTATATAAGGTAAAAGTATTCAAGCAGGTGCTGTGGCTTAGTTGGTTAAAGTGCCTGTCTAATGCGAAGGAAATTCTAGGTTCAAATCCCAGGAGTGACTGATTAGCAGTAAATGGCTACATGAGGTTAGTGATTGTTGGAGCGCATGTCGATGGCATATTGTCATCATGGTGACAATGATGCACATTACCTCAACCAATGTGCAGCAATCCACACCTCAGTCTTTGTCAAGTCCTTCATTATGTTGACAGTAAAGCACCAAAGAGGAGCCAACAGAAAGGAGTTGCCTCATAAACACAGCTCCTGGAGTACTCTCCTTGGATCAACAAATTGGGTGCTACTGAAGGTCATCAGAGTGATCCTGCATTATGGTAAGCACACCCTGGAAACCTACGCTATACTAGATGATGCTTCTGAATGCTCCTTCCAGCAGCAGCAGAGAAGCTTGGGCTAAAGGGAGAAGTCGAAGATCTCACCCTCAGAACAATTTGGAACACAGACCTGTAGTAGAGCCAAAGTAGCACACTTATTAATTCATTTCATTGGTTATCAGTTAAATAAAACACGTTGCGGGGTTAAGTGTTAAGTGTTGGTCATTAGTCCACAGTTAGTATATGGATTTAATAACAATAGCATTTTAAGCAGCTGCTTATACTGTAGTGTCATAGCTATTTTCAAAGCATCACTACCAGGGATATTTTTTATAATTTTTCCCAAATCACTGCAGAAATGTAGATTGTGTAGTTAAAATCTCTGTGAGCAGGGTTTGAACCTGCGCTGGGAGACCCTATTGGATTTCGAGTCCAACGCCTTAACCACTCGGCCATCACATCTGTAAAACGTGTTCAGTTTTTACAGTGGAGAATCGCCGAGGCCTGACAGACTTCATTACAGTTAGTACCATCAATCTCACAAGTTCCTTGGGCAGTTCTGAATGACTGATGGGGATTCCCAGGCATTTCAGTTCTAAAGGATCATTCACATCTTGTAGGTAATTCAGGTTTAATGTGAGTAGTTAATCCACCCCCTTTAGATGATCTGATTCATTTCCAAACCAGTCCAGATTAACAATTAACAAGTTTACCTTTGGAGTTTCCAAGACCTCAACAGCGTAATTAATCACCTGGCAAAGGAGGCCAGATCAGACAACCTTGAGCTCTGGCTTACTCAAGAGGTCGCAGAGGCTCCAGTGTACAGTGTACACAGTGTACCAACAACATAATTAGGCCAAATGAACAGAAATGGCTGATAAATGAACTTGGTGTATATCGTAGCGTAAACTTGCATTTCATGTGTTTGTATGTATCATCTTAAGTCTGTGTTAATGTAGTATTTTTGTGTAAATGTAACATGCCATCTTCATTTTCTACCAGGATAGCTTAATGGGGGATGGGTAGACATGATGATGGGATGCAAACAGAAGTAATCTCGGCAGCATCAAGGTACTGCTGGGATTTGAACCCAGGATCTCCTGTTTACTAGACAGGCACTTTAACCAATTAAGCTACAGCACCTCCATGTGTAGCTGTAATGTTAAACCTTGTTTTGTCCTTTGTGTCACAGGGACATGTTTAGTTTATGTGACCTTTTGCACTAGCCTGCCGTTGTGCTTTGGGGTCCCGAGACACCGCTTTCATTCCATGTCAAATGCCATCGTGGCCTCATCCTTCGGGTAAATGAAAATGAACAAGCTAGTCTCTGTGACCGAGAAACCACCAGTAAAATGACTGACACATCATTATTTGCGGAATTTTCTTGGATACCAAAGTCCAATTGAAGTGTAAGAAAAATACCTTCTGTGGCTTGAAGATCGAGCTCTTGCCCATAAAACATGCAGCCGACCTAGTCTCTGTGGTGCAATAGGTCAGCGCAGTCGGCTGTTAACAAAAAGGATGTGGTTCAAGTCCACCCAGGGATGTTTTGTGCTTAAATAACCTGGAATGAGCCAACTCTGGGCTGTATCCTTTACAGGAGAGTAGAGAGAAGCCCAAAGATAACACAAGTGGTGTTACCTTTATCAGAAGGTACAGTACTGTAAACCATGTACCTATCGATCATTTGTAATGCGGTTGTGACGGTCCTCTACGGACAGTCTCGCTGTGTTGTGTGTGTGAAGCTGCGTCTGCATATAGGGAAACCAGACCGAATCAGGGCAAGCACGTTGACATCTTGGACAGAGATGATTAGAAATGTTGGTCCATATTGATAGGATAGCATCTTGCAGGTGATGGAGATTTTTCTAAAGATATCCTAACACAATACATGCATTAATATTGCAATTAGGTATTTATCATGAGAGATTATAGAGTTTGGAATCTGGCGGTCAAATGACGCTCAAGGCAGTTCTAGTAGTTATGGAGTCGGCACTTCTAGTGTTAAATCATGTGTTCATGTTGTACCCGTTCATTATTGCATTGGTATTGTATTATTGTAATCATTTGTAATTAATTCCTGTTCATGCACTTGTATATTGTTGTTGGTTTTGATACGGGACACTGATGAAATATGGGGGTTACTGGCCAACAGGCACCAGACTGGTCTGGAATATCAGAACAGCTGTAGTTAATTTGTTTGTTTGTGGTCTTGTGTAATTTTTTAAGTTTTTTACATTTGAAGCCTTTTTATGTGTGTGACATGTAAGTTATGGTTCTAATAGTTGATAATGGTTATGTAATATAATAGATTTAATGTAATGTTTTTGCCTGTTATGTTTAATTTATTGGGCAATAAAGACAGATTTTTGTTAAAAATGTTTTTCTGAACATTAATGACATTCAAAACGGTGATAACTGAAACAGATATAGCCTACAACACACCGTGTGTGTGTGTGTGTGTGTGTGTGTGTGTGTGTGTGTGTGTGTGTGTATACACATATGTATTGCAAACAGACCCGATTGTCAGTCTATTTCCCATCTGGCAGGGACATTTCTGGATTCAGGTGGACATTGTGGACAGAAACATTGGAGGATCTTGATTCCCACCATAGGATTTAGCCTGTATTGCACATTGGGGTACAAAGTCAATAAGATGCCTTCACATCCACAGCAATGTATTGCCATTGTCAAGACTTCCCTTGTTAACTATGACCTGGATGACTGAGAACCTACTATATCATGACATAGTTGATTCACTATATTATCATTTTTGAGACAGGTCCTACTGAGCATCTGTTGGAGCAGTCAGGATGGCCGAGCGGTCCAAGGTGCTGCGTTCAGGTCGCAGTCTCCACTGGAGGCGTGGGTTCAAATCCCACTTCTGACAAGTGTTTTCATCTGGAACTAATGACTGAGACATGATATTGGAAGTTAAGAACTTAGCAGTTCCTTGTATTTAAGTGGACATGAATGTGCGCAAGATACGCAATTGCAAGTACAGCATTTTGTGAGCATCTTTATTGTCAACACATGTAAAGTTACCATCTGTTTGTACACAGTAGACATATCTACTGCTGTATTTACTGTCTGAGGCAAGTCCTTTAAAACCTGTTCTTGATTTGCCTTTTCCCACATCCTCTGAACGCTTCGCTAACTAAATGACTTAAAGTTGGCCAGTAATTGTTGCGTTTTCATCTTTGTTGTGATTGTTTTGTGGGCCTTCAATGTTATACATGTGGATATTATGAAAGAAACTGCCAAGCAAACCCCTGCAACACTTTAGCAGGTTCCATGGTGTAATGGTTAGCACTCTGGACTCTGAATCCAGCAATCTGAGTTCAAATCTCGGTGGAACCTGGTTTTAAGACACAGCACTGGTGAAAACAATCAACTTTCCCCATCTAGTTTAAAGTAGGCTTACAGGTCTAATGTCCTTGGCCATTTAGACTGAAAAAACAACAATTTATAATCATTGGTGTGTTATATTTTTTACTTTAACAGGGTTCTGTTAACACTAGTCAATGCTATCAGCTTGTGTTTTGATAAATTAACATTAGCTAACGTTAGAGCGACTAGCTTAGATGTGTAGTAAGTTAACTTGATTGTAACAGATGTTAAGCTAACGTTATAGCTAGCTCTCAGGTTAAATGCATGGTGAATTCAGTGTTAGTCTTGTTAGACTTATGTGTTAGTTTGTAGGCATTTAATAAACAGGTTGACTAATGTTAATTGACAGTTTAATCGTAGCTTCACCTTCCTGCTGCCTGGGCTTGTAGACTAGCGTTAGCTAGCCCACTTTACTCCTAACTTACTGTAAGCATGTTTTCTAATCTTGTCAATGTGTTAACATAAAGACAAAATGTGAAATCATGTTGGTAAAGGTGCTGAATGTGCCCTAACAGCAATCATTTAGCTATGATTCTACATAACGGAGCCCTAGGTAGGTGCGTGCCTGAGTTACCGTTAGCCTACCGTTAGCCTAATCCAAACACAACACGGAGTGACAGACACAGCGTGCAGCTTCAGGCTAAGAGCAGATTTAAAAAGAGATAAAAGCGAAAATAATCATCAGATTGTGCTTCATGATATACCTACAGTCTCAGTCTTTAGATGGTATAGGTAGCGTATCTCTACCGTGACGGCCGACATGAGACGCAGTTGTCATTTTTCTCTGGCATTGTTGATTTTAGAATATTGTAACCAGCATTAAGTGAGTAGGTTCGCATCACACAGAAGACTGGGGTTTGATTTCCCAATGGGAAGGCTTTCTGATGTTTGAAACAGGGCGGAAACACATTTATTTGTTTGTGTTGACTTCCCATCCAGAGCCGTGCCATAGCTGCAGTCTTACTTAGTTTCTACGTTAGGTTGATAAATGAGGGCCATTAGCTCTGATGATGTGCTTCAATACATAACTGAAGTGAGCACAATGGTGTAATCTTTTGACCTTGTCATAAGCTAAAGCCTTTTTCCAAGCTAAAAGAAAACAAGGCGCTCTTCTGCAAACGCACAGCTATGCTGCAGCATTCTGGATCAGCTGAAGAGTCTTTATGGACTTTTTCGAGCAGCCTGATAATAAAGAATTGCAGTAATCCATCTTAGAAGTAACAAATGCATGGACTAGTTTTTCTGCATCATTTTTAGACAGGATATTCCTGAATGTGATGACTACTGCACTGTGGAAACCTGTGACCTAAATGCTGGAATAGCTAACTATTGATGTGCCAAATTTTCAGGGTGACCACGGACCCTTGATACACCACTGCCAGGCCGAGTGAAGCTACCGAGGAGGAGACAGTATCTCCGCCTGTCATGTGGAAGACTGGGGTTTGATTCCCCGACGGGGAGTTTTTTTTTTTTTTAGGGCCTCGAGGAAGTCAGCGTTGGACTACTCATGAGGGAAAAGTGGGCCTCGCTCATGTCAAGCGATGGAAAGAGCACAACACCTAGACATGAACAACACGTCTCAAGGCGCAGCAGGAGGTGGGAGAGTGCTGGGGGAAGGACTTTCGGTCGGCACCAAGGTGTTTCTGGAAAACCGTTCCCCATCTCTGGAGGGGCAAGCGGGGAACCATACAAGCTGTGTACAGTAAGGATGGGACGCTGTTGTTGACCTCAACTCCACAGTGGCAAATCCCCAGGGATTTATGAAATCCGTCCAGAAATGCTGAAAGTTCTGGGTGAGGGGGGCGTGGCTTGGTTGACTCTTCAACATTGCGTGTCTCCTTGTAAAGTTATGACATTGCTTGGTAAACTAAAATCATGCATCTTACAGTTTGGATTTGACCTAAACCTACTCACTTAGTGCTGGTTACAATATTCTAAAATCAATGCCAGAGAAAAATGACAAAGAGTGATAACATTTTTTAAATAAAGTATTGGCATTTTTTAATAAAGTGTTGGCTTTTACTTTTTCCAATAACATTGACAAGCCTACTGTTAGTTACGGTCCCTGTGTTCGTCACGATGTAGACAGATGAGGGCTGCAGGTAGTGTGGCCGAGTGGTCTAAGGCGCTGGATTAAGGCTCCAGTCTCTCTGGAGGCGTGGGTTCAAATCCCACCACTGCCATTGACAGTTGTCACGTAGCTGGAAGCTCAATTGTTATGACGTTGCTTGGTGAAGTAAAATCATCCGTCAATCACCTTGCTGAGATTGTTCCTTGTTAACCTAAGGTTAAATGATTGGTGAAACCCTCCTTTCCAGCACTCTGCTGGAAGTGTCTGGTAACTACTACTAACTATTTGAAAAGTTTATGAACATTTATCCAAACAGGTATAGCACTGCTTTTCGTGTTCTTGTGGCCGAGTGGTTAAGGTGATGGACTAGAAATCCATTGGGGTCTACCTGTGCAGGTTCACACCCTGCCGACAACGAGGAGCGTTCTTTAAGAGTGGTAGCAAACCAATGACACATCACAGTACACCAAATCGCAGATGTGCCTTCTTGAACAGCATTGTGTTATCGCATAGGTACTGGAAACTCTTTGCATTTATTTTCAGTCTGTGTTACAAGATTTGCAGTGAACGTTGTATTGTCCAGCAGAAAGGCAACAGGTGTGTTACTTTTCCACTATGATTTATACCATTAGCAGTGCAAGCATTTTGCCCAGGTTTGATTTCCAGCCACCACAGTTGCATTTACAGGTTTTGAAGCCATATACAACATTAACATTACATGTTTTACCCAGGTTTCTTCTTTTATTCACTAATATTTCAAGGCAAGGCAAGGCAGCTTTATTTATATAGCACATTTCAGCAACAGGGCAATTCAAAGTGCTTTACACAAAAACAGTTAAAAGAAAGTAAAACCGATAAAACACAGAAGAAACAGTTTAAAAAAAAAAAAAATATATATATATATAAAAACAAATAAAACACAAGAATAAAAGTTACAGTGCAGTATAAAAGAAAGAAATGAACATAATTTAAAGAAAGGCAACATCGAAAAGAAAGGTCTTCAGCATTGATTTAAAAGAACTAAGAGTAGCAGCAGACCTGCAGGTTTCTGGGATTTTATTCCAGATATGAGGAGCATAGAAACTGAACGCTGCTTCCCCCTGTTTAGTTCTGACTCTAGGAACAGACAGTAGACCTGTCCCAGATGACCTTAGAGGTCTGGGGGGGTCATAGTGTACTAGCAGATCAGAAATGTATTTTGGCCCTAAACCGTTTAGTGATTTATAAACTAGCAAAAGAACTTTGAAATCAATTCTTTGGGGCACAGGAAGCCAGTGTAAGGACTTCAGAACTGGAGTGATGTGATCCAGTTTCTTGGTCTTAGTGAGGACTCGAGCAGCAGCGTTCTGAATCAGCTGCAGCTGTCTGATTGATTTTTAGGGAGACCTGTAAAGACCCGTTACAGTAGTCAAGTCTACTGAAGATGAAAGCATGGACAAGTTTTTCCAAATCCTGTTGACACATAAGTCCTTTAACCCTTGATATATTCTTAAGGTGATAATAGGCTGACTTTGTAATTGTCTTTATATGGCTGTTAAAATTCAGGTCAGAGTCCATGATTACACCAAGATTTCTGGCTTTGTCTGTTGTTTTTAACATTGTTGTTTGAAGCTGAGCGCAAACTTTTAATCTTTCCTCTTTTGCTCCAAAAACAACCACCTCAGTTTTTCCTCATTTAATTTCAGAAAGTTTTGGCACATCCAGCCGTTAATTTGTTCAATACACTTAGTCAGTTTTTGTATTGGACTATAGTCCCTGGCGATAAGGTTATGTAAATTTGTGTGTCATCCGCATAACTATGGTAACTTATTTTGTTGTTTTCCATAATCTGAGCCAGTGGAAGCATGTAGATGTTAAACAGAAGAGGCCCCAGAATGGAGCCTTGGGGAACTCCACACGTCATATTTGTACGCTCAGATGTATAATTACCTATTGACACAAAGTAATCCCTATTCTGTAAGTAAGATTCAAACCAGTTTAGTACTGAGCCAGAAAGACCAACCCAGTTTTCCAATCGGTCTAGTAATATGTCGTGGTCGACCGTATCAAATGCAGCACTGAGATCAAGTAATACTAAGACTGAAATTTTGCCATTATCTGTGTTAAGGTGGATGTCATTAAAGACCTTAACGAGCCGTCTCAGTGCTGTGGTGTGGTCGGAAGCCCGACTGAAAGGTATCAAAGCTGTTGTTTAGTGACAAGAAATAATTGAGTTGTTGAAAAACTGCTTTTTCAATGATTTTACTTAAGAACGGAAGGTTTGATATTGGCCTATAGTTGCTCATTAGGGATGTGTCTAGATTGTTCTTTTTAAGAGTGGCTTGATTACTGCAGTTTTCAAGGCCTGTGGAAAGATTCCTGAAAGAAGAGATGTGTTCACAATCTGTAGAAGATCAGAAGACAAACAATTCAAGACATTTTTGAAAACACCCGTTGGTAGAATATCAAGGCAACAGGAGGAAGTTTTCAGATGTTGTATAATGTCCTCCAGGTTTTTATGGTTGATCGCATGAAACTCAGTCATATTGGAACTAGTTCTGCTTGAACACTGTGACAACACACATCCTGTACTTGATATGGAGGCACTAACTGTTTGTCTAATCTTTTGAATTTTTCTTTGAAGAAGGAGGCAAAGTCATTGCAGGCCTTGGAAGATAAAAGTTCAGATGCTACTGGTACTGGAGGGTTTGTTAACCTATCGACAGTAGCAAACAAAGCACGTGAATTATTATTGTTTCTAGAGATAATATCAGAGAAGAAGGACCGCCTTGCATTCCTCAGTTCCAAATTATAAATGCGAAGTCTCTCTTTATAGGTGTTATAATGGACCAGGAGATTTGTTTTTCGCCACCTTCGTTCAGCTTTTCGACACTCTCTTTTTTCTGTTCTCACCAGTGGGACATTTCTCCATGGAGACCTTTTCTTACAAGAGACAACTTTGACCTTAGTGGGAGCAATGGCATCAATAACATTTGTAATTTTACAGTTGAAATGATCTACAAGCTCAGTGACTGAGAGCCCAGGGGCGGATGCGGCGGAGAAAAGCTGAGTAAATTTTTCACTGGTGTTTTCAGTGATATACCGTTTTCTGATTATCTTTGTTTGGACACTTTTGGGCACAGAGATAGAGCCGTTAAAGAAAACACAGGAATGATCAGACAGAGCAACGTCAGTCACCACAACCTTGGAAATATTCAGACCCTTGGAGACAATCAAGTCCAGAGTGTGCCCCTTATTGTGCGTGGGCTCTGTCACATGCTGAGTCAGTCCATAGTTCTCAAAAACACAACACAGTTCTTTGGTCCCCCTGTCCTGGGGTTGTCAACATGAATGTTAAAATCACCCACAATGATTACACAATCAAAGTTAATGCAGATTATAGACAGCAGTTCAGTGAAGTCATCAATAAAGGTTGCACAATATTTAGGTGGCCTATAGATATTTAGAAATATTGCTTGAGGGGACGATCTCAACTGTAGAACCACATATTCAAAAGAAGCAAAATTTCCATAACATATTTGCGTACAGTGGAATGAGTCATTAAACAAAATGGCAACTCCACCTCCTTTCTTATTCACTCTATTCTCGCTCATAAAACTGAAGTTAGGGGGAGCTGACTCGATGAGAACAGCAGCGCTGTTATTATGGTCTAACCAGGTCTCAGTTAAAAACATAAAATCTAGATTGTGATTAATAATAAAATCATTAATTCAAAAGGATTTTCCTGCCAAAGACCTGATGTTTAGTAAAGCTAGTGTTAGTGTGTTCTCATTTTTTGTAACAGGCTGTGGCTGACGAGGAATGGATGCTAAATTTGCTAAGTTTGCAGTTAAGTGCTTATTCACCATAATTTTTCTATTGCCTATCACAACATAAATTGAGGAAGAATTGAAAACACAGGGCCCGGGCTTGTCTTTGAAAAAGTCATGAGTGTCACTAGTCCTGGAGCCTAGGCCCGGCACATATCAGTTTTTGCTTGCTGGATTTTGCACACAAGCGTCCTTATCGGGCAGAGGTGCCTGGCGTTTTACTTTTGTCCGGGGTTGAGTCATGGGTGAAGGAAGGGGGGTAAATTTGGTTCCAACATCTACCAGCTGCTTCATCTGGTCAGTGAACTCCAACATGTGGGTAGGGGAAAGAGGGGAAAGAGTGCGTGGAGATAGCGATGGCTCCTCAAGGGATTCGGGGCTGGTAGGGGGTTTGAGGGTGCTGGACGGGTGAAAAGGAGAGTTGGGGTTCCGTATCTCTGCTGTCTGGTCTCCCACGGTCAAATCTGTGCACAGGTGGGGGCTGTGGTGAATCACTGCCAAACTTTGTTTTATTTTCCTCTTGTTTAGATTGGTCTGGTCTTGTGTCCTTGACGGGGGGAGCAGTGTAGCGCAGAAAGTAAAGTAGGTTAGAGGTGAACAGCTTTACTCCTGGCCTGTTAAGGAAAAGTCCATCTGCTTTAAAAAGATGTAAGCGCTCCCAGAAAATGTTAAAATTGTCAATGAACTGCAGAGAATGGACAATACATTGAGTTGAAAGCCATTTGTTTAGTGCCAACAGTCGGCTAAATCTCTCAGCTCCTCTTCTCACTGGTGGTATAGGCCCACTGATAAACACATCTGCGTTTAAGGAACTGACTTGGTTTAGCAGATCCATAAAGTCCAGTTTCTGCAATTCAGACTGTTGCTTTACAACATCATGCGACCCTATATGCAGTATAATGTTCTTCACAGTTGGGTGCTCTGCCATGATATCTGGGATTCTTTGGATCAAGTCAGACACCGTGTCTTTGGGAAAACAGAGTATTTTGGTGTTTTTACTGTTTTTAAAATCTTTTACAGCAGAGTCACCCACAATCAGGGTTTGAGGCCCAGTTGTTAGCTTTTTACTTTTTGAATTGCTCTTGGTCCTTACCCTGCTGTGTGGCGATGAGTTGCAATCCCGGTCATCAGATGGCTGTCCATCGTCCAGCAGCAGAGGAGCATATCTGTTATCTTGTTGCAAACAAAGTTGTTGGGGAGGCATTTTGTTGCTTATTTTCCCTTTTGCAGCTGTCCACGGCTGTGTCCGACTAGGTACAGGGGTTGAAGAGGCGCTCTGCTGGGATGATAATGCAGGCCAGCCGGTCGTATCACAGATCTCAGGGCGCTGTGCCCTGCCCGTTAGTCGTCCTCCCATTTCCCAGGAAAATGATTTACTCTTAGGCTTCGCACCAGCCGAGTTCCAGGGAGGACTACCACTTGTTGATTTATTACCCGTTCCACTGCCCTCCTGTTTCTTTGTAGTCTTCTTGGTGCTAATTAGCCGTGTGTTAGCATGCTTTTGTCCATTGTTTTGGGTCCATGGTAAAGTTGTGTCATTTCCACAAGATCTGTTCACTTCCACGTTCACTTCTAATAGGTGAACCTTGGTTTCCAGAAGTGCAATCTTCTGAAGGAGTTTGTAGTAGTCATCCACGGAAAAAGGAGGCATCTTGCTGCTAATTAGCTTTAGCTGCAGTCACTGTAGGACAGGCTTGAGCTATTGGTAGGCCACGCTCAGGCAGAAAAATGTTAAAATATGGCAATAGCCTACTATGGCTACCAAAAATGTATAGTCCAATGATTTATAAATATCCAAGAGCCGTTGCTCATAGTTTCTCTCAGAGGAAAAGCAAGATTATCAGCAAAAATATGCAAGCAGAGGCAGGAGCAAGCAGCAAAGCGTCTGCACTGTAAGAAGCAGGAAGCAGTAATCTCAATATCCTTGCGGGAGTCATACCAAAAGGATTAATAAAGATAAGTCTAAGTCTAAGTCTAAAAAATTCAGGGGATGTAGTTCAGTGGTAGAGCGCATGCTTTACATGTATGAGGACCTGGCATCTCCAGCAGGTATTATGGTAGAGTCTTTAAAAGAGCTGAAAAAGATATTACCTCCTGTGGTAATCTGACTGGTAGGGTTATGGAGCGTAGTGGTAGGCTAAGACCTCCTGTGACACAGACTTAGCAGTGTGCTCTCTTTTATACCTCAGGCTATCAAACAGCACAGTTTGATATGCCATTAAGGGTGTACCCTTCAGCTTCTATGGGTGTTACAGCAGGTATGACCACTGTAATTTTTATGGATGAAATAAACTTGACTCTTACCCTTCAGCAGGTTTTGACATTTAACTTCAGACACTTGCAGCAGCAGATGCTTTGTTAAACATCAACACAGACAAAGCTGATACAGTTCATAGCCAAAAGCAGAGGATGGTTTCCATCCATTGACCTCTGGGTTATGGGCCCACCACGCTTCCGCTGCACCACTCTGCTCAGTTTAACCTGTGTGGATTACTCACACGTTGACTATTCACATTGGTGTTTTAAAAAAAAGGGCATTGTGAGTACAGATACAAACATCAGCAAGGAGTCTACCAAGTTGCCTCTTATCATTTTAGTTTGGAAAGCGGCCCACCAAGTGAGGCTTACCGCGAGCAGACGGCTGTACTCACTCTGGTCTTCATAACACACAAGTCTTTCGCCTTTTACTAAAGACTTCCTTGGAGGGGAACGCCGATGAGTTTAAACTATATTTGGTGGGCTTTGCTGTTTGGCCGAGCCTTTTGTACTTCTGAAAAACAAATATGATGCCCTTAACTAGACTCACATTCTTAACAGCAGCTAAATAATAGAAGCAAGACCCTTGCCCATGTTCATGGGCCGTGGACAGCGACTGAGACAACAAGACTCCCCCTGACTGTGACACGGACCGACCATAAAATACTTGGGGTAAAATTCGATCGGGAGGGGTGTGGGAAATGTGAATGTGAAGACACAGGACCCCCTGGAGGGAATTTCTTCAAATTTTGCAAAAACATTTACATGAACTTGCAGATAAATTGATGAGATTTTGGAGGTCAAAGGTTCAATGTCAAGGTGACTGTGTCCTCATGTCTGTCCATCCGATTCTTGTAAATGCAATATCTCTGAACGCCTAGAGGGAATCACTTTAAATTTGGCATACATAACCACTTGGAGTCGCGGATGAACTGATTTTGGAGGTCAAAGGTCAAGGTTACTGTTTCATTACGTCTCCAGAACTGTATATGTATTTCTCCTGAACTGGTGAAACTGGGTGAAGCCCCAGTGGCCTAATGGATAAGGCACTGGCCTCCTAAGCCAGGGATTGTGGGTTCGAGTCCCATCTGGGGTGTTTTTCAGCAAAGTGGCGCCTGCTAACAGGTTTTGATCATAACCATTGGTTGCATGGAAGGGTCTTCAATACCCCGGTTCTACCGCCTGATCACTGTCCAAAAGGCCCAGGAGAATATACCGCGTAAGAAAATGGCAATGCTACCTGATGAGGTTGAGGAGATCAAGAAATCTCTTGACTTCTTGTTGGCAGAGATTTCAACTGTTGCTGTGCAACAGAAGAAAATCAAGGATCTGATGAGTGAAATACAAACGCTAAAGAGGAAAAACGTGGAGAAGGACCAAAGGATCGCTTTTCTGGAGACACGAGTTGCTGACCTCGATGTGATTATCAGCGGCCTGAGAACCAGAGATCAGAACTATGCCAGGGTGACCGCGGACCCTGGATACACCACTGCCAGGCCGAGTGAAGCTACCGAGGAGGAGAAGGACACGCTGGAACAACAGGTGATTTGCTTTTTGGACAGCAAAGGCATTTATGTTGATAGCGGGGGCATTGAGGATTGTCATACTCTGCGGAGCAGAAACAAAACGGCCAATCCATTGGTAATAATCCGGTTCACCAACAGAAAGAAGTCAGCACTCCTCAGAGGAAGGAAATAAAAAGGCACCCAAGTTTGCATCAACGAACACCTCACCAAGAAAAATGCTAATATCGCCAAGAAAGCACGAATACTCAGAAAACAAAACAAGATCCAGGCAACATCCAGGCGTGCCATTGTTTCTCCAACAAATGCAACACAGATACCTTAAGAGGGGTTATTATTGTTAATTTTTTTTGAAGTTTTTCATTTAATTTAATTATACGATCTAGAATCTAGTACTCTTCTTATTAAAGCAACATTCTTTATAGCAACTGCCCAGCTCCCCAAACAGTGCCTTTTAGACATCTCATGATATTCAATACATTCATCTTCAGTGTTATTGATATGAATTATCAAAGCAAAATCCCCAAAATGTAAAAGTTTTCTCCCCTTGTAACCTCAGATTACACAACTTCAGAAAAACATCATTGACTTTCTTTCTTGTAAAAAACACAACTTCCTGGACTTTCTTTACAATATAGTCTGTAATTGTCCCTTGCTTCCAAATTCCCATTTTTCATGGGCTGAATCTCAACTAGCACTGACTCTCTGCAGAGAGAGCCAATTAGAGCTGATCAGCAACAGCTGTGCTACCTGCATGATGGGTTTATAACCTGGCATGTAGAACAGGAACCATTTTCTCTTGGGGACTGGAGTGATGGGAGCTGTTTGGGTCTTTGTGTTTTGTGTGCTGACTGTTTGGATTAACAAAGGTTGTTACATTTCTTTTGTTTGAAGCTTGTATTCAAATATGTAGTGGAGTCTAGCAAATGTAAAGAGTAGGGTAAATTACTCAATTACCAAAATTAAATTTAGCTGGAGCAAGTTTATATGTGCCGTCAAACAGCTGAAACATTTGATTAACAGCAATTGCCTTGTCCTTAGGCTTGAGTTTGCCAGTTGGTGGCACAAATGAAAGACATGATGATGAGCTCCAGAGAAGAACGATTAGAGGTAAGAACGTTAGTGATAGAATCTTTCAAGAGCTACTTACAGACACTAACTGGATTTATTTTGTACTACAGATGTGTCTCCCAATGATATCTACATGAAGAAGGCCTTCGCACTTCTGCAGTCAATGGAGTCCATGTTGATCCAAGCCGCTAAAAAAGGTGAGCAGGTTCTATAATCTAAGTTATATTGACCAGACAATGTGGGTATACAGCTGCTCTCTCACACATTTGAGACATTTATATATTTAAAGAATACATATATTGGTGCAAACGGACCTTGGCCTATAGGCACATCACTCACACCGTTTAATATTGCAAGTGTCCAACAGTTACCAGAAAAATAAGTTAAAATTAAACTGTATTAATATTGTGTGGCTATTGGCTCTCAAAAGCAACAGATGATTTCTGGTCCCTGCCTGGTCAGTCAGCCAATTTAAGCTAAGATAGCTCTGTAGAGATTGTGGCATTTCCCAAACTGAGTAAATGCAGCACATGAACTGTTGTGCTAGCTTAATCTCATTACAGATTCTGTCATGTTGTAAACAAAATCCACTGGCCTAATTACATTGAAGTCTTTTGGGGCTATCAAGTCTTAAAAGGATTTAATAAAAGTTTAATACTTGGTTTGCTTTTTAATAAAAAATAAAGAAGCCTTAATGATAAATTCTTTAAATGAACGTCAAGGGTAGTTGGAACTTAACAATTTCTAAATATTTTTCAGCACCACTGGAAACCAATGAAGTAGAAGCTGAGGCAGCTATTAACAAACTTGCAGATGTTCAATTGTCGAACGGACCAAAACTGCTCAAAGCAAGGAAGTTATGCGACCAGCCCACCAACCAGACGTGGGTTCCCTCCGCCAACCTGACGTTGGGCGACCAGCCGGCCAACCAGACGTGGGTTCCCTCCGCCAACCTGACGCTGGGCGACCAGCCAGCCAACCAGACGTGGGTTCCCCCCGCCAACCTGACGCTGGGCGACCAGCCGGCCAACCAGACGTGGGTTCCCCCCGCCAACCTGACGCTGGGCGACCAGCCGGCCAACCAGACGTGGGTTCCTGACGCTGGGCGATCAGCCCGCCAACCTGACGTCCGTTCCCGCCGCCAACCTGACGTCTGTTAAATCATTGATTAAAGGCTGGTAAATATCGTCAGGAAATGGAACCCTGTGTGTTCTTTTAAAAAATAAAGCTTGATGCTGTAAAATTGTGTCAATACAGCTGTTTGTTTTTGAGAACATACTTGGCCTACATTTTTAAATGCATGTAGGTATACACTCAAAGGGTTATTAGCAACACCTGTTCAATTTCTCATTAATGCACTTATCTAATCAACCAATCACATCATTCAATCCATTTAGGGTGTGGTCCTTGTCAAGAAAAGCTCCTGAACTCGAAACTGAATGGGAAAGAGGTGATTTAAGCAATTGAGCGTGGCATGGTTGTTGGTGCCAGATGGGCCGTCTGAGTATTTCACAATCTGCTAAGTTACTGGGATTTCAATACAACCATTTCTAGGGTTTACAAAGAATGGTGTGAAAAGGGAAAAACATCCAGTATGTGGCAGTCCTGTGGGCGAAAATGCCTTGTTGATGCTAGAGGTCAGGAGAATTGGCAACTGATTACAGCTGATAGAAGAGCAACTTTAACTGAAAACCACTCGTTACAACCGAGGTATGCAGCAAAGCATTTGTGAAGCCACAAACAACCTTGAGGCGGATGGGCTACAACAGCAGAAGGCCCCACTGGGTACCACTCATTTCCACTAAAAATAGGAAAGATGCCACAATTTGCAAGAGCTCTCTTCACTTGGGCTTAGGAAAGATGACACGCGGGACACTATCACACTCTACTGGGTCTTCTGTTTGACCCGTCAACACCCCAACCAACCTCACTTCTCAGATTTTTGGCCTTTCATAGTACTCGCTACCATAGTCGCTCCTAATGCTACATCATCTTCTCACAGACATCACTTTGGCATTGTTTTCTGTGGTGGCCGCACAGAATTTTCACACATTCTGTGCAACCACCACGTAATGCGGTGTTAACAGTTTGTGGTCATTTCATTTTAAATTAGAAAATGCATAACATTGCAAATGCCTACTTTCCATCATCAGGGTGGACCTGATACTAAAGTGAACGCTAAACACTGAACTGTAAAATACCCTTTAGGCTCATCCGGGATTTGAACCCGTGACCTCTCGCACCCTAAGCAAGAATCACAGCCCTAGACCAACGAGCCACACAAAGCAGCATTTTAGCAATTTTTCATCAACGAAATGCAGCTCCGATCTGTCATTGAGTTAAAAGTCAATGGTCAAGCAGGTAAAATGTGCAAACAAATCTTTTTCCTGGGAGAATTGGAGTTACATTTTGTAAGGGATACTGTGATATATTCAGTTGCCTCTTCACTGAACCAAGCCATGAATAACCTTCAGTTAGCCTTTCAACAGCTTCAAATTTCACTACATGGCCTTAAGTTAGTGCTAAATACTAAGAAAACCAAATGTATGATGTTTTCAAGGGCTCGTTCCCAATCCCCAGATAATATAACTATTAATACGTTAAGTGGGGACTTAATTGAAAATGTTTTATATAAGTATTTAAGGTTTTTGGCTGGACAACAAACTTTCTTTCAAAGTTCATGTTGAAAAGCTAGTAAAAAAGCTGAAACTAAGGCTGGGGTTTTATTTTAGAAATAAAACTTGTTTTAACATGTCAGCCAGAAAAACACTTGTGCAGGCTACCTTTCTAAGTGTTTTGGACTATGGTGATGTTGTCTACATGCATGCTGCCTCTGGTACTCTCCATCTGTTAGATTCTGTGTACCATAGTGCTCTGCGCTTCTTAACTAACTCTTATTCCCGTACTCATCATTGTACGCTGTATGATCTCGTTGGCTGGCCGTCTCTAAGTCTACGTAGACAACTTCATTTGTATACTTTTCTATATAAGGCCATGTTGGGTAAACTGCCGGCATATTTATGTAATCTCCTTAAGCAGAATTCCAGCTGTTTTCATCTCCGTTCCACCAGGTGGAGATCTTACCAGGTTCCAAGGGTTTTTACTGAGCTGGGGAAAAAAGCCTTTTCTTACTTCGGTCCTTGGTCTTGGAATAACTTGCAAAACTTGCTCCATCTTAATGATCTAGTTCCACTAAATGAATTTAAGGCCATGTTAAAATGCCATGTAATTCAAAAATGTAACTGCCACTTGTGACGTGTTCCTTTCCTCTGTGTGAGTCTTGTCTACGTTGTATTTCTGTTTAAATTGTAACTGGTGTGCCGTCTTGGCCAGGTCTCCCTCGGAAAAGAGATTTCAATCTCAAGGGACTTCCTGGTTAAATAAAATAAAAAAGGGACCTCTGAGGCCTTTATAAAGATGTGCTAGCAGCTGATCCCAAAACAATCATCCATAATCTAGTACTCTTCTTATCAAAGCAACATTATTTATAGCAACTGCCCAGCTCCCCAAACAGTGTCTCTTAGACATCTGATGGCAAAGAGCAGAAAAGGAATTCTAAGGTGCCCAAACTTGACACTCTCCCACCTGCTGCACCTTGTTGTTCATGTCCAGGAGTTGTGCTCTTTCCATCACTTGACAGTATTTCCATTTAGGGTCAGGAGTTCTCATCCCATGCTGAACACAGCCTGAGTTAAGGCCCACTTCCCCTAATGAGTAGTTCTACGAGCCTTGTAGCATTGGTTAGCTGCTGGTAGAAAAATCTCCCCATCGGGGAATCAAACCCCATTCTTCCGCGTGACAAGGGGAGACACTAACCATTTTACTAACGAGGAGTGCCCATGCTTAACATTTGGTACATCAATCAATAGGTGGTGCTATTCCAGCATTTAGGCCACAGTAAATACATGTAGGAAGTACTAAACCCAAGCTTTTTTGACTGAAAAATTCAAGTTTGAATTTTAGTAAAAGGTTTTGCTTCAAAAGTATTCTGTTGTCCAATGTAATCAGAAACCTGGGAACAGGTGAACACCTGGGAAGTAACTAGAAAGGTTACTTGCCCAACCCCATTTGATAAAATATTAGATCTCTGCCCGGCGTCTGGTTTTACTAACCCTTTGAAGAGGTTTTGAACATTTGAGCAAATCCGTATAGCACCAAAATTTGGGTTGTCAAACCAGTGGCAGCCTAAGTCTCCAGGTGAGGCAGGTGGGAAGGAGCAATAAGGGGAGGGCCTCCTCTGAGCACCGCAACATGATCCTGAGAGACCCAACCGGCATTAGAACATCCTTGTTAGAGACTCACTGTGCTTCACTAGACCTCTTCAAGACAACCCAAAAAGTGGTGCTATACCTGTTGTTATACCTCTGCGATTTGGTATAATGTGATGTGTCTTTGCCTTACTACCACCGTTATGGGATGCCTTTCGTTGTTGGCAGCAAAAAAACAACAGCAAAAGCTTGATGATTGCTATAGTTGTCTGACACTGAGAGGCTTCGTTGAATTTACACACATGTTGAAACAATATTTCCTCATCATTTGGCTCTTTATACATGTAAATTTACTTTGATAGCCAGTTTGTAAAGGGGTAAAGTTGGAAATGACGAACAACGGATTTAGTAGCTAAATAGAATTTCTGAACTTGATGACTACAGCACTATGGAAAGTTCAGTAGGCCTGGCTATGAGTTTACAACAGGAAGATTTACCGTGAAGGTTATTGAGAGTTTAACTCAGCAGAGTTTGATTGTACAAAGTCAACACAAACAAAGAAATGTGTTTCCGCCCTGTTTCGAACAGGGGACATTTTGTGTGTGAGTCAAACGTGATAACCACTACACTATGGAAACTGACAATAAAAAATTTTTGTGGGTAAGGATTTACACCTACCCCTGGACAGGCTCTGACCCACTGCAGTCCAGAACACACTCCCAGCAGTCAAAGCCTCAGTCATCCACCGTTAGGAGCGGAAAAGAAAAGGAAGGTCAAGATACCAGATATCACTGTGGCCGACTGGGTGAGAGCTTGCCGACCCCACAGGGGGAACAAGATGGCATCATTTTGGTCCACTCCACAGCAAGTGGCCCGCCGACTGGGACCAGCCACATACCCCCTAGATGACGGCACCCGCTGGCACGCCAGCTGCTTCAAAAGGTGCCAGCACCTACTGCAACGTCAACTCAGAGCAGCAGGGACATACTGCCACCCAGAGCGGAGCAGGAAGACTCCTTGCCTCAATCAGCCGCACAGCCTGAGGATACTCCCTCGGTGTCACACACAGCGCCCCCATCACTATCGCCGCTGCTTTTCTCAATTATGTTTTGAACTAAGTCATAATTGAGATCAGGGATATACAATTATGAGATCTCCTCTGTTTATCCCACTTCTCAAGTATTGCTCAAATGGTTTTCTCAATTCAACCTCCTTTGTCTTACTGGTGTCTTGTCTCTTTTTTAGCTTATGTCTTGCTCCTAAGGGTCCCTTAGGAGAAGTAACTCAGAAACAAATGATCACAGAATGATATGAATATGAGAAGCTCAAATTGATCTCAAGAGACGAGATTGAACAACAGATGAGAAACACAGCTTTCCTATGGGTGACGCCATCACATCAGAGGTCCAACCACCAACCGGATACTAGCCAGTCTACGTCGCTTACATCCAACTACTGCACCAGGCAAGACTTAAAATGGACAGCGTGCTTAAGGTACAACTACAGGTGTGAAAAGAGACACTGGATGCCAACCAGCTAAGCTGGAAGGGGACAATTTCTACACACGCAAGTTTACAGCATAACTAAAGTGACTTAAATAATATGGTGTTGTAAGGTCAAATTAACTTGCAAGCTAATTCCCAGTTCCTAACACTTCTAAAATGGTGACTATTTTAAGAAACTGGACCATGTGCTTGTGTCATGTTTATTTATGAAAGGGATGAAGGGTGAAATTTGTTGTTACTGTTTTATGCTAAAAAAATCCTTTTGAATGTCTCTAATCTGTTAATGCTTGGCATAAACATTACTCTGTGGTAAAAGATAACTACAGCTTACAAGCGTAAATTCAAGCATAAGACAATCAAAGGCTAAACACGACTTAAAGCAGTACCGCAAAGCAACAAGATGTCACATATAGACGCACCATGCAGATCCAGCTCGCGTGAAAGAAAGTTAACAGAGAAAGGCCAAGAGATGCATGACCAAGACATCAGAAAACGTGAGAAAGCATTTAACAAGGCCTATGACTCTTGGAAGCTGGTAGCAAGGGAGACTAGGACAAAATTAAAAACCCTCTGTTCATTAGAAGACCTTAATGAATTACAGCAAGACATTCAAGCAAAGCATAATGACGTAGACCAACAGTATAAACCTATCCTACGTAACAGCAACACCACACCAGAGATTGTAAAGAAAATGGATGCTTGTGTTACGCTAACAAAAGACATTTGTGAACTCATAAGTAACTGTCTAGAGACTATTAATCAAGATTTTAATGACCAACTTGAGAAGGAAAGAGTAAGAGAAATGTTAAACAAAGATGAATATGGGTCTGTCTTTGGTCATACCAAAACTGAAACGATGAGCTCCGCCAGTACCCACAGCAGTAGAACAGATGCACAAGCAGAGCTTGCAGCTAAGCTGGAACAATCAAGAGCCATGAAAGAAATTCAAGCACAGCAAGCACATCTTCACAAGTTAGAGGGTGAATGGAAACTTAAAGAGGCAAACATGCTGGCAGCTATGAAACAAAAAGAGGTGGAAATGCAACAAATGTTGGAACAAGAGAGAGCCAAATTGCAGCAGTTACAAACAGTAAAAGATGTCGCCATAGCAGCAGCTCGTGTGAGAGCATATGACGATTTTGAAGGTTTTGAGAACCATGTTGAGATTAATGACAACATTAACTCTGCTTTGTACAAAATAGAAACTGAACCTCGATTAAATCCTGATGCTGCATCATTCCAACCTCACCAAGCCGCTCCTGAAGTGACAATGACTCAGGAGTCTGTCAGTCTAGCCCAAGCAATTGCCAGCTCATTAAGCATGAACCGCTTACCGGTCCCTGAACCAACCACGTTCAGTGGTAACCCTTTACAGTTTACAGATTGGAAGATGTCATTCATAGCTCTTATTGACAGAAAACCCCTCCCACCAAGTGAGAAGATGTTTTATCTCAAAATGTATCTCGCAGGGGAGGCGCGCAAAGCTGTAGAAGTTTTCTTTTATCGAGATTCAGAGAGCGCATACAATGGAGCATGGAAAGTCTTACAAGACAGATATGGGAACCCGTTCATCATACAAAAGGCTTTCCGAGATAAACTCATGAAATGGCCAAAGATCAACACAAACGACCCACTAGCACTACAAGAGTTTGCTGACTTCCTCCAAGGCTGTACTGAGGCGATCCCACACGTCAAAGGTCTAGCTATTCTTAACGATTGTGAGGAAAATCACAAGTTGCTCAAAAAACTACCAGAATGGATTGCACGCAAGTGGAGTCGAATTGTTGTAGAGGAACTTGACACATCCGGAAGCTATCCAGATTTTGCATGCTTCACAAAGTTCCTAAGTAAAGAGGCATGGATAGCCTGTAATCCTATTGCTTCTCCATTGTTGATACATTTCAAGACCACAGATGAAAGATCACCAAAGAGAGCCAAAGCTCTCAACACAAACACACAAACAAAGAGTTTTGCTCAGGAGAAACAAGAAACAAACGGCAGTAAATCAAAATCACCTTGCTCCGTCTGTAAAAGTGAAGCTCATAACATCACCAAATGTCCCACCTTTGCAGCGAAGAGTGGTGAAGACAAAAAGGCATTCATCTATGAAAATCGGCTCTGCTTTGGATGCCTGAGGAAGGGTCACATGACTAAAGATTGTAAGAGGCGACACACATGCTCCATATGCAGTCATCGTCACCCAACCTGCTTGCATGAAGACAGAAAACAAAGACCTGTAGAAGCAACAACGAACAGCTCCAATTCCACAGAAAATCATGCAAGCTTGGAAACGCACAAGGTCGTATCCCATGCATCAACACAACGTGCTTCCGCAACCTCAAGTATCGTCCCAGTCCTTGTGTCTTCAACACAAGAGCCACACAGAGAAGTACTTACATACGCAATACTGGACACACAGAGTGACTCAACGTTTGTCTTAGAAGATATACTTGACAAACTGAATGTTGATGCCCAATCAGTAAAACTGAAACTGAGTACTATGACGGCTATTGACACAATCATATCTAGCAAGAATGTCCATGGTCTACAAGTTCGAGGACTGCATTCTAAGAACCACATCCAAATACATCAGGCCTACAGTCGTGACTTTATCCCGGTGGACAAGTCCTACGTCCCAACGAAAGAAACAGCATTACTGTGGCCTCATCTCAGACATTTGGCAGATAAGCTACCATCCCTTCAAGACTGTGATGTTGGGCTCTTGATTGGATATGACTGTCCATCAGCACTAGCTCCGCTTGAGGTTATCATTGGAGATAAAAATCAACCATTTGCACAAAGATCAGAACTAGGATGGAGTATCATAGGCTCATCAAACCCTCACCTAGACAGACAAGGAAGTCAAAGCTTTGTGCATCGGCTCACAGTAAAAGAACAGCCAATTCCATCAGCGACAGATGTTCTAAAAGCCTTAGAATCAGACTTCATCGAGAGAACTTATGAAGATAAATATGTGTCCCAGAATGACGTTCATTTCATACAGTTCCTTAGTGACAACATCACGCAGAAAAAAGACGGACATTATGAGATGCCCCTCCCTTTCAAGGGCAACAGTCCACCCAACCTTCCAAACAACAAAAGGCTAGCCACAGTTCGCCTGCAGTGCCTTAAGAAGAAATTAAAGACCAATAAACAATATTATGATCAATACAAAACATTCATGGAAGAAACTATTAACAAGGGTGATGCAGAGCCTGCCCCTACAACATTTGAGGGAGAGACTGAGTGGTACCTTCCGCATCACGGCATCTATCACCCCAGAAAACCAGACAAGCTGAGAGTCGTATTCGATTGTTCAGCCAAATTCCATGGTGTTTCTTTAAACGACACTCTACTAACTGGGCCTGATCTTATAAATCCTCTGGTAGGAGTCCTTTGCCGCTTCAGGAAGGAAGCAGTAGCGATCATCTGTGATATCGAAAGAATGTTTTATCAATTCTCCGTCACTCCTGAATCCCGGAATTATCTAAAATTCCTCTGGTGGAAAGGTGGAGATTTGGAGAAGGAACCACAGGAATACAGGATGGCGGTTCATCTCTTCGGAGCCGCCTCGTCCCCAGGATGTGCCAATTTTGGTTTAAAACATCTGGCACGACAACACAAAGCTGACTATCCTCTAGCATCAACATTTGTGGAGAAAAACTTTTATGTTGATGACGGGCTAGTCAGCGTCCCATCAGTCGAGGAAGCCAAGAAACTGATCACTGAGTCACAGGAGTTGTGCAAAAGGGGAGGCCTACGCCTCCATAAATTCAACTCAAATGAGGAAGCAGTACTCGCCTGCTTAGATCCCTCAGAAAGAGCAGCAACCATTGAACCTCTAGGACTGGATCCAACACTATCAGAGCGTGCACTCGGCATTCAATGGTTGATTAAAACTGACACTTTCAGCTTTAACAACAGCTTGAAAGATCAGCCTTCAACCCGGCGTGGTTGCCTTTCTGTCATTGCTTCTCTTTATGACCCACTTGGATTCATCGCTCCATTCAGCCTAACTGGAAAGCATGTTCTCCAAGAGCTGTGTCACAGAGGCATCGGATGGGATGATCCACTCCCAGAAGATATGAGACCACGGTGGGAGGATTGGATAAATGGACTTCACAGGCTGAAAGAGGTTTCAATTCCGAGATGTTACCACCCATATGACTTCCATAACATTGTCAGAGTAGAGTTGCACCATTTTTCAGATGCCAGTTGCGTGGGATACGGTGCATGTTCTTACCTAAGGTACAAAAATGACAAGAATGAAGTGCATTGCAGTCTCGTGTTTGCGAAAGCAAGGGTTGCACCTTCGAAGGTCACAAGTATCCCGAGACTAGAACTCGCGGCAGCTGTGGTTTCTACAAAAGTCAGTGTCATGCTAAAAGGTGAACTTGACATAAAAATAGATGAAGAGGTTTTCTGGACAGATTCACAAGTTGTGCTTGGGTACATTAATAATGATGCTCGTAGGTTCCACATATTCGTCGCAAACCGTGTTCAGCTGATAAGGGATAACAGTGATCCCAGTCAGTGGCACTATGTGGACACGGCAGAAAACCCGGCAGATCATGCTTCCCGAGGTCTTTGTGCTTCAGGCATTCATTCCACAAACTGGCTGCGAGGACCGAAGTTTCTCTGGGAGCAAGAATTATTTCTAACACCCAGCGCTCCATCAGAATTACTTGTTGGTGATCCAGAAGTCAAGACCATTCAAGTGCTTGCAACAGAAGTCAAAGACTATAACGACATCCTCAGACGCCTAAGTCAGTTTTCCTCCTGGACAACAATTCTTAAAGTAGTTGCAAGAATCAAGAGGCTGGGGCCTAAACCGAAACAACACAGTGAGTATGTGACTGTTGAAGAGCGTGAGAAGGCTACAGATGAAGTGATTAAGATCGTACAGCAACAAGCTTTCCCCCAGGAGATAAAGATGCTTCAGAGTAAGAAAGACCTTCCAAACTCAAACTCTCTTTTCTGTCTCGACCCTATCTGGTCGGAAGGACTCCTCCGTGTTGGTGGGAGATTGAAACAGTCATCGCTCTGTCACAAAGTCAAGCACCCAGTCATCTTACCAAATAACAGTCACATCACCAAGCTGATCGTGTCCCATTTCCATGCTAAGACATGCCATCAGGGTAGAAGCCAGACTTTAATGGAGCTTCGTGTCAATGGATTCTGGGTAATTGGTGGGAGCAAGTTGGTTGCTAAGCTCATACACACTTGTGTGTTTTGCAGGAAACTGCGACGACCAACAGAAAGACAACAAATGGCCGAACTTCCCAAAGAACGTGTCGAAGCCTCAGCACCTTTCACATACAGTGGCATGGACTGTTTCGGTCCTTTCATTGTGAAGAAAGCCCGCAAAGAATACAAAAGATACGGCTTGATTTTGACATGTCTGTACTCAAGAGCTGTTCACATTGAAATGCTTGAAGATTTGTCAACAGATTCATTCATCAACTCATTGAGATGCTTCATCAGCCTAAGAGGAGCTGTTCAGCAACTACACTGTGATCAAGGCTCTAATTTTGTTGGTGCCAAGAATGAGCTCAAGGAGGCACTTAAACAATGTAACACTAAGCTACTGGAAATCTTCTTGACTGAGAAGCAGTGCAAATTTGTCTTTAATGCTCCCTCTGACAGTCACGCAGGCGGTGTATGGGAACGCCAGATCAGAACTGTTAGAAATGTGCTGAATGCCACCTTTGCACAGTGCCCAGGTCGACTTGATGACGCCTCCCTCAGAACACTGCTATATGAGGCCATGGCTGTTGTAAACAGCCGCCCGTTAACAGTGGATGGAATCAATGATCCTCAGGCACTGGAGCTTATAACACCGAATCACCTCATCATGATGAAATCTAAAGTTGCTCTTCCTCCTCCTGGAGTATTTGTCAAGGAGGACCTGTATGCTTCAAAGAGGTGGAGAAGAGTTCAGTATCTTATCGAGCAGTTTTGGAAAAGGAGTATCTTCTGAACATATCCATGAGACAGAAATGGCATTCACCCCAGCGCAACCTCAAAGTGAATGACATTGTCATCATTAAAGACGACAACCTCCCAAGAAGTCAGTGGCAACTTGGACGAGTGATTGAGACTGTTCCAAGTAGTGACGGCTTAGTCCGTCGAGTTAAAGTGCGAGTTGGGGAGAAGAAACCTCATAAAAAACAAGATCCTCCATCCAAACCCTCAGTTATTGAGAGACCAATCAAAAAATTGGTACTCCTCCTTGAGAACTGATTAGAAGAAGCAATTGACAACACTATACACATTGATACTATATAGTTACACCTCTGATAGCTTAACTTCTGGCTATTCATTTCTTGGTCAAGAAATCCTGTACAATTCATTTACTCATTTTGTATTTGTTTATTCATTGCACTAGGATTTGGTGGGAGTGTAAATGTCTCTGATAAACTGCAATACTATTCTCCTACACAGTATATTTTTTATGTTAACAAGACAATGTAGTTCTAGTGTTATTTTGTGGTCCTGCTTTTATTTTGAAAAGCGGCGTTTTCTTCTTCTGATATTTTTGTGATGTTACACTTCCGGCTACCAATCACTAGAGACGAGCCCTATAAGATAAAGCCCTTTTGCCGAGTACGAGTATTATACGAGTAATACAGTCAATATCTGTGCTCGGATTGAATAAAACTCCTCATTGGGTAGCCGACTGTGTCTGCGTTCTGTGATAGGCTAGTCGTCACAGCACCCCCCCAACATTGTTCTGTGATAAGCTAGTCGTCACAGCGCCCCTCCCCTACACTGTTCTGTGATAGGCTAGTTGTCACAGCGCCCCCCCCAAAACTGTTCTGTGATAGGCTAGTCGTCACAGCGCCCCCCCAACACTGTTCTGTGATAGGCTAGTCGTCACAGCGCCCCCCCAACACTGTTCTGTGATAGGCTAGTCGTCACAGCGCCCCCAACACTGTTCTGTGATAGGCTAGTCGTCACAGCGCCCCCAACACTGTTCTGTGATAGGCTAGTCGTCACAGCCCCCCCACACACATACAGATTTCTTGTGTTGCTCTGCTCTGCTCACTCTCACTCACACACAGAACACTGATAACAGCTCTCTCTCTCTCTCTCTCTCTCTCTCTCTCAGTCACTCAGGTCCGCGGGTCTTTCCCGTTAACGTTTAGGGTTTCTTCAGCTTCAGCTTTGTTTTTAACTTGGGTTTGTGGTACTTCCTTAGTAATCAGTAGATTTCTGGGAAACGTGGGCTTTCAGACATAGAATGCGACTTGCGTTGCGTCTTTGTTACCGTCCGCTGGCTCTAATTTATTCACTCTATTTGATCCGTAGAACACAGTCGTGTCTCCCCCTCTCTCTCTGTCTCTCTCTTACTCACACACACACACACACGCCTGGTGTGGAAATAAAAAAATAAAAAACATTGTAACATTATGATATTGTTACTGAACAAACCTTCTTGAAAAAGGGCAACATTACTCTTTAAAGACTGGTACACATACCACAATTGAGACAACAGCGTCTTAAAGTGTTCAGGCTGGCCAAAGTGCACAACTCATCATGGCTGCAAGCAGAATTTGCAATTTACTTATGGCCACCATGTTCTATAACATGGAAATATCACTGAATACAAGAAACCCAAAAACCTGGGTAAAACATGTAATGTTAATGTTGTATATGGCTTCAAAACCTGTAAATGCAACTGTGGTGGCTGGAAATCAAACCTGGGCAAAATGCTTGCACTGCTAATGGTATAAATCATAGTGGAAAAGTAACACACCTGTTGCCTTTCTGCTGCACAATACAACGTTCACTGCAAATCTGGTAACACAGACTGAAAATAAATGCTAAGAAATACATTGGTGGAGACTGGTGGCTTCCAGTACCTATAAGACCACTCTTAAAAAATGTTTCTCGTTGTCGGCAGGACTCGAACCTGCGCGGGGAGACCCCAATGGATTTCTAGTCCATCGCCTTAAACACTCGGCCACGACAAAATGAAAAATAGCGCTATGCCTGTCCAACTCCAAGTGGTTATGTATGCCAAATTTAAAGTGATTTGAGTGCTTATGCTTGTCAATGTTATTGGAAATGTTATTGGAAAGGACATGCCTCTCGTGGCTTGTTGATCTAGGGCAGCCTGGTCTCCCAGAATTCCGTGAAATGATCACAAACTGTTAACGACGGATCAAACAGAAGCCCCAGTAGAGCGTGATCGTGTCCCGCGTGTCACGTTTGTTATTTTCCTAAACCCAACGTTCCCGGTGTTGTCCCAAGTCCTGTTATTGCTTTCCTAAACCCAACCATTTATTGTTTTCTTAAACCCAACCGTCCCGTTGTTGTGCTGCGTGTCATGGAAACGTAAGCCCACCCACAAGCCTTTCCTTAACTTAACCCTAGTGTTGTCCTTCGGGTCACGGCCTCACGACGAGCCTCAGACAAACTGGGTGTGGGACGCGTGGACGCGGCAGCTGGTGCCCTTTAGAGGTGTTGTATTGCTTTATTGTTGTTGTGTTATATTGTTTTTTTTTACCATTGCCATACAATTGCCGTTGTGTGTGTGTGTGTCTTTGTGTGTTTTTTAAATTTTTTTAAACTCTTAAGTTCTTGTTTGACGCGCTGCTTCCACAAGGTTGATGCGCCTTCTACCGGTCACTTCTACCGGTCACAGTCTTTGTGTGTGTGTGTGTGTGTGTGTGTGTCTTTGTGTGTTTTTTAAATGTTTTCTTCCATCTCGTTCTTGTTTGACGCGTTGCTTCCACAAGGTCAATGCGCCTTCCGCCGGTACATGCCCAGCAAGCCCCCCACAGTAAATACATGTAGATATATTTAGGTTTACTAGATATTCGCTGTCACTCAAATCCATGACAAAGCATGAATAAATTGATTATTTGATATTAGTTAACTATATCGGGATATGCAACTGAAGGAAGAATCACCGGGTCGTCATGTTTACAAGAATAGGGGATCCAACTCGTAGGGATCTGCACCGCCAATAAACTGTAATTTCTCTAAATATCATCCTTCCCTATATGCCTTTATATCTTGGATGCTTTTCTGTTGTTTAGACATGGCTACATTCACTTAAAGCCCATGTTGCAGGTTAACCACCACTTTTGATTATTGGGTACAAAAAGCACTCAAGATATGTACAGTGGTGTGAAAAAGTGTTTGCCCCCTTCCTCATTTCCTGTTCCTTTGCATGTTTGTCACACTTAAGTGTTTCGGAACATCAAACCAATTTAAACAATAGTCAAGGACAACACAAGTAATCACAAAATGCAATTTGTAAATGAAGGTGTTTATTATTAAAGGTGAAAAAAAATCCAAACCATCATGGCCCCGTGTGAAAAAGTGATTGCCCCCCCTTGTTAAAACATACTATAACTGTGGTTGTCCACACCTGAGTTCAATTTCTCTAGCCACACCCAGGCCTGATTATTGCCACACCTGTTCACAATCAAGGCATCACTTAAATAGGAGCTGCTTGACACAGTAAGGTCCACCAGAAGATCCTTAAAAGCTACACATCATGCCGAGACCCAAAGAAATTCAGGAACAATTGAGAAAGAAAGTAATTGAGATCTATCAGTCTGGAAAGGGTTATAAAGCCATTTCCAAAGCTTTGGGAATCCAGCGAACCACAGTGAGAGCCATTATCCACAAATGGCGAAGACATGGAACAGTGGTGAACCTTCCCAGGAGTGGCCGGCCGCCCAAAATTACCCCAAGAGCGCAGCGACGACTCATCCAAGAGGTCACAAAGACCCCACAACAACGTCCAAAGAACTGCAGGCCTCACTTGCCTCAGTTAAGGTCAGCGTTCATGCCTCCACCATCAGGAAAGGACTGGGCAAAAATGGCCTGCATGGCAGAGTTCCAAGGAGAAAACCACTGCTGAGCAAAAAGAACATCAAAGCTCGTCTCAATTTCTCCACAACACATCTTGATGATCCCCAAGACTTTTGGGACAACATTCTGTGGACCAATGAGACAAAAGTGGAACTCTTTGGAAGGTGTGTGTCCAAGTATATCTGGCGTAGAAGGAACACTGCATTTCATAAAAAGAACATTATACCAACAGTAAAATATGGTGGTGGTAGTGTGATGGTCTGGGGCTGTTTTGCTGCTTCAGGACCTGGAAGACTTGCCGTGATAAAAGGAACTATGAATTCTGCTGTCTACCAAGAGATCCTGAAGGAGAATGTCCGACCATCTGTTCGTGTACTCAAGCTGAAACGAACTTGGGTTCTGCAGCAGGACAATGATCCTAAACACACCAGCAAGTCCACCACCGAATGGCTGAAGAAAAACAAAATGAAGACCTTGGAGTGGCCTAGCCAAAGTCCTGACCTGAATCCTATTGAGATGTTGTGGTATGACCTTAAAAAGGCCGTTCATGCTCAAACCCTCTAATGTAACTGAATTAGGACAATTCTGCAAAGATCAGTGGGCCAAAATTCCTCCAGGACGCTGTAAAAGCCTCATTGCACATTATCGCAAACGCTTGGTTGCAGTTGTTGCTGCTAAGGGTGGCCCAACCAGTTATTAGGTTTAGGGGGCAATCACTTTTTCCACACAGGGCCATGATGGTTTGGATTTTTTTTCACCTTTAATAAACACCTTCATTTACAAATTGCATTTTGTGTTTACTTGTGTTGTCCTTGACTATTGTTTAAATTGGTTTGATGTTCCGAAACACTTAAGTGTGACAAACATGCAAAGGAACAGGAAATGAGGAAGGGGGCAAACACTTTTTCACACCACTGTATGTTGAAGAGGAATGTATTGAATACCATGAGATTTCTAAAAGACACTGGGGAGCTGGCCGTTGCTATAAATAATGTTGCTTTAATAAGTACTAGATTATGGATGATTGTTTTGGGATCAGCTGCTAGAACATCTTTATAAAGGCTGGTTAGAGTTCATGCGGGGCTCTTAAGTCACCGACCTTTTCAGCGCTTCAGGTGGACGCTGGAGAAATGTCACTTCAACTACAAAGAAAAGTTTAAAAATTGTTACTCAGAAACAATTCTCAGGTAGGCCGTGGCATTTAAACCATGCCCATTTGGCACTAAGGGGCCTGAAGTGTGCTAAGAAAACATACCCCACCCCATTAGCTTGCAGTGGTAACAAAGCTTGATGATCCATGTTCTCATTCTGTTCACGCCAAAATCTAACTATCTGAATGTCTGAGAAATCGAGACTCAGACCAGGCAACATTTTTCCAGTCTATTACTTGACAGTTTTAGTGAGCTCTTGCAAATTGTGGCGTCTTTCCTATTTTTAGTAGAAATGAGTGGTACCCAGTGAGGGCTTCTGCTGTTGTAGCAGATCCGCCTCAAGGTTGTTTGTGGCTTCACAAATGCTTTGCTGCATACCTCTGTTGTAACGAGTGGTTATTTCAGTCAAAGTTGCTCTTCTATCAGCAAGAATCAGTTGGCCAATTCTCCGGACCTCTAGCATCAAGGCATTTTCGCCCACAGGACTGCCACATACTGGATGTTTCCTTTTTCCACACCATCCTTTGTAAACCCTAGAAATGGTTGTGCTTAAATCCCAGTAACTGAGCAGATTGTGAAATACTCCGACCGGCCCGTCTGGCACCAACAACCAAATTGCTTAAATCACCTTTCCCATTCTGACATTCAGTTTGGCGTTCAGGAGCTTGTCTGGACCAGGACCACACCCCTAAATGGATTGAAGCAACTGTCATGTGATTGGTTATTAGATAAGTGCATTATGAGAAATTGAACAGGTGTTCCTACTAACCCTTTGAGTGTATACCTACATGCATTTCAAAATGTAGGCCAAGTATGTTCTCAAAAAGAAACCGAGCTGTATTGACACAATTTTACAGCATCAAGCTTTATTTTTTTAAAGAACACACAGGGTTCCATTTACCGACGATATTTACCAGCCTCTAACCAATGCTTTAACGGACGTCAGGTTGGCGGGCGGATCGCCCAACGTGAGGTTGGCGGAGGGAACAGACGTCTGGTTGGCGGGCTGGTCGCCCAACGTCAGGTTGGCGGAGGGACCAGACGTCTGGTTGGCGGGCTGGTCGCCCAACGCCAGGTTGGCGGAGGGACCAGACGCCTGGTTGGCGGGCTGGTCGCCCAACGCCAGGTTGGCGGAGGGACCAGACGTCTGGTTGGCGGGCTGGTCGCCCAACGTCAGGTTGGCGGAGGGACCAGACGTCTGGTTGGCGGGCTGGTCGCCCAACGTCAGGTTGGCGGAGGGACCAGACGTCTGGTTGGCGGGCTGGTCGCATAACTTCCGGCTGGTTTTGAGCAGTTTCGGTCCGTTTGACAATTGAACATCTGCAAGTTTGTTAATAGCTGCCTCATCTTCTACTTCATTGGTTTCCAGTGGTACTGAAAAATATTTAGAAATTGTTAAGTTCCAACTACCCTTGACGTTCATGTAAAGAATTTACCATTAAGGCATCTTTATTTTTTTATTAATAAGCAAACTAAGTATTAAACTTTTATTAAATCCTTTTAAGACTTGATAGCCCCAAAAGACTTCAATGTAATTAGGCCAGTGGATTTTGTTTACAACATGATATAATCTGTAATGAGATTAAGCTAGCACAGCAGTTTTGCTCATGTGCTGCATTTACTCAGTTTGGGAAATGCCACAATCTCTACAGAGCTATTTTAGCTTAAGCTGGCTGATTGACCAGGCAGGGACCAGAAATCATCTGTTGCTTTTGAGAGCCAATAACCACACAATATTAAAACAGTTTAATTTTAACTTATTTGTCTGGTAACTGTTGGACACTTCCAATAGCAAATGGTGTGAGTGATGTTGCTATAGGCCAAGGTCCGTTTGCACCAATAAATGTATTCTTTAAATATATAAATGTCTCAAATGTGTGAGAAAGCACCCACATTGTCTGGTCAATATAGCTTTAATTAAACATGGGTTGGATTCCCCATTCCAAAAGCCAGACGACTTAACCTTATTTTTACTACATTGTGTCACAAAGAACCTCAGCTGTAAACGCAATTGTATCATTCTCCCACAAGGTTTCATAGAACCTGCTTACCTTTTTTAGCGGCTTGGATCAACATGGACTCCATTGAGTAGAGAAGTGCAAAGGCTCTCTTCATGTAGATATCATTGGGAGACACATCTGTAGTAATAAATAAATCCAGTTAGTGTCTGTAAGTAGCTCTTGAAAGATTCTGTCACTAACGTTCTTACCTCTAATTCTCCTCTGCAGTTCATCATCATGTCTTTCATTTGTGCCACCAACTGGCAAACTCAAGCCTAAGGACAACGCAATTGCTGTTAATCAAATGTTTCTGCTGTTTGACGGCACACATCATAAACTTGCTCCAGCTAAATTTCATTTCAGTAATTGAGTAATTTACCCTACTCTTTACATTTTCTGTACTCCACTACATATTTGAATACAAGCTTCAAACAAAAGAAATGTAACAACCTTTGTTAATCCAAACAGTTAGCAAGCAAAAAACAAAGGCCCAAACAGCTCCCATCACTCCAGTCACCAAGAGAAAATGGTTCCTGTTCTACATGCCCGGTTAAAAACCTAATTGGCTCTCTCTGCAGAGAGTCAGTGCTAGTTGAGATTCAGCCCATGAAAAATGGGAATTTGGAAGCAAGGGACAATTACAGACTATATTGTAAAGAAAGTCCAGGAAGTTGTGTTTTTTACAAGAAAGAAAGTCAATGATGTTTTTCTGAAGTTGTGTTATCAAAGACTACAAGGGGAGAAAACTTTTACATTTTGGGGATTTTGCTTTGATAATTCATATCAATAACACTGAAGATGAATGTATTGAATATAAGAGGCAGTGTTTGGGGAGCTGGGCAGTTGCTACAGTGGTGTGAAAAAGTGTTTGCCCCCTTCCTCTTTTCCTGTTCCTTTGCATGTTTGTCACACTTAAGTGTTTCGGAACATCAAACCAATTTAAACAATAGTCAAGGACAACACAAGTAAACACAAAATGCAATTTGTAAATGAAGGTGTTTATTATTAAAGGTGAAAAAAAATCCAAACCATCATGGCCCTGTGTGAAAAAGTGATTGCCCCCTAAACCTAATAACTGGTTGGGCCACCCTTAGCAGCAACAACTGCAACCAAGCGTTTGCGATAATGTGCAATGAGGCTTTTACAGCGTCCTGGAGGAATTTTGGCCCACTCATCTTTGCAGAATTGTCCTAATTCAGTTACATTAGAGGGTTTTCGAGCATGAACGGCCTTTTTAAGGTCATACCACAACATCTCAATAGGATTCAGGTCAGGACTTTGGCTAGGCCACTCCAAAGTCTTCATTTTGTTTTTCTTCAGCCATTCGGTGGTGGACTTGCTGGTGTGTTTAGGATCATTGTCCTGCTGCAGAACCCAAGTTCGTTTCAGCTTGAGTACATGAACAGATGGTCGGACATTCTCCTTCAGGATCTCTTGGTAGACAGCAGAATTCATAGTTCCTTTTATCACGGCAAGTCTTCCAGGTCCTGAAGCAGCAAAACAGCCCCAGACCATCACACTACCACCACCATATTTTACTGTTGGTATAATGTTCTTTTTATGAAATGCAGTGTTCCTTCTACGCCAGATATACTTGGACACACACCTTCCAAAGAGTTCCACTTTTGTCTCATCGGTCCACAGAATGTTGTCCCAAAAGTCTTGGGGATCATCAAGATGTGTTGTGGAGAAATTGAGACGAGCTTTGATGTTCTTTTTGCTCAGCAGTGGTTTTCTCCTTGGAACTCTGCCATGCAGGCCATTTTTGCCCAGTCTTTTCCTGATGGTGGAGGCATGAACGCTGACCTTAACTGAGGCAAGTGAGGCCTGCAGTTCTTTGGACGTTGTTGTGGGGTCTTTGTGACCTCTTGGATGAGTCGTCGCTGCGCTCTTGGGGTAATTTTGGGCGGCCGGCCACTCCTGGGAAGGTTCACCACTGTTCCATGTCTTCGCCATTTGTGGATAATGGCTCTCACTGTGGTTCGCTGGATTCCCAAAGCTTTGGAAATGGCTTTATAACCCTTTCCAGACTGATAGATCTCAATTACTTTCTTTCTCAATTGTTCCTGAATTTCTTTGGGTCTCGGCATGATGTGTAGCTTTTAAGGATCTTCTGGTGGACCTTAATGTGTCAAGCAGCTCCTATTTAAGTGATGCCTTGATTGTGAACAGGTGTGGCAATAATCAGGCCTGGGTGTGGCTAGAGAAATTGAACTCAGGTGTGGACAACCACAGTTATAGTATGTTTTAACAAGTGGGGCAATGACTTTTTCACACAGGGCCATGATGGTTTGGATTTTTTTTCACCTTTAATAATAAACACCTTCATTTACAAATTGCATTTTGTGTTTACTTGTATTGTCCTTGACTATTGTTTAAATTGGTTTGATGTTCCGAAACACTTAAGTGTGACAAACATGCAAAGGAACAGGAAATGAGGAAGGGGGCAAACACTTTTTCACACCACTGTATAAAGAATGTTGCTTTAATAAGAAGAGTACTAGATTGCGTATAATTAAATTAAATGAAAAACTTTCAAAAAATTAACAATAATAACCCCTCTTAAGATATCTGTGTTGCAATGCCCCCAACATTTGTTGGAGAAACAATGGCACGCCTGGATGTTGCCTGGATCTTGTTTTGTTTCCTGAGTATTCGTGCTTTCTTGGCGATATCAGCATTTTTCTTGGTGAGGTGTTCGTTGATGTAAACTTGGGTGCCTTTTAATTTCCTTCCTTGTCTGAGCGCTGACTTTTTCTTTCTGTTGGTGAACCGGATTATTACCAATGGATTGGCCGTTTTGTTTTTGCTCGGCAGAGTATGACAATCCTCAATGTCCCCATATGTCAACATAAATACCTTTGCTGTCCAAAAAGCAAATCACCTGTTGTTCCAGCGTGTCCTTTTCCTCCTCGGTAGCTTCACTCGGCCTGGCAGTGGTGTGTCCAGGGTCCGCGGCCACCCTTGCATAGTTCTGGTGTCTGGTTCTCAGGCCGCTGATAATCACATCGTATTGCTCGAGGTCAGCAACTCGAATCTCCAGAAAAGCGATCTTTTGGTCCTTCTCCACGTTTTTCCTCTTTAGCGTTTGTATTTCACTCATCAGATCCTTGATTTTCTTTTGTTGCACAGCAACACTTGAAATCTCCGCCAACAAGAAGTCCAGAGATTTCTTGATCTCCTCAACCTCATCAGGTAGGATTGCATTTTTCTTAGGCGGCATATTCTCCTGGGCCTGGTGGTAGCTGGCTGCTCCTGGGCCTTTTGGACAGCGATCAGGCGGTGGAACCGGGGTATTGATGTCCCGTCCATGCAACTGATGGATATGATCAAAACCTGTATACAGCCCAACCACTTACCAATCACATCACTGGAAAGTCAGCATTACTACAGGGTCCTGACAGGGTAGTGGATGTCCATTTCAGTAAACTGCCAGAACATGATTTGCCTAGAGAACATTACCTCTTCATGGCGCTGTCAATAACTTTTCCAGCAGTTATATCATGATTTATCTCACCATGGAAATCAGGTTGAGGGTCATAATCTCTAGATGCATCACCCTTTCATAGTGTCACCATCAAAAGTGAGATAGCAGACCTCTGTGTTATGGGCCCAGCACACTTCCTCTGCGCGGAAGCTCTGCTGAATATCACCCCAGATGGGACTCTAACCCACAATCCTTAGCTTAGGAGGCCAGAGCCTTATCCATTAGGCCACTGGGGCTTTACATCTCCCAGTTTCACCTGTTCAGGAGAAACACATATACAGTTCTGGAGACGTAATGAAACAGTAACCTTGACCTTTGACCTCCAAAATCAAAATCAATTCATCCGCGACTCCAAGTGGTTATGTATGCCAAATTTAAAGTGATTCCCTCTAGGCGTTCAGAGCTATTGCATTTACAAGAATCGGATGGACAGACATGAGGACACAGTCACCTTGACATTGAACCTTTGATCTCCAAAATCTCATCAATTTATCTGCAAGTTCATGTAAAAGTTTTTGCAAAATTTGAAGAAATTCCCTTCAGGGGGTCCTGTATTATCCCATTTACATTTCCCACACCCCTCCCGATCGAATTTTACCCCAAGTATTTTATGGTCGGTCCGAGTCACAGTCAGGGGGAGTCCTGTCGTCTCAGTCGCTGTTCACGGCCCATGAACATGGGCAAAAGTCTTGCTTCTATTATTTAGCTGCTGTTAAGAATCTGAGTCTAGTTAAGGGCAGCATATTTGTTTTTCAGAAGTACAAAAGGCTCGGCCAAACAGCAAAGCCCACCAAAAATAGTTTCAACTCATCAGCGTTCCCCTCCAAGGAAGTCTTTAGTAAAAGGAGAAAGACTTGTGTGTTATGAAGACCAGAGTGAGTACAGCTGTCTGCTGGAGAGCAGCCGAAAACCCTAGTCGACCCAGTCCAAACCATCGCGGTAAGCCTCTCTGGGTGTCCCAACTAAAATGATAAGAGGCATTCATTCATTCATCATGTAGGCGCTGTGGAAGACGGCTGCCTCTCCAGTAGCTCTCCGGTTTTCTAGCTCTTTTACTTACTAGAGTGCAGTCTCTCTCCTCCTCTTCCCTCCTATCTCATATTTTTGTCTACTCTGTCGTGTGGAAACTTTCTTTTTTCTCTCTCCCCACTGCCTGCTTTTGTCCTGGGAAACTTTTGAAATGGAATTGATCAACTGGTCACTTAGCGCTGTTGACAAGATTTTCTCACTGCATGCTTCACCGGGTGAGCCGTCCTGCCCGAGTGGAACATACGCTGCAGGCTACGCTCGCGATTTGTGGGAGAATTGGCGAGCGGTCTGCCTGGATGTTCTAAACGTGGAAGATGTAGAAGATTTGTGGATAATTGGAATTCTGTTGGGAGGTTTTCTAGTCATGGGACTTGGAATCTTCCTGAATCATCGTAAAATTGGTAAGAAAGCAGCCCTTAAATTTGCCCCAAAGCTGTCTGGGGAACCTAAAGAGGGTTTGAATGTATTGGACGAGAAGCTGAAGGTTTTACATCAGAGGGCTGATCAGAACGGTGAACTGTCTCGTAACATCTCAGACCGGCTGTGGAAGCGCAGAGATGGATGGATGCCATCGGGGCTCAGTCGGTGGATCTGCTTCCTGCAACCACCGGACTGACAATGAAGGTAGAGGAACTGTTGAAATCAATACATGAATTGGACGCACGGATGACGCTGAGGATGAGAGAGTTTGATGGACAATTATTCGGACAAAGGCCACCGAATCAACCTAAATTGGATTTAACTGACTGTCTTTTTTGCCCCCCCCGCCACTTCAAAAAATCCCTTCATGTAACCACATGTCCTGTGTGTTGTCCTGTGCATCAATATATTATATTATTGTGTTTTGTATTGTATTCTTCTTTTTTCTCCTTCACATGCTGTATCGGATGCTGGTAACTTTAATTTCCTTGCGGGAGTCATCTCAAAGGGATTAATATTGCTAAGTCTAAGGCAGCTTGGTAGACTCCTTACTGATGTTTATATCTGTACTCACAATGCCCTTTTTTTTAAAACACCAGCCAATCACAAGTGTTACATGTGAATAATCAATGTGTGAGTAATCAGGAAGCTCACATAAAAGATAGTGGCAAGGTCTACCAAATGTTTAACTTTGCAACCCGTAAGCTGTTGGAACCTTGGTTGCCACCTTCCGTCAAAATGTGAATCACAGATTTTCCAGCCCCGGAGCATCAATATCAGAGCAGAGTGGCGCAGCGGAAGCGTGCTGGGCCCATAACCCAGAGGTCGATGGATCGAAACCATCCTCTGCTAATTGCTATGCTTTGTTGAAGTGTTTAGTCTGTTGATATTTAACAAAGTGTGTGTTGCTGCAAGTGTCTCAAGTGAAATGTCTCAACCTGCTGAAGATTAATCTTAATGGCATGGCAAGTTTATTTCATCCATAAAAATCTAGCCACTTCCCCATTAAGTCCCTTAACCAGGCTTGCAGTTCTTTTGCCGGCTCTCCCTCTATGATGGTCTTGGACCGAAAACATTTGCTTCACATCTCTGCAGTGATGTTGAACTTGTCAAGAATGGCCTGCTTCACTTTCAGGCAGGGCTTTGAACCGATTTTTTTTCCCAATCGGTTCGTTCCGAACAGAAACGGAATTATAACGTTTCTGGTTATGAGTTCCACCAATAAATTGACGTTCCCGAACCGGTTAGAACAAAAATACTGTTCCCGGAACGGTTAATTTAGTTCCTGTCAGCTGTTTAATGCTATAGAATTATGTCACATCTTTCTCATCCAGCTTAAACCAAATGTAATAATATTACAACCATTATTAAATAATAATTATATTATTATAGATTACATCATCATTGCCTGTCGCTTGCAGGTCGGACAATAGTTGCACTGCTTTTTGCATGTTGGCACCGTTGTCCGCAGTGATCAAGTACACCTGCTTCAGACTGATTTTATTCTCTTCCAACACGTCCTGTACCACAGAAGATATATAGGAGGCCGTATGTCTTTCGCACAGTTCTCGAACAGCCAACGTCCGTAACACAATGTTTTCTCCTTCTGCATATTGCACATTAATCCCCAAAACAGAGCGATCCCCGCAAGTGGCACTGTCGATTTTCAGCAGGATAAGCCTGCCACTAAGCTCGTCTATCAGTTTTCTCCTTTCGCTGTCAGCGAGTGTTGTGACCCTCTCACGAATGTTGGCTGAATTAATTGCGAAACCATTTCCAATTGCTTGTTGTAGTGGGTCAATTATTTTTCTAAAGCCAGTGTCTTCCATTAAGGAAAATGGTCTGCCGTTCACTGTGACCAGCTCCAAACACGCTACGAGGGCCTCCGATGTAATGGGTACATGGAGCAATTTTGGCTTCTTCACAGTAACCTCATCTAAAGTTCTTTGACTTGTGCCAGGTCTTTTTTGTGTGGTAGCAGTAGAATTTGAAGACTTATTGAACAGGTGACGCCTTTGGATATGCCTCTGCAAGTTCCCCCGCTATTTCGGCTCCACATCCCTCAACTTTGCACTTTGATTTGTTTGTTGCAGGGTCAAAGGAAAAATGTTGGCGATTTGGATTCTCTGTATGTCTTCCCATCTACACAAACAGAAAAGGTGCCACAAATGAGAAAGATAATCTGTTTAGTGTGTTACCAAGAATAGCTAGCTATCTGTGCATTAGGCAAACAGAGGTGTTGGCGCCATTTAGCCAAATGTTCGCTAGTCCATCATTAACATGGATTCGACAAATATAGCTATTGATATTGTGTTTGGAATGAACGTTTTAATTAACGATGGGTCGTAATTTACCTCTTATTTAAGATGTGGAGTGGAGACACTGCTCTCTCTAGCCTGGGTGTTACGCTCTCTCTCCATTCAGTCAGACTCAGCGAATGTCTGATGTGATGTCACACAGGAAGTGAACCTCAGCCGTCATGGTAACGTGCGCAGGAAAATAATAACTTTTTTTTTTGTAGTTAATTAGGCAACGGAAACTTTGAGGAACGAAATAAAACCGGTATTAACCGGTTACCATTATTTTTAAATAAGTGTTCCTGTTCCAGAACATAAAAATAATAACGTTTCGGTTTCGCTTCTGTTCCCTGTAAAATACAAAAAGTTCCCGTTTTCGTTGCCTTGAACCGGTTCAAAGCCCTGCTTTCAGGTAATCTTCACTGTCTGCAGAACTCATGGCTACGTAGGCAGATCTGGCCTTACCCCGCAACGAGGGCACAAGGTCCAATGCTACAATGGCCACGTCTAAGGGGGCCACTCACTAGCTGCCACAAGCTTTTCAAAGTTGGTTAAATATTTGTCAATATCTTCATCCTCTTCATAGGGGACATCCTCAGGGTTTCCATCCCCGCTGGAGGTGTAGAGAAGCAGCCATGCCTAGAGTGGTGGCGTTGAGGGAATTCTGCATGCCCGGAGCTGAGTGTTGTCCTGGCTGCAGCTGAGGAGGAGACACATCCAAAAAGGGCATGTTGCGCAGTGGATTGGAGGCTGCTGAGGGGTGGGAACTGAGCGAGTCCATCTGCTGCTGTCCAGCGAACATCTGTCCCATCACCAGCACTGCTGTCGACTTGTCTCTCACCAGCTGTTGCAGTTGCTTGAACTGATGCTCCACACCTTTCCATCTCCGTTCTTGACAAAGCGTCTCCGCCTCCATCTGGTCCTGCTGACGCCGCTGAGACTCCACCATCTCTCTCACCACTTTCTCCAAGCGATCTGTTCTGTCATCCTTCCCAGGAGAGGGCAGCCTGGATGACACCGTGGATTTGGGCCTGTCCCCCAAAGCAGAGCCATCACTAGGGGTTACTACTGCTCCGTCCTGATTATCCATCCGGTCCCACTGAGTGCTGCTCGACCACTCGAGATCCCACTACTGCCACCAAATGTTGTGGGTAGATGTAACCAGCAGTCAACAAGTGAAAACCATTCAGGATGAGTCAGAGTTGTGTTTCAAAAGAAGATTTTTATGTGTTCCCAATTAAGGCTATTAGGTTACATACATTATAAACAAAAATCACAATAAAAATAAAATACTTTCTCAAAAATTAAAGCAATGGACATAAAAGTCAAAATGCAGTATAACAAAAATAAATGCAGCTGTAAATAATTCAACTTTCAATTGCTAGTCACACGGGCTCTCTACAGACTTACGTCCTATATTATCAAGCTGCTGAACCAATTGAAACCTCCCTTCTAAATAGCATTGAAGCGCACCCCTGGAATTGGACCAAACCATTATCAGATACACTACAGGGGTGGCTCAGGCGGGTAGTAACTTTGCAGTAACAGCCAGAAATGATTAATTCTAGTGAACTAGACATATGCATATTAAAATATAATTAACCACGTTTGAACACGCCACAAGCTATCTTGAGGGTTACAATTTTTATCATTTAAAATACGGGTCACTTTCTTTCACCCTACCGTGAAGTAGTAAGTCCTACCGTCTTATAAACCCGGTGTGCACGGCAAACTTCTTTTTAAAACAGAACGAGAAGACGCCGGTAAGACAAAGCTGATATGACTAATGGTTAACCTGTGTTACACTTTGAAACTAAAGAAACACACACATAGTTAACAGAGATCTGGGTGTTGGTGGTTATTGTAAATAGGTAATGTTGGTGACGTATGGTATGGTTTTAAACAGAATGACGGATTGATGAATGTAGCAGTAGCAGGTAAGTCACCGAAGTTTTAGATGTTAAAATGTGCGCACAAGAAAGCTACGGGATTACTGTGGAGAAATGGAGAATGGCTAGGTTAACTGATGATTTGAAACATTGTGAAAACATTTGAACACGTTAAACATATACAGGCATATAACATATACCTACAGTCTCAGTCTTTGGATGGTATAGGTAGCGTATTGCCACCCGTCACAGTTACCGACACTTTTGGCAATGAATGAGTATTTCACATTGAACACTTCCGATTGGGTGGTCATTTAAAAACAGGGCCTGGCCAGTACAGATATAAACAGCAGAGTCAGCAAGGAGTCTACCAAGTTGCCTCTTATGACTTTAGTCACTTCACCAAGCTATGTCATAAGAGTTTAATGCAACTTCAAGTCAACATATTACACAGGTCCCAGCTATGTAACACTTGCAACTGGCAGTGGTGGGATTTGAACCCACGCCTCCAGAGAGACTGGAGCCTAAATCCAGCGCCTTAGACCACTCGGCCACACTACCTGCATGAAACTGCCCTCCACATCATGAGACACACAGAGACCGTAACTAACGGTATCCTTGTTAATGTCATATGAACAAAAGCCAAAACTTTATTGAAAAATGCCAGTACTTTATTAAAAATTGTAATCATGCTTTGTCATTTTTCTCTGGCATTGTTGATTTTAGAATATTGTAACCAGCATTAAGTGAGTAGGTTTAGGTCTGTGTGAATATGGGCTGAGCATTTACCTGGGCTGAACTTGTGAACATCTTCTTTTGCATATTCAGGTTAAAGAGCCATTACTCCTCCAACTGCCAACTATTGTTCCAGAGACAATAGGATATACAGTTTTAGATTGCAAGGTAACTGTCCAAGACCAAAGACTTCACTGAAATACCTCAAGGGATCAAAACAGTTTGTAAAAATGGGAAAAGTCATGTTTTTGATTAGAAATTCCAGCACAGTTTTTCATTTACCATTCAAAAACAAAAGTACAATCATGAAACACATACTACTTAGATATTGCAGCCATCCTGATCACAGCCACGGGGGGGGATCTGCATGCGTGTTCTCTGCAACAACTGCAAAGTGTTGGCCTTTCCTTGCGAAGGTTTTTTTTCCAATGACATTAACAAGCCTACCGTTAGTTACGGTCCCTGTGTTTGTCACGATGTTTACTAGATATTCACTGTCACTCAAATCCATGACAAAGCATCTGTGACTGAATCCAGTTTAAAATCTCTATGTGTCAAAAATGAACATGTCTAACAACATTTTAAACATTTGCAGTAAAATATGAATGGTATATTTGCCCATGAACATGCAAAATAACTTTTAATCAGTTTCCGTAGTGTAGTGGTTATCACGTTTGCCTCACACGCAAAAGGTCCCCTGTTCGAAACAGGGTGGAAACATATTTCTTTGTTAGTGTTGACTTTGCACAATCAAACTCTGCTGAGTTGAACTCTCAGAAAATTCTCCCTGTTGTGAAATCGTGGCCAGGCCTACCGAAGTTTCCACAGTGCAGAAGCAATATTGCTTCCTGCATTGTGTCTGGCTCTGGATCTGTGGGTGGAGTTACCTGCTGCTCCATGTTCCTGCTCCACACCCTGATAGAGAATTCATTTTTATTAAGTCTTTTATTCTTCTCTATTTCCTTTTAGTAATGTTATTTCCTTTTATTTATGTTTATTTATTTATTTATTTATTTATTTATATTTATTTATTATTATTTATATTTATGCTTGTAGTAATGTCTTACAATAGTTTAACCTCTATGCTCTATATATGCACATTTAACAAACAGCTCTTCTATGCTTATTATACGCACAATACGATATATGTTTCTCTGAGTGTCAGCTGCTTTTCTCGGAGACAGTAAGTGTCTCACTGCAGAAAATCATGAGTTGTAAACATCTTTAGGGCCGAGGTCACTCAAAGTACATGTCCTCCAGGCGCCTGGACTTTGCCCTGGTTCCCCTAGAATAGACAACACAAAAGCATTCCTATGTATCAACAAGTGTGAATCTGTGTGTGTGTTTTGAATAAATACGACTCTCTTGCAGAGAAACATTTGAAGTTCCCTGAGAGCGATGCTGGAGATAGGTTGCTCACGTGCGTTCTTCCCTCTTGCAATTGTCTTAACTGCTAACTACCGTCTGAGTCTCGTTTTGTTGCTTTGACCGTCATTAATTTAATAAGGTAAAGTGTTCTGAACCTGACATTTTCTGGTGCCGAAACCCGGGAATCAACAGCTGAGGAGTCCAGGACCGCGCTCGATCAAGGCCTGAGAATCTGTATACAGCCGTCCACCCCTTCGCGGGACGGGGCCCTAGGTTGGTCCGGTGCTGCCCTGCGCCCCTCGGTGACGATTCCCACGGTCAAGGAGCGAACAGACACGGGTGAGTGACGCAGTTATTTTGAGTTTCTGAGTGGGCACAGGGTCTACTGCAGAAAAAAGTGCACAGTGGCCTGGGGCCAGTTATTGCAAGCTAAAGTGAAAGTATCATTAATGAGTATTCTTACTGTCTGGGACAATAATTGAGTAATATTTCTGTTTGCCTGGGGCCAGATAAAAAGCTCAAAGTATGACTATGATTTGATGTTTATTTTCCGTCTGGGACACAGCTAAGCAAATAACGGGGAAGTATCAGTTGATATTTTCCATCTGTCTGGGACAGAACCGAGCGACACAATTATCTTCAAGCGAGGAGACGGTGTCTTGGAGCCGTTCTGAATATTTTCAGAAGTCTGGCAGTTTCTGGCTTTTACTAAAGAGTGTATGTGGTTTGGAGCCGTTCTGAATATTTTCAGAAGTCTGGCAGTTTCTGGCTTTTACTAAGGAGTGTATGTGTTTTGACGCCGTTCTGAATGTTTTCAGAAGTCCGGCTGAGTGTTTGCATGCTATCATGATAAAATTGCTGGTTTGGTTTGTGGTTACTGAGTTTGCTGTTGTGTGTTTTTGCTGTTTGCTGTTTTGCTGAGTCTTTGTTATTGTGTGTATTTTGTGTTGTTGGATAGCGGGTTAGTGTATGGTTTGTGGCCATTTGTTATTTGTCTGAAACAATAAAACTGTTGCTGCACAGCAGGTTATTGTATGGTTTGTGGTTGTTTGATTATTTGTCCGAAAAACTATAAAGTTGTGGCTGCAAAGCGGGGTATTGTATTTGTTAGTAGTCTGAAACAATAAGGTTGTTGCAGCGTAGGTTAATTGTGGTTATTGAGGGATTTTGATAAGACCCAGAAACACGGGTGGTTGCAAGCGCAGTTTTCTGTTGGTTTTATTTTGTTTTTTTTGTGGAAGTTGTGAGTTGTGAATAAGGAAGAGACATGGGTCAGAATCAGAGTGTGAGATTCATGGAAGGAGCCTTCCCGGAAAGCTCGGATTAGCTTCTGTGAATGGGTTACTAGAAAGACTGTCTGTTGAGGAGAGAGTGACAGTCAAGGAGAAAAAGAGAAGGAAGATACGACAGTTGGGTGCTGCAGGAATGTGGAAAGAGCAGGCAGGCAAAAGAGAGATAGAAATTGAGAGAAAGAAAAAGGAGAAAGAATTAAAAAAGGGACCAGTTACAGAACGTCCTATGAGGGACAGAAGTCCAGATACAGAATGTACTGTAAAAGAAATAGAGTGTAAGAAACAATTAGCCAACTTAAAGGCTCTGGTACCGCGATGAGAACTCAAGAAAAGGGTCTGAAAATTCATGAATTAAAAAAGTACCAGCTTCCACAGCCAGCGCTAAGCGCGGCCCCGAGCCCCCTCTCTGCTCCTCTCCCTCTGTAGAACAGGAACGCGCTCACTCAGAGCAGCAGACAGACAGACAGGAGGATGCTCCATTCAGTAAGAGTCAGAGACGAAAGGTAACCTCTAAAAATAGAGTTGTGAATGGTAGTGACACTGAGGGTGATCAAAAAGGGTAGCACTAACATTGACTAATTAGTGTGACAGTAGTCTCAAAATAAAATAATAATAATAAATTTGGAATGATGGAGGCCCAAAGAGATCATATAATTATCGGCATAGGTTGCGGACCCTATAGGCCATGGAAAACACAAATAGAATTAATAATGCGCGGAATGGCAAATAAAACAGCTGAGAAAGGTCAAAAGCCGAAACATAACCACTGCTACAACTGCAATAAACCAGGCCATTTTGCCCGAGAATGCCCAGATCCACCAAAGGAAAAAGAGGAAGCGGTGCTTCTCTCGGCCCCCACCTCATAATCCAGAGCACCGAGATAGGGATGACTATGAGGATTGACGCCAAGCCGAAAAATCAAGCCAACCTATCACAGAGGACGATGTCTCAAGCCAAGGAGACCCCGTAGAAATATTAGATTTGACCCAAATATTCTCCCTCTCCCTGAAAGAAGACAAAAAACCTTATTTACACCCTCAGCATTGGAGGAGAAAGAGTGAAGTTTTTATGTGACTCAGGGGCAGATAAGACAGTGCTAAAAGATAAAGACCCCGCAGAGGATGGTGGGGACCCCCATTCATGTGTTCACAGTACATTGTTTTGCAGCCCAGTGGAGTAGACGGGGAATGATGACGTCTACAGGAAAGACAGTAGAGCATGCAGACTTGCTAGTGAAGCTACTTCAAGCTATCCAGTTGCCTCACAGTCTAGCCATTTGCAAATGTGCAGCACATACTAAGCGGAAAGATCTGGTCAGCTTAGGAAATGCAAAGGCAGATGAGGAAGCTAAGAGAGCAGCTATGGGGACGCAACACTTAGCTGTTCAAGAGGAGCCTCCGAATCCGGTCCCTACAGAGGTACTGAAAAACATGCAGGGCACCTCCACCCAGACTGAGAAAGATATATGGCTGTCAGATGGTGCCACTTGTGTTGATGGCCTATATCAGAGAGATGGCAAGCCCTGCTTGCAAAAAAAATTTGTATCATATGGTAGCTAAGATGAGCCATGGGGAGACCCATGTCTCAACAGCGGGTATGATGTCAATGGTACAGAAGGTGTTTCACACCTTCAAGGGATTCAATTCTTACTTGAATAATTTTTGTAGGGGTTGTATTGTCTGCTGCAGACATACAGGTAAAAGCCAGTAAATTAGAATATTTTGAAAAACTTGATTTATTTCAGTAATTGCATTCAAAAGGTGTAACTTGTACATTATATTTATTCATTGCACACAGACTGATGCATTCAAATGTTTATTTCATTTAATTTTGATGATTTGAAGTGGCAACAAATGAAAATCCAAAATTCCGTGTGTCACAAAATTAGAATATTACTTAAGGCTAATACAAAAAAGGGAGTTTTTAGAAATGTTGGCCAACTGAAAAGTATGAAAATGAAAAATATGAGCATGTACAATACTCAATACTTGGTTGGAGCTCCTTTTGCCTCAATTACTGCATTAATGCGGCGTGGCATGGAGTCGATGAGTTTCTGGCACTGCTCAGGTGTTATGAGAGCCCAGGTTGCTCTGATAGTGGCCTTCAACTCTTCTGCGTTTTGGGTCTGGCATTCTGCATCTTCCTTTTCACAATACCCCACAGATTTTCTATGGGGCTAAGGTCAGGGGAGTTGGCTGGCCAATTTAGAACAGAAATACCATGGTCCGTAAACCAGGCACGGGTAGATTTTGCGCTGTGTGCAGGCGCCAAGTCCTGGTGGAACCTGAAATCTCCATCTCCATAGAGCAGGTCAGCAGCAGGAAGCATGAAGTGCTCTAAAACTTGCTGGTAGACGGCTGCGTTGACCCTGGATCTCAGGAAACAGAGTGGACCGACACCAGCAGATGACATGGCACCCCAAACCATCACTGATGGTGGAAACTTTACACTAGACTTCAGGCAACGTGGATCCTGTGCCTCTCCTGTCTTCCTCCAGACTCTGGGACCTTGATTTCCAAAGGAAATGCAAAATTTGCTTTCGTCAGAAAACATGACTTTGGACCACTCAGCAGCAGTCCAGCTCTTTTTCCTTAGCCCAGGTGAGACGCTTTTCGCTGTTTCTTGGTCAACAGTGGCTTGACACGAGGTATGCGGCAGTTGAAACCCATGTCTTTCAAGCGTCTCTTGGTGGTGGATCTTGAAGCACTGACTCCAGCAGCTGTCCACACCCTTTTTTTCACAATCTTGACTAGGGCGCGGTGATCCCTACCGCTTGTACACTTTTTCTGACCACAGTTTTTCCTTCCCTTTGCCTCTCTATTAATGTGTTTGGACACAGAGCTCTGAGAACAGCCAGCCTCTTCAGCAATAACCTTTTGTGTCTTTCCCTCCTTGTGCAATGTGTCGATGGTCGCCTTTTGGACAGCTGTCAAATCTGAAGTCTTCCCCATGTTTGTGTAGGCTTCAGAACTGGACTGAGAGACCATTTAAAGCCCTTTGCAGGTGTTTTGAGTTAATCAGCTGATTACTTTGTGGCACCAGGTGTCTTCAAAATGTAACCCTTACACAATATTCTAATTTTGTGACACACGGAATTTTGGATTTTCATTTGTTGCCACTTCAAATCATCAAAATTAAATGAAATAAACATTTGAATGCATCAGTCTGTGTGCAATGAATAAATATAATGTACAAGTTACACCTTTTGAATGCAATTACTGAAATAAATCAAGTTTTTCAAAATATTCTAATTTACTGGCTTTTACCTGTATATGTGTGTGTGTGTGTGTGTGTGTGTGTTGTAAAAGAAAGCAGCTGAGTGAGAGACAGACTTCCCGATGGTTGTCTTACCTGTGTTCCCCATGGTGTCCTGGGTTGTCTTACCTCTGGTCCCGATGGTGTCCTGGGCTTCGAGGGGACACCACGGCTTTTATAAACGTCCTGCACAAGCTGGTTCACGTCCCTTTGAAGAGGAGGAACCTTATGTGGAACCTTATCTGATTAAATCTGAATGTTTCACACAATTAGTTTAGTAAGAAAGCGACATAAGATTCTTTGGAATATGGCTCATATCAGGTGATTGCACAATGGCCGCACACACACACACACACACAGATACGCAGATACACACACACACATACACACACATACACACACACACACAGATACGCAGATACACACACACACACACACACAGATACGCAGATACACACACACACACACACACGTAAACACACACAAACACACACACAGAATTGTTCATTTTTGTTTAAAAAAAAACACACACAGATTATGTTTTTGGGCTTTTTCAGCCTTTATTTTGAAAGGACAGCAGAAGACCCACTGTGTCGAGGAGTGACCCTCTATGCATGGGCGCCTGTTCTACCGCCTGAGCTCCCCGGGCGCCCCAGCCTTGTTTATTTTTGAATGTTCTGCTGTCATCTTGTTCTGGAATGTTCCTTTTTGATCTTAGATGACAGGCCGGTGATGTCACTACGGTCCATCAAAACCTTCAGATAGCCTTAAATGTCATTATACATGCAATCAACCAGAGAGGCGTGCTGCAACAACAGGAAGGAGACAACAAGTCCAGTGGAATATCAATTCACCATGGAGCTGCAGGACAAGAACGTCAAATTCCTCCAGTTTAAAATAGAGCAGCTCACGTTGAAAGTTACACATCAAGAGCAGCAATTTAGTAAAGTAAATCAGTCAAAGATTTTGAAAATAGACTCTCTAGAGACCAAAGTCAAGGCTCTGGAGAAAGAGGTGAAGACTCACAAGGAGAAGGCGGAGGAGTGGAAAGCCCAGCTGCGGTTAAGTTGAGATGAAGTAGAGAGCATCAGCCTCGATAAGGCCGAGCTCCTGCTAACATTTCAGGATTATAGAGCAAAAAATACAAAAACAGAGTCAGAACTCCGACAGCAGAAATTTGACAGCGAGGCGAACGCCAGGAACACTGTGGAAGAACTGAAGGCGCAGTATGAGTCTGAAATAGGGAGGATGCAAGAGGGGCACGACGAGAGGCTGGCGGAGGTGAAGGTGGCGTACCAACGAATAACGGAGAAGCTAAGGATCGCCAAAGACTGGGCGGGAAAACAAGCCGCCGAGTTGGAAGAACTTCAAGCTGCGCTGCCCCGAGTGGGGATGGAGTACAAAGACAGACTGGAGGACTTACGCTTACAGATACAAGAAAGAGACAAAGTCATCGACGCAGAAGAAATACTGAAGACAAACACGCGATTCAACGAGTTAGTGAAGCAGAAAGAACTGGAGATGAACATCGAAAAGCTGAAGAAGACAATCACTGATCTTGAGAACAAGGAAGATCTCAGCAAGAAGGTCTCTGCGTTGGAGAGCACGATCCAGGGCAGAGAAAATGTCATCAGGAAGAAAAACCTGGAGATGTCTCGTCTGATGAAGGACAACAAACAATTGTGAAAGTTTAAATGAAATAAAGTTCAAACAAAATCAATAACTTCAGCTCAACGTCACGTATGATTTCAATCATGGAAATAAAATGGATAGAAAGCAGCGTAGCAGAACGGTTAGAGCGGCAGCTATTTCTAGGTGTACCATTGCCATGGTAACATATAAGCTTTAGTAGAAGGTAGTCTATATCGTTCACGTTGCACTGGGATTGCTCCGATGCTGCAGGACATTCTGCCGATGGATGAATTTTCCGTTTCCTTCTGCTTTCGCTGTGTTGGAATCTAAAATGCGGCTGATTTCTGAGGACTATGGTTACCTGGTCCTCAGATCTCTGCAGGGTAAATCCAGACAGCTGCTAGACTATCTGTCACATCGGAGATATATATACTACGAAACACACACACACACACACACACACACACACACACACACACAACTTTGCAGTGGCTCTGTGCGAGTTTAGCCCCTTCCATGCCGATTGTGATTGGTTTAAAGAAATGCCAGTAAACCAGAGCAGGTTTTCCTCCCATCCAGAATGCTAGGTGGAGCAGCCAGACACTATATCTTTAGGCTAGTATCTACCTTCCACTCCAAGCTTTTTTTGTTCTTGTGTTGTCTTTATAAAGAGAATCTGGGATATCTATTGTGTTTTTCAACATCCAAGATGAATCCTCTGTCGCCCGTGGTGAGGAGAGGAGAGGAGTATATTATATTGTTTTGCTTTTTTTGTTTTTTGGTAAATTGACTGGATATACTCTCTGTTTCCCTCGGGTAAAAAATCAACAGACTGTCAGTAGAACCTGTCTTAAAAATTATAATATAGTGAATTAACTACACTAACCTAAAGGATTATTAGGAACACCTGTTCAAGTCCTCATTAATGCAATTATCTAATCAACCAATCATCAGTATACCCAAATAATCATAAATTATACAGTTGACAAAATGCATAAATATTTTCAAAGAAAGTCCAGACGCTTATGACATTTACTAATAATATACATAATAATGTCATATTTATTGATACTACACCCACAGCAATGCTACACAAGCATTTGTGTGTCTAAAACAGTTCTCCTCTATGCAAAAATGAACATAATAAACATTATAACTCATATAAAGCACATTCTATTCACAATTCTTCAAAAAAGGCCCAAATATATGCCAAATCTCAAACCAGTGGGGCCATTTTCCTCTATAAAACGGTAGATATCTATCTTGTTCCGCTATAGCATCTTTGATCGCATACTAGACTCTTTGACTGGGAAGATTGACCTCTTTAGGACTCCATACTCTTTGGGTGACGTTGTCTCCCATATATGGGCATACTGCTGCATTTCTTTTGTAAACAGAGACAGGACAGACCGAGCGGGAGCTAGAGGCAGAAATGAGCAAAAATGATGAATTATGGACGCCGACTGCGCTGACCTATTGCGCCACAGAGACTACGACAGCCTGATGTTTCATGGGAAAGAGCTCGATCTGATCCACTATACGATTACAGTTAAATAGTTAATAAAAACAAGCAGAACTCCTGATAACTGCTGTGGGCTGCTTGTGTCTCTGTCCAAGATGTCAACGTGCTTGCCCTGATTCGGTCTGGTTTCCCTATATGCAGACGCAGCTTCACACACACAACACAGCGAGACTGTCCGTAGAGGACCGTCACAACCGCATTACAAATGATGGATAGGTACATGGTTTACAGTACTGTACTTTCTGATAAAGGTAACTCCACTTGTGTTATCTTTGGGCTTCTCTATATTCTCCTCTGAAGGATACACCCCAGAGTTGGCTCATTCCAGTTTATTTAAGCACAAAACGTCCCTGGGTGGACTTGAACCACCATCCTTTCAGTTAACAGCCGACTGCGCTGACCTATTGCGCCACAGAGACTACGTCAGACAGATGTTTTATGGGTAAGAGCTCAATCTTCAAGCCACAGAAGATATTTTTCTTACACTTCAATTGGACTCTGACTTTGAATTCAAATATTTGGTATCCAAGAAAATTCCGCAAATAATGATGTGTCAGTCATTTTACTGGTGGTTTCTCGGTCACAGAAACTAGCTTGTTCATTTACATGCAGTTGCGCGCCATGTATCACAAACCTGTCGTTTGGAGCCTTATATATTTTCTTATATTCAATCAAGTGACCTACATACCACGGACCGTATAGATTGATATGTTTATGGTTTGCAATACCCTACCTTCAGATAGAGGTCATGTCAATGTGTGTTATCTTTGGGTTGCTCTACACTCACCTAAAGGATTATTAGGAACACCTGTTCAATTTCTCATTAATGCAATTAATTAATTATTATGTGGAGTTGAGATATGAGTCTGCCTATGCTTGGAATCAGACAGCTGGTGACATCATCACATCCCCCCCCACCTTGATCAGATCCTTTCATGTGACATCACCCCACCTTTGGTTTCTTAGCTCTGATCCTTCTTATGTGACATCAGCACATTCGATGCATTCTTCGGTTCTCTTCTGTTGTTTTTTCAATTGTAAACTTTATCAACAAATATTTTTGGCAAAGTGACATCCCAGCTTAAAAAATTTGACATTAAAATATTTTAAAAAGTTTAATTACAAGAATACATCCAAAACGTACCTTAACCCTCCGAGGATGAAAGACGAACCAGCACGTCCAAACGATGTTTGAGCAATCTCCTACTCAAAAATCGATATTTAAAAAGACATTTATTTACTATTTTAATTATATACAACCTTTCAAATGCCACATACACCATAAAAACAGAGTGTACCACTTTATTTCTATGACATACACATTGATAATTTGAGGAATATTCATCCAAAAACATTAAAAGTATAGTAAAACACTAACAGGGGATATTTAACTGCAGAATGAGGGGTTTTATTTTGACGATTTAAGTAAAATATTGTAGATACTTGTTGCAGGACTTTTACTTGTGGCGTATTTTCAGTGTTGTATTAACAGAGCAGCCTGCGTTGTCTCTGCCGCTGGTCTGGCCTAATATGGCTTCTGGTCTTTTAATATTAACAGTCTATGGTCTCGACTGAGTCCAGGTGACTTTATTATGTTTATTATAATATTGGAGGGAAAGTGAAACACAGCTTAAACGGGGGTGTTGTTCGGTTTTTCACAAGTTTAGACAGCTAGCTAACGCTACGGCGCCGGACGTTAGCCCAACAGCGTTAGCCTAGCCTGCTAGGTAAATATTACGACTGCCTTTGGTGTTGCCTATATATGCCTCCATGTTGTCAACATAAGACCTGTGGCGTTAGTGCACCTTTTGTACCATAATTGTATTGAATGAAATAGTAAGCTTCGCTCCTATGAGATGGGGGTTGGTTGCGTTACACACAAAGCTAACTGGCTATAGTTTAGGGTGACCCGCCTTCCCTGGTTTCCGGGGACAGTCCCCGGTTTTGGTGACCTGTCCCCGGCTGGATCTGTCCCCGGAAATGTCCCCGGTTTTCACTTTGACTGACAGACCCGAAATTGGAACGAAAGAAAGAAAACACTGACCAAACGTAGCCGATAGTCCCACACACGCAGCCTCAAGACAGCCAGAGCTGCTCAGAGATGTTTTAGAAAGCCATGTTTTACGATGCTAAAAATACTGATTATTTACATGGAGTCTGGTGGGTTTAGCGAACGCAATTTCGCTAAACTTTTTATGTTTTAAAAAAGGATCTTAATCTTTAACAGAAAGGTCGACCTCCTTAGAAATCCTTTCCATAATGTTGTCAGACACTTAGAATATTAATCTGAGCCTGTCAGTAGCAAAACGAGCACTTTTATGAACGTAAATACAAACTAGACAATTATCCAATTAACGTACATTGCTTGTTTCGCCGCTGCCGACTGCAGCGATCTCGTTTAATACTGCGTCAATGTCAAGGGAAAATATTTCCTCAATAGTTTTTAATGTATCCGATACTCTATGAGCTGTTGCAGAAACAAGCCTGAAGCAATAAAGCAAAAGCTGTCACATAAATGTAGTTCAGTAAACATTACAACAGAAGGTGTATGAAGTAGCAGCAGGGGTGATCCTAGGATCAGACCTTTAGGGGGGGCTCAGCCCCTAATGAGAATGTGGCCTACATGAAATGTTATCATGTTTACATTATGCATAAATCTCTGCACACCCATTACTCTCTGTGAAATACCTCAAACGCTTCACTCAACACATGCATCAGTACAACAAGCGGTTCCCGAGTAATCTGTAAGTTTGAAATTGCAACAAATTTTCTACATGATCTCCAAACTATATTGTATTCTCATGTAAACTAGTTATGTCAGCGCAGATAATTTTGTAAATTGCTTAGCCAGTGTATCCCACCATAATGGTTATTATATTGCCAGATTCCAGACAATCTCACTTACTTATATATATCCCACTTACAATATGAATATATATTTATAATGGGATGCTTCCTAGTGACATTAATGCAAAAATATGAAGAAAAAACAATTCCACCTGTGTGTGCATGATTAAAATTCTGAAGTGCAAACTAGTTCAGGCTACAGCACAAATATTTCCATCCATAGATAAGAACAATCAAGTCTGACCTCTGAATTTCTTTTCAAAGTGCACCAGATTGATAGCCTGGCTCCGCCCTCCTACGTACTTTTGCTCAATTTTTCCTTCAGCACACCTTCTGGGTTTGCGGTATATTTATATATATATTTGCGGGCTTTCTCCAGCCAAATAATCAGTGAACAGAGGGAGGGGCTGAGGAGGAGGGAGGGGCGAGCTAGTCTAGTTTTGTTTGAAACATTTTCTTACAGGGGAGCATGCCCATGGACCCCCCTTGTGCCCCAGTGCAGCTCTAGGTCTTGTGATTCCCCTGGGGCAGTGTCCCCGTTTTAAGTTTTACAAAGATAAAAATATGAACTGTTTTGGTGGTATTTACGCATCTGAGCTGAAAATGTCCCCGGAGGAATCTGGTCACCTTATGCCCGTATATGAAAACGGTAAAGGGAAGGACCGGGGTATAACTTAAACGTTAATATTAAACACCCACAATATCAAGGTTTGCTTACACAAACCCACAACTTTTATTTATTGTTTTCCTCATGAAGCACAATCTGATGATTATTTTCGCTTTTATTGCTTTTTAAATCTGCTCTTAGCCTGAAGCTGCACGCTGTGTCTGCCACTCCGTGTTGTGTTTGGATTAGGCTAACGGTAGGCTAACGGTAACTCAGGCACGCACCTACCTAGGGCTCCGTTATGTAGAATCATAGCTAAATGATTGCTGTTAGGGCACATTCAGCACCTTTACCAACATGATTTCACATTTTGTCTTTATGTTAACACGTTGACAAGATTAGAAAACATGCTTACAGTAAGTTAGGAGTAAAGTGGGCTAGCTAACGCTAGTCTACAAGCCCAGGCAGCAGGAAGATGAAGCTACGATTAAACTGTCAATTAACATTAGTCAACCTGTTTATTAAATGCCTACAAACTAACACATAAGTCTAACAAGATTAACACTGAATTCACCATGCATTTAACTTGAGAGCTAGCTATAACGTTAGCTTAAAATCTGTTACAATCAAGTTAACTTACTACACATCTAAGCTAGTCGCTCTAACGTTAGCTAATGTCTAATTTATCAAAACACAAGCAGATAGCATTGACTAGTGTTAACAGAACCCTGTTAACACTATCCTGACTGCTCCAACAGATGTTCAGTAGGACCTGTCTCAAAAATGATAATATAGTGAATCAACTATGTCATGATATAGTAGGTTCTCAGTCATCCAGGTCATAGTTAACAAGGGAAGTCTTGACAATGGCAATACATTGCTGTGGATGTGAAGGCATCTTATGTAAACTAAAAAAAAGAAACAAGACCACAAACAAACAAATTAACTACAGCTGTTCTGATATTCCAGACCAGTCTGATGCCTGTTGGCCAGTAACCCCCCCCCCCCTCATATTTCATCAGTGTCCTGTATCAAAACCAACAACAATATACAAGTGCATGAACAGGAATTAATTACAAATGATTACAATAATACAGTACCAATGCAATAATGAACGGGTACAACATGAACACATGATTTAACACTAGAAGTGCCGGGACTCCATAACTACTAGAACTGCCTTGAGCGTCATTTGACCGCCAGATTCCAAACTCTATAATCTCTCATGATAAATACCTAATGCAATATTAATGCATGTATTGTGTTAGGATTTCTTTAGAAAAATCTCCATCACCTGCAAGATGCTATCCTATCAATATGGGCCAACATTTCTAAAGAATGCTTTCAGCACCTTGTTGAATCAATGGCACGTAGAATTAAGGTAGTTCTGAAGGCAAAAGGGGTCAAACACAGTATTAGTATGATGTTGCTAATAATCCTATAGGTGAGTGTATATTCTCCTGCAGAAGGATACAGCCCAGAGTTGGCTCATTCCAGGTTATTTAAGCACAAAACGTCCCTGGGTGGACTTGAACCACCATCCTTTCGGTTAACAGCCGACTGCGCTGACCTATTGCGCCACAGAGACTACGGCAGCCAGAAGCTTTATGGGTAAGAGCTCGATCTTCAAGCCATAGAAGGTATTTTTCTTACACTTCAATTGGACTCTGACTTTGAATTCAAATATTTGGTATCCAAGAAAATTCCTCAAATAATGATGTGTCAGTCATTTTACTGGTGGTTTCTCGGTCACAGAAACTAGCTTGTTCATTTACATGCAGTTGCGCGCCATGTATCACAAACCTGTCGTGTGGAGCCTTATATATTTTCTAATATTCAATCAAGTGACCTACATACCACGGACCGTAAAGATTGATATGTTTATGGTTTGCAATACCCTACCTTCAGATAGAGGTCATGTTAATGTGTTTTATCTTTGGGTTGCTCTACACTCACCTAAAGGATTATTAGGAACACCTGTTCAATTCATGAACAGGGTGAGGTTACTATACTAAAAAAGAAATTGCTCCCTGGGACAGGCATCTAGAGAAGTTAAGGAAAGAACTACACAATGTCAAAACTGAACTTTGTGATGAAAAGACCAGCAGGGCTAATGAGAAGAATAATTCAGAGCAGATCATTGCGCTTCTCACAAAGGAGTCTCAGGAATATCAGAACAGTTTCTCTGTGGAGAAGACGTTCAGGGAGCAGAAGGAGAAGGAGATAGAGAAGTTAATCAGCACACAGACGGAGAGAAAAGAATTGGTCTTGCGTGGGCAGAAATTGCGTCATCAGGTCCAAGAGTTGACAGGGAATTGACATTATGCCCTCAAAAAAATGGAAAAACAGAACCGACTGTTGCAAAACAAGGACACAGATATCAGTTTGATAACAGGAGGTAAATAAATTGAGATCATATGCAAAACGTTGCAAAGAAGAAGTACAAAAGCTGAAGACTTTTAAAGACACAATACGAGAACATCGTGAGAGACAACTGAATGAACTTAAAGATACAAAAAACAAAATGACATCTATAAGAAAGAAATGCATCTATTTCCAAAGGAGATAGTGATGTTGACAAGCAAGAATGAGGACGCGACTGTTTTGTATAAGAACCGGGAAAAGGAAATGGGAATTCCAATCTAAAACGGATGTACAAGCAGCAGAGACAGCATCTAGGGGGACAACTGCTGAAAAAGACTAATGTGATTGAGCAGCTGAAGTGCAAGTTGGCACGGCAGCCAGATGATGCAATATATAAGTACCAAGAGTGTCAGAAGCATAACAGACACCTGAATACAATGGTAATGGCATCACATGCATTCCTCACAGCGCACGAGGTGAAGAACAAGGAAGTGGAAGAGGAGAACAAAAGGCTGACAGATAACCTGAGGAAGCTCAAGATGGAGTACAAGCACCTCCACCTTCCCCCTATTTCCAAACTGCCCCCCCGTCTAAGGGCAAATCAAACGACACGTACAGTAAGCCAAAAGTTTGGTTACACCTTCTCATTCAATGCGTTTTCTTTATTTCCATGAATATTTACATTGTAGATTCTCACTGAAGTCATCAAAACTATGAATGAACACATATGGAATTAACTACTTCATAAGAAATTGTGAAATAACTGAAAAATGTGTTATATTCTAGTTTCTTCAAAGTAGATGTGAAGTCCGTGTACGTTATCTCTGGTGCTACCCCGAACTGGCTATGTGCTCCGGTGAGAGAGTCGCTGCAACCTTTGGTTTTAGTTCAACAGATGTCTTGACATCCAGATCCAGCCTTGAATACAGTGCTTGTTGCTTGCATTACACGATTGTGTAAGTGTGTTATTGTGTGTGTGTGGTTTTCTGTAAAATCAAGAAATACAGTATATACAGTAATTATAAAAATGTACATAATGAATGCACATATACAAATAAAGAACAATAAGCAACTCCCTCTGCAATATACATAATTGCTAGGTAATAAATAGTTGCGGTGCAAACAACCAGACAATGCCGGATAGTAATGGAAATTAACACAATGTAGCATAGTAAAGATACAGATACAGATAGAGATAATGCTCATCTCTAGCTGTTACTCATCAATTAGGGAAACCTGAATTGTTCGTCATTTCCAACTTTACTCCTGTACAAACTGGCTATCAAAGTAAATGTACAACCCTGTTTGCATAGAATGGTGTGAGAACCCAGCTACTCCCAATGCTCTCTGAACGTAGGGCTAGTGGGGCGATGGGTAATACGTCTGACTACGGAGAACAAGATCTTAGGGTTGACTTTAGGGTTTGTTCTGTTCTTTAGCTATTAAATGACTTGACCCTCATTTCCAAGTTTACTCCTGTACAAACTGTCTATCACAGTAAATTAAATACACAGTAAAAAGCCAAATGATGCGTAAATAGCTTTTCAACATGTGCTAAAAGAGCTCTAAATCCTTCAGTTTAACTCAAGCACAGCTATCATCAAGCTTTCTCTGTTGGTGTTTTTAGAATCAGCAGCACTAGATAAACCATCCTTGTGCTCGGATTGAATAAAACTCCTCATTGGGTAGCTGACTGTGTCTGCGTTCTGTGATAGGCTAGTCGTCACAGCGCCCCCCCCCCCCAACACTGTTCTGTGATAGGCTAGTCGTCACAGTCTCTCTCCCTCTCTCTCTCTCTCTCTCTCTCTCTCAGTCACTCAGGTCCGCGGGTCTTTCCCGTTAACGTTTAGGGTTTCTTCAGCTTCAGCTTTGTTTTTAACTTGGGTTTGTGGTACTTCCTTAGTAACCAGTAGATTTCTGGTAAAATGAAAAATTGCTAAAAAGCTCTTTTATGCGGCTCGTTGGTCTAGGGGTATGATTCTTGCTTTGGGTGCGAGCGGTCCCGGGTTCAAATCCCGGACGAGCCCAACAGACGTAAAGTGGTTAATATCAATTGCATGCTTAAAATAGCATACCAGCTAAAGCCCGCCCTTTTCAAGACAACCTGATCCACTTCCAGGTTAAATCTTGTCCACTTCCGGGTCAGCACTTCCAAGATTTTAAACAGTTACAGTTAGAAAAATTACATATTCATGGTTTTCACCACCAACATGTCTAGTTCTAGTTTTTTTTATAGATGCTTATCAGAGAGTACGGTCTGTATCTATGACATACATTTGTACAGTTTGTCTTTTTTCTTCACTTTCTGTAAAGGTAGAAAACCAACTTGATAAGTTTTGGTCTTCTTTTGATTTGGAATTTAATGTGTAATGTTCCCAATGCCTTTATATTATTCTATTCTAATGATTTTGACCATTATTAAGTTTTTTAAACACAACTGTACCTACAGCATTGATTTAACACAGGACCAATGACTGACCTGACAGAGATGTTACTGATCTTGCTGCAGACCTTCACCAGCTAAACTCTGATTCCCATACCGGGAGTTGAACCCGGGCCACCTGGGTGAAAACCAGGAATCCTAACCGCTAGACCATATGGGACTGTCTATATATTAATAAATAAAGATCTTCATTGGCTCACCAGACCTAAAAGTTATTTAGTTTCAGCCAGTGTGCTCATTCATGCGATATGAATTATACTTTTCGCTCAACAAGAGTTCCCAATCTTCCTCCATTCACTGCCATGTTAAACACGTCCACATTTCTGAGCACAATGCAGAGCAAAGCTCTTTTTTAAATCGCTGATACGCCCACATTTTTAAGTTTAGCAACATGAATTTTATATCAATACGTTCCCAAAGGCCTTCTGGTGCCCACGAGGAGGTTATTTGACTGAAATAACTTTTCATTTTGCCCGTCTGACCATTTGTTTGAGAGCTGGTTCAGTGTCTGAGGAGCTGCGGTTTCCCACAGTTGACAGTTACAGCAGCTGCATCGTTAACAGATCAAAGAGATGACATCACAGAGATCAAAGGCTTCCTAGCTGTGTTTACAAACATGGCCACTGATCATATGTAGCCATGGCAACCGTTTCCCAGACACTGCAATACTCTGTATGTCTGAGTGTGTCCTGCCTTCAGTTTGTCCAGGACTATAACTGCAGTTGAAGCAAGCTATGCAAAGTTGCCAAAATGCTCTATTACACTTTTGCTTCCTACTAATCTTGTTAGGCCAAGAATTAAATTGACAGCTGAGATCAAAGTCTTCAGTTTTTGGATTAAATTAGAAAATTACACAAACATTTTTGCCTATTATTCTACATGACACACACACCTACTTTCCATCATCAGGGTGGACCTGATACTAAATTAGATGTCCAGTGTTTTAACTTTAAATTAACCATGTTGTATCCTTTGGGATCATCTGGGATTTGAACCCTGGACCTCTCGCACCCTAAGCAAGAATCATACCCCTAGACCAACGAGCCACGTAAAACAACTTTTTAGCAATATTTCATCAAGGAAATGCAGCTCCGATCTGTCATTGACTTGCAAGGCAATGGTCATAAAAAAAATGATAAGCCCAGAAACACCTTGCAACATTACATTTAAAAAAAGCAACAGCCAATCAGAATAGGCCATGCTAAATTTAAAAATAAAGTCTAAATAAAATCCAATCCATAGGTGTAATAAAGTATTTGTAAGTTAACATGGAGGAGTAAGAGTTTTCTCCTCTTCGTAGAGGAACTGTACGGTAACTTAGACAGTTAGTCTGCTGATTGACATGTACGTGTTCACTCGGCGGTGAAAACACACTTTCTTACAAGTTTCTTTGAAGTCGACACAAACACACAAAACTCAGCGAAGCGTCTCCGTTTCTGTCTCCAGACTTTCTCTGAAATATCTCCGTTAGTATCTCCACAGTTCCAGCGGGCGTCGGCTCATTTTGGTCCAAAAAACCGGTTATTTATTCATCTGAAATGAGAGAGACGATTTGTTAAAACATCCACTTCTTCTTGCTTGAGGTTAAAACGTTTTAAAAAGGTCTGGATAAAAGCATAGGCTGGTGGCAGGATTACAGACCCAGGTACTTTAAGATCAGAGGGTAAGGTCTTCAATCTTCTGAGGTATGATCCCATCCAGAACCGTTGCCATAGCTGCAGTCTTAGGATTTCTGGATGGGGCCGTGGCTGCTGTTATGTGTATAGCTGGAAATCTGCTCCCTAAAAACAATAACAGGTCCGGCACTCCTTTCCCTCCTTTCTCCTTTGGCTTCTTCGTCACTCGTCTTCGCACTCGTTCCCACTTGGACCCCGACAGGAAATAAAAAAATCGCTCGTTCGGGGTCTAAAATCTCTTTTCTGGGTGGGATACTCGTCAATTGATCTGCGAGTTCATGTGAATGTTTTTGCCAAATCTGAAGAAATTCCCTCCAGGGGGGAAATGCTTGTTACTAACCTAGCTCTGGCGAGTCATTCCCAGAAGTCCTTATGTTCTTTTTCCCTCAGCGATCAATAAAGTCATTGGATGTCATTGTAATCACATTCAGATCGTCTCAAATGGAGACCCTGATGATTATTGTGTGTGTACACATGCAGAGGCAGGACATTTCAGCAGTTGTCCACCGCTAGCTAAATAAATAAAAGAATGGGAGTTTTGGAATAGATATTAAGTACTAACTGGTACTTTCTATTGCTGAATGAGCTCTATCTGGAGGCAAAAGGAGTTGCACCAGAGAAAGTCATTGGACTGTAATTGACCACTCATAGACTGTTAATGGCATACATTGGGATGATGGTTGTCTATTCATGAAGCCATTCATTACTTACAATAGACAAGACCATTGAAACTTGATCAAAAAGAAGGTGTAGTTGAGTGGAAATGGCTGCATTCAGTATTTAAGATGGCAAATCTGTGTAAGGAACCACTTCCACTGCTTCTATATCACAACACAGAGGATGCCAGAAGAAACGTTGGTTTTATGGAGAAGCTCATGAGCAAAGAAGGTTGCTGACTGTAAGACTTTGACATTGGTCTAACTCAACCATTGGCATTGGGTTGATTTTAGTTAGTGCTACTCTATGGGGTAGTTTTGCAGACAACTGATCCCAGGATTGGATCTAAAGTCTTAACAGTAACAGCTATTTTACGTTGTGTTACTAGATGTAGAATGCTAAAATGTGTTATAATTCATTCTAGATTGTGTCTCTGGATAAATTATAGTTTTGGTAAGTCATTCTTATTACTCTAACTTTAGCTTTAGCTTGACTGTTGAATTCAGTAAGTGCTACTTACTCTGACAGAGGAAATTAAATGATGCAACAAGTTTTACAAAGGCAATAAAGTAGAAGATTAACTTAATACGTGTCTAACAGCTCTGCACTTCTCCCATGTCCTGCTTGGGATATGACAAACTGTTTTGATCCCTTGAGGTATTTCAGTGAAGTCTTTGGTCTTGGACAGTTACCTTGCAATCTAAGACTGTATATCCTATTGTCTCTGGAACAATAGTTGGCAGTTGGAGGAGTAATGGCTCTTTACAGTGAATATGCAAAAGAAGATGTTCACAAGTTCAGCCCAGGTAAATGCTCAGCCCATATTCACACACACCTAAACCTACTCACTGAATGCTGGTTACAATATTCTAATATCAACAATGCCAGAGAAAAATGACAAAGTTACTTATCTGTTACTTAACCCAGTTTAAAATCTCTAAAAATGAACATGTCTAACAGCATTTTAAACATTTGCAGTAAAATATGAATGGTGCATTTCTCCATGAACATGCGTAAAACTACCATTCATCAGTTTCTGTAGTGTAGTGGTTATCACGTTTGCTTCACACGCGAAAGGTCCCCTGTTCGAAACAGGGCGGAAACACACTTCTTTGCTTGTGTTGACTTTGCACAATCAAACTCTGCTGCGTTAAACTCTCAATAACCTTCACGGAAAATTCTCCCTGTTGTGAAATTGTGACCAGGCCTACCAAAGTTTCCACAGTGCAGTAGTCATCACATTCAGTTTGGGTTCAAGAAGCAGACACCATCTCCACATTTAAGAGTAAGCCTTGCTTTTTGCTCGTTGATGAAGCTTATAGTTAGGGCTCAGGAGTTCTCCTCCAATGCTGACCACAGCCTAAGCCAAGGCCCGCTTTCCCTGCCTGAGTAGTCCAACGTGTTCGCCGGGACTTCCTCAAGGCCTTGTAGCATTGGTTAGCAGCTGTTAGAAAAATCTCCCCGTCGGCCTTCCCCTTATTGCTCCTGCCCACCTGCCTCACCTGGAGACTTAGGCTGCCGCTGCTTTGACCTTTTCCTGTGTGGCTCCGGCTCCTTCTACAGACAAAAGATGTGAAATAGTGCCAAGTGTAGAGGCAGAGGACACACGGGCTCTCCCTCACAGCTGTTGCCTGGCTCTGACTCACAAAAAAACATTAGAAAAATTAAAAAACACTGCATAAACTTTGCCACCACGTGTTTATTTAATTATGGGTACACCTACATGTAAGGCTACGAGATTGCAAAATGGTGAGGCTGAGGCCTCAAGGGTAGTAGAAAGATGACATCGAACAAGGATGGGTCCCTGGGACATGGCATGATAAATAAAACAGGGGGTCTCTGAGACCAGAAGGATGAGGCCATGATGGCATTTGACATGGAATGAAAGCGGTGTCTCGGGACCCCGAAGCACAACGGCAGGCTAGTACAAAAGGTCACATAAACTAAACATGTCCCTGTGACACAAAGGACAAAACAAGGGTTAAAACCAGGTACAACTGAGCAACCTGGACCGCTCGGCCACCCTGACTGAGCCAACACTCTTTCAGCCGGACCTGTCTCAAAAATGATAATATAGTGAATCAACTATGTCATGATATAGTAGGTTCTCAGTCATCCAGGTCATAGTTAACAAGGGAAGTCTTGACAATGGCAATACATTGCTGTGGATGTGAAGGCATCTTATTGACTTTGTACCCCAATGTGCAATACAGGCTAAATCCTATGGTGGGAATCAAGATCCTCCAATGTTTCTGTCCACAATGTCCACCTGAATCCAGAAATGTCCCTGCCAGATGGGAAATAGACTGACAATCGGGTCTGTTTGCAATACATATGTGTATACACACACACACACACACACGCACACACACACACACTTGGTGTGTTGTAGGCTATATCTGTTTCAGTTATCACCGTTTTGAATGTCATTACTGTTCAGACAAACATTTTGTTAACAAAATTCTGTCTTTATTGCCCAATAAATTAACTGTTGCTCTGCCTTTTCTTTCTCTTCGTATATATAAATATACAAACATTAAAAACAGATTGCCCTGTTCTGCCTCTGATTGGCTAGTACTCATTGCGATCTGGGTCAGAGCCAATTAGAAGCAGGAAGTGGGCAGGAAGTAACTCTGTTGTCTCCAGTGTGTATGGGGAAAGGGGCGGGACCGAGGGAACAGGAAACACAATCGTTTAAAAGGAAGCTCTTCCTTGCCTCTGTCGCCTGGCCACTAGCAGACTGTGAACATCCTGCAAACCTGCATGACAGATGCTGATAGTGAGCACTCCAGACATATCCCACAATCAAGCGGTTGCCTTAACAGCGACTTGAGCTGTGGTATTCTTTTTTGCTTCATCTTAATGCATTCTGGCTTACACAACTCACCATGGCCACAAGCAGGAAGTGCAATTCAACACCTGAACAGGGACTTGAACCCTGGACCCTCAGATTAAAAGTCTGATGCTCTACCAACTGAGCTACCCAGGCTTCTGAAAAGGAGAGCTGTGGACAAAACAATCACCTGAACTACTAATGGAAGTGTAAGTAAGTGAAGACCATTAAGCTGTTGCCATGGTCACAGTCTTCTGGACAGCAGGAGGGTAGACCATGATTTGCACATTGCCTGAGAACACCAATTGTAGGTTGGCCATTGTTCATTAAGACATACCAATCACTAGAGACGAGCCGGATACTCAGCTGGAACGAGTATCCGGTACGGATAAAGCCCTTTTGCCGAGTACGAGTATTATACGAGTAATACAGTCAATATCTGTGCTCGGATTGAAGAAAACTCCTCATTGGGTAGCCGACTGTGTCTGCGTTCTGTGATAGGCTAGTCGTCACAGCGCCCCCCCAACACTGTTCTGTGATAGGCTAGTCGTCACAGCGCCCCCTACACTGTTCTGTGATAGGCTAGTCGTCACAGCGCCCCCTACACTGTTCTGTGATAGGCTAGTCGTCACAGCGCCCCCCCTACACTGTTCTGTGATAGGCTAGTCGTCACAGCCCCCCACACTGTTCTGTGATAGGCTAGTCGTCACAGCGCCCCCCCCCTACACTGTTCTGTGATAGGCTAGTCGTCACAGCGACCCCCACCCCCACACTGTTCTGTGATAGGCTAGTCGTCACAGCGCCCCTCCCCTACACTGTTCTGTGATAGGCTAGTCGTCACAGCGCCCCCCCCACACACACACACACACATACAGATTTCTTGTGTTGCTCCGCTCTGCTCACTCTCACTCACACACAGAACACTGAGAACAGCTCTCTCTCTCTCTCTCTCTCTCTCCCTCAGTCACTGAGGTCCGCGGGTCTTTCCCGTTAACGTTTAGGGTTTCTTCAGCTTCAGCTTTGTTTTTAACTTGGGTTTGTGGTACTTCCTTAGTAACCAGTAGATTTCTGGTAACGTGGGCTTTCAGACATAGAATGTGACTCGCGTTGCGTCTTTGTTACCGTCCGCTGGCTCTAATTTATTCACTCTATTTGATCCGTAGAACACAGTCGTCGTCCCCCCGCTCTCTCTCTGTCTCTCTCTTACTCACACACACACACGCCTGGTGTGGAAATAAAAAAAAAAAAAACATTGTAACATTATGACATTGTTACTGAACAAACCTTGAAAAAGGGCAACATTACTCTTTAAAGACTGGTACACATACCACAATTGAGACAACAGTGTCTTAAAGTGTTCAGGCTGGCCAAAGTGCACAACTCATCATGGCTGCAAGCAGAAAGTGCAATTTACTTATGGCCACCATGTTCTATAACATGGAAATATCACTGAATACAAGAAACCCAAAAACCTGGGTAAAACATGTAAATGCAACTGTGGTGGCTGGAAATCAAACCTGGGCAAAATGCTTGCACTGCTAATGGTATAAATCATAGTGGAAAAGTAACACACCTGTTGCCTTTCTGCTGCACAATACAATGTTCACTGCAAATCTTGTAACACAGACTGAAAATAAATGCTAAGAAATACATTGGTGGAGACTGGCGGCTTCCAGTACCTATAAGGATGGCTGAGCGGTCCAAGGTGCTGCGTTCAGGTTGTAGTCTCCACTGGAGGTGTGGGTTCAAATCCCACTTCTGACAAGTGTTTTCATCTGAAACAAATGACTGAGACATGATATTGGCAATTAAGAATTAAATAGTTCTTTATATTTAAGAGGACATGAATCAATTGATAAGATAAGCAATTGCAAGTACAGCATTTTGTGAGCATCTTTATTGTCAACACATGTAAAGTTACCATCTGTTTGTACACAGTAGACATATCTACTGCTGTATTTACTGTCTGAGGCAAGTCCTTTAAAACCTGTTCTTGATTTGCCTTTTCCCACATCCTCTGAACGCTTCGCTAACTAAATGACTTAAAGTTGGCCAGTAACTGTTGCTTTTTCATCTTTGTTGTGATTGCTGTGTGCCTTCAATATTATACATGTGGATATTATGAAAGAAACTGCCAAGCAAACCCCTGCAACACTTTCGATGGTTCCATGGTGTAATGGTTAGCACTCTGGACTCTGAATCCAGCGATCTGAGTTCAAATCTCGGTGGAACCTGGTTTTAAGCCACAGCACAGGTGAAAAAAATCAACTTTCCACATCTAGTTTAAAGTAGGCTTATTTAGGCCATTTAGACTGAAAACAACAACAATTTATAATCATTGGTGTGTTATATTTTTTACTTTAACAGGGTTCTGTTAACACTAGTCAATGCTATCAGTTTGTGTTTTGATAAATTAACATTAGCTAACGTTAGAGCGACTAGCTTAGATGTGTAGTAAATTAACTTGATTGTAACAGATGTTAAGCTAACGTTATAGCTAGCTCTCAAGTTAAATGCATGGTGAATTCAGTGTTAGTCTTGTTAGACTTATGTGTTAGTTTGTAGGCATTTAATAAACAGGTTGACTAATGTTAATTGACAGTTTAATCGTAGCTTCATCTTCCTGCTGCCTGGGCTTGTAGACTAGCGTTAGCTAGCCCACTTTACTCCTAACTTACTGTAAGCATGTTTTCTAATCTTGTCAATGTGTTAACATAAAGACAAAATGTGAAATCATGTTGGTAAAGGTGCTGAATGTGCCCTAACAGCAATCATTTAGCTATGATTCTACATAACGGAGCCGTACATGAGACGCAGTTGTCATTTTTCACTGGCATTGTCGATTTTAGAATATTGTAACCAGCATTAAGTGAATAGATTCTCATCACACAGAAGACTAGGGTTTGATTTCCCGATGGGAGGGCTTTCATCACTTTCCATAGTGTAGTGGTTATCACGTTTGCCTAACATGTGAAAGGTCACCTGTTTGAAACAGGGTGGAAACACATTTCTTTGTTTGTGTTGACTTTACACAATCAATCCCATCCAGAACCGTGCCATAGCTGCAGTCTTACTTAGTTTCTACGTTAGGTTGATAAATGAGGGCCATTAGCTCTAAGGATGTGCTTCAATACTGAAGTGAGTGCAATTTGTTGACCTTGTCATAAGCTAAAGCCTTTTTCCAAGCTAAAAGAAAACAAGGCGCTTTTCTTCTGACGCACAGCTGTGCTGCAGCATTCTGGATCAGCTGAAGAGTCTTTATGGACTTTTTCGAGCAGCCTGATAATAAAGAATTGCAGTAATCCAGCTATGAAGTAACAAATGCATGGACTAGTTTTTCTGCATCTTTTTTAGACAGGATACTAATATCCAACATGGGTAGTCCTTGTTAGTATAGTGGACAGTATCTCTGCCTGTCACGCGGAAGACCGGGGTTCAATTTCCCAACGGGGAGATTTCTTTTAAGGCCTCGAGGAAGTCAGCGTTGGACTACTCATGAGGGGAAAGTGGGCCTCGCTCAGGCTGTGTTCAGCATGGGAGGAGAACTCCTGACCCTAAATGGGAATATTGTCAAGCAATGGAAAGAGCACAACTCCTGGACATGAACAACACGTCACAAGGTGCAGCAGGAGGTGGGAGAGTGTCAAGTCTGGGCACCTTGGAATTCCTTTCATGCTCTTAGACAACGTTATTCTGTTGGCTTCATCAGGCAGTGATCTACAGCCATCTCTAGAGGGGCCAGAGGGGAACCATACAAGCTGTGTACAGTAAGGATGGGACGCTGTTGACCTCAACTCCACAGTTGCAAATCCCCAGGGATTTATGAAATCCGTCCAAAATTCTGAAAGTTCTGGGTGAGGAGGGGCTGTCTTGGTTGACACGCCTCTTCAACATTGCATCTACTGCAAAGTGCTGGAAAGGAGGGTTTCACCAATCACTTAACCTTAGGTTAACAAGGAACAATCTCAGCAAGGTGATTGGTTACTTCACCAAGCAATGTCATAACAATTGAGCACAAATGATGCTGCTTCAAGACATCACATTGGCTTCCAACTGTGTAATAACTGCTTCTGGCAGTGGTGGGATTTGAACCCACGCCTCCAGAGAGACTGGAGCCTTAATCCAGCGCCTTAGACCACTCGGCCACACTACCTGCAGGTCACATCTCTCTACATCGTGACAAACACAGGGACCGTAACTAACGGTAGGCTTGTTAATGTTATTGGAAAAAAAACCTTTGCAAGGAAAAGCTTTTAAATACTTTAATTAAATACTTTAATTTTTTAAAATTAAAAGGAAAATACTTTATTTAAAAAATGTATCACGCTTTGTCATTTTTCTCTGGCATTGATTGTAGAATATTGTAACCAGCATTAAGTGAGTAGGTTTAGGTCTGTGTGAATATGGGCTGAGCATTTACCTGGGCTGAACTTGTGAACTATTCTGTCTTCTGGCTTAACTCTGACTCCACCACCTCTTTTTTTGTTTCTTGTTATGTCTCGGCAAGATGTATTGTGCTTTTGGGTTGTCTGTCCATGTCTACATCAAAATCTAAATTCTTTATTGATCCCCGAAGAGAAACTCTGGAAAAAAATGCTCCTTTGAGCCAGATTTGAACCAGCGACCTAAGGATTTCAGTTTTACATCTCTACAGTCCTCCACTCTACCAACTGAGCTATCAAAGGGAGCTGATTTGATCTATGCACTTCCCATTCTTGTGAATGTGATAACACAGGACCCCCATAGTTGGGTTTCTGTAAATAACATCACAAAGTATGGTCTAGACCTGCTCTTTTATGAAAAGCGCAGTGAGATAACTGTTGTTGTGATGTGACGCTATATAAATAAAATAAAATTGAATTAAATTACCTGAACCTCCACTTCCTAGCCTCATAGTTGTTGTTTCCCGTTCCTGGATCCGTCTTCCATTCCTGCTGTCTTCCTACGTTCCTGGATCCTGAGGTAGGTGATCATATCGTCACTGAAAACCTTGTTCTATGTGGCTTGTTGTAGGGGTATAATTCTTGCTTTGGATGCGAGTGGTTCGGGGGTCGATTTCAAAGGACAATGCATGAATAAATTTAAAGTTAAGTTTTTCACGTCCATCTTAGTATCAGGTATGATGGAAAGTAGACATATGTGTGCATGTAGAATAATAGGCAATCATGCCAAGTATACACTTTCCAATTTAATCCAAAAACTGAAGACCTTGGTTTCAGCAGTCAATTTGGGATTGATCCTTGACTCTGGCCTTGGAAGGACCTGGGATCCCCTAACAAGATTGGTAGGAAGCAAAAGTGTAGTAGAGCATTTTGGCGACTTTGAATGGCCGGCTTCAACTGCAGTTAACAGAAGAACTGAGAGAAATATGAGGAACACATGAGCAGGACATGCCTCTCGTGGCTTGTTGATCTAGGGCAGCCTGGTCTCACAGAATTCCGTGAAATAGCAGAGGGGCACAGCAAGGACAGCCTACTGTCATTTGTGAACTATGCCCTCAGCTTTCATGAAATCCAGTCTCTTCTTGACTCTGACAAGGCAAGGTCACAGGTTGTGACAGTAGCAGCATCAGAGGATGACCGGCTGGTCGGGTTTGGCTCTCGTGCCAACAACACCTGGCGAGAGATTTGGGACAGCAGGGATGATGGCTATGCAGACTTTATTCTGAATAAAAGGTGTGCTTCAGGGACAAAGATGCACAAGCTACAGCAATACCTGCAGAAGAAGCTGCCCTCACCTTCTGGCTCCGCTCTAATGTCACATACGTCAAATGCTCCTGCTGAAGCCATGGGTGGGTCTTGTTTTTCTTTTGTTTGGTCAGAAAGATGCACATGCTGTCATGGTGGCCAGTACTAATGTTTGTCTGTTTGCATCACAGTGATGGATGAAGATGAAGAGTTGGAGAGAGTGATGCTGAGCATTTCTCCTTCCAAGCAACATGAGCAAAGCTGTGAGAAAACATTAGTTGTCTATTTGTCTGTTTTTACTGCCTGAAGATTCTTAATGATTTAAAGTTCAAAGCAGTTCAGCAGTTGTTGACAGTGCCATGAAAGGTAATGTTCTCGAGGAAAATTATGAGCTGTCCATTTTGACAAATCGACATCCACTACAAATCCTTCTCAATTGTTGAGTAAAGCAGGACATGGGTAAAGTGCACAGAGTTGTTAAACACACTTTATTGCCTTTATAATACTTGTTGCATCATTTAATTACCTCTGTCAGAGTCTTTTGCAGCTCTTTGACAGACTGGACCATAAAACCAGATGGAGATGCCGGGGATTGAACCCGGGGCCTCATACATGCAAAGCATGCGCTCTACCACTGAGCTACATCCCCTGAAGTTTTACTGTTTTTTTACGTTTTTCTGAGGTCACTGAATAAGAGAAGAATCCTGGGTGAAATATGTAATGTTAATGTTGTATATGGCTTCAAAACCTGGCGGGGGCTGGAAATCAAACCTGGGCAAAATGCTGGCACTGCTATGGTATAAATCATAGTGGAAAAGTAACACATCTGTTGCCTTTCTGCTGCACAATACAACGCTCACTGCACATCTTGTAACACATCTAATACTAATAATAATAATAATACATTTTATTTAAAGGTGCCTTTCACCACACAGGGTATTCATATATTAAACAGAAAAAACTAAAATAAAATATAAAATACTGTAAATAATAAAATAAAACAGCAAAACAAATAATATACAACAAAAACAATGTAAAAGGCCGAGCAATAGACATTTAAGTGGAATAGGCCGTTTTAAACAGATGTGTTTTGAGTTGAGACTTGAAATGGGGGAATGAATCAATGTTTCTGAGTTGGGGGTAATGAGTTCTGAGGAGCGGGAGGGAGTGGAACACCGGAGGAGATCTAACAGATATGGGGGGGGGCGAGTTTGTGGATGGCCTTGGATGCTAACAGGAGGACTTTGAATTGGACCCGGAACTGGACCGGGAGCAAAAAAGCCAAAAAGTGGTGCTATACCTGTCTGCACGAATGTTCATGACCTATTCAGTTGGCTAGTAATACCAGACACGGGCAAAGTGCAGACCGCAGTGCACTGCCTGTGTCTGGGGATCCTCATGGAGGCAGCTTGATTGATCGATATGATCCCTTATTTGAGCAGGTCAGTTGTTTGGAAGGCAGCTATGCTGACCACTATACCCCCCTCGCTGGATGTGGGAAAGTTCACAATAATGTGATCTGTCAATGCTTCACTACCACCGTTATGGGATGCCTTTTGTTGTCGGCAGGCGGGGGGGATACCCCCAATGGATTTCTATTCCATCGCCTTAAACACTCGACCACGACAACCCAACAAGTGGTGCTGTCCCTGTTTGCAGTGTTCAATTGGATTAGTAATACCAGACACAGGCAAAGTGCAAATCGTAGTTCCCTGCCTGTGTCTGTGGATCCTCGTGGAGGCAGCTGGATTGATTGATATGATCCCTTATTTGCACCATAACAGAGAATCAATTCAATTTTATTTATAAAGCGCTAAATCACAACAACAGTTATCTCATTGTGCTTTACATAAAGAGCAGGTCTAGACTGTACTCTGTGATGTTATTTACAGAAACCAAACAGTTTGCGGTCATCTGCCTCGACCGGTTGGGGTGAGAGAAAGAGACAGAGAGAGAGAGACACACACACACACACACACACACACACACACACACACACACACACACACACACACACACACGGAGAATTGTAGCAGAGGGATTGGAGCAGGAACATGGAGCAGCAGGTAACTCCACCCACAGATCCAGAGCCAGACACACCTGCAGGAAGCGATATTGCTGAATTCCTGAATGTGATGACTACTGCACTGTGGAAACTTTTGGTAGGCCTGGCCACGATTCCACAACAGGGAGATTATTCTGAGAGTTTAACTCAGCAGAGTTTGATTGTGCAAAGTCTACACAAACAAAGAAATGTGTTTCCGCCCTGTTTCCTTCAGGGGACCTTTCGCGTGTGAGGCGAACGTGATAACCACTACACTACGGAAACTGATGAAAAGTTGTTTTGCACGTTCATGGGCAAATATACCATTCATATTTAACTGCAAATGCTGTTAGACGTGTTAATTTTTGACACATAGAGATTTTAAACTGGATTCAGTCACAGATGCTTTGTCATGGATTTGAGTGACAGCGAATATCTAGTAAACCTAAATATATCTACATGTATTTACTGTGACCTAAATGCTGGAATAGCGCCACCTATTGATGGATGTGCCAAATGTTAAGCTTGGGCACTCCTTGTTAGTATAATAGACAGTATCTCCGCCTGTCTTGCGGAAGACTGGGGTTCAATTCCCTGATGGGTAAATTTTTCTACCAGCTTCTAACCAAAGCTACAAGGCCTCGAAGTCCCAGCGAACGCATTGGACTACTGTGTTCAGCAAGGGAGGGGAACCATACAAGCTGTGTACAGTAAGGATGGGACGCTGTTGACCTCAACTCCACAGTGGAAAATCCCCAGGGATTTATGAAATCTGTCCAGAAATGCTGAAAGTTCTGGGTGAGGAGGGGCTGTCTTGGTTGACACGCCTCTTCAACATTGTTCTGGAAAGGAGGGTTTCACCAATCATTTAACCTCAGGTTAACGAGGAACAGCAAGGTGATTGATGGATGATTTTAGTTCACCAAGCAATGTCATAACAATTGAGCACAAAGAAGCCAAAGGAGAAAGGAGGGAAAGGAGTGCCGGACCTGTTATTGTTTTTAGGGAGCAGATTTCCAGCTATACACATAACAGCAGCCACGGCCCCATCCAGAAATCCTAAGACTGCAGCTATGGCAACGGTTCTGGATGGGATCATACCTCAGAAGATTGAAGACCTTACCCTCTGATCTTAAAGTACCTGGGTCTGTAATCCTGCCACCAGCCTATGCTTTTATCCAGACCTTTTAAAACGTTTTCACCTCGAGCAAGAAGAAGTGGATGTTTTAACAAATCGTCTCTCTCATTTCAGATGAATAAATAACCGTTTTTTCGGACCAAAATGAGCCGACGCCCGCTGGAACTGTGGAGATACTAACGGAGATATTTCAGAGAAAGTCTGGAGACAGAAACGGAGACGCTTCGCTGAGTTTTGTGTGTTTGTGTCGACTTCAAAGAAACTTGTAAGAAAGTGTGTTTTCACCGCCGAGTGAACACGTACATGTCAATCAGCAGACTAACTGTCTAAGTTACCGTACAGTTCCTCTACGAAGAGGAGAAAACTCTTCCTCCTCCATGTTAACTTACAAATACTTTATTACACCTATGGATTTTATTTTATTCTAACTTTAGCATGGCCTATTCTGATTGGCTGTTGCTTTTTTTAAATGTAATATTGCAAGGTGTTTCTGGGCTTATCTTTTTTTTATGACCATTGCCTTGCAAGTCAATGACAGATCGGAGCAGCATTTCCTTGATGAAAAATTGCTAAAGTGCTGTTTTACGTGGCTCGTTGGTCTAGGGGTATGATTCTCGCTTAGGGTGCGAGAGGTCTAGGGTTCAAATCCCGGACGAGCCCAAAGGATACAACATGGTAAATTTAATGTTGAGCATTGGACATCTAATTTAGTATCAGGTCCACCCTGATGATGGAAAGTAAGTGTGTGTGTCATGTAGAATAATAGGCAATAATGCCAAATAACACATTTTCTAATTTAATCCAAAAACTGAAGACTTTGATCTCAGCTGTATATTTGTGATTGATCCTTGACTCTGGCCTAACAAGATTCGTAGGAATCAAAAGTGTAGTAGAGCATTTTGGCGACTTTGCATAGCTTGCTTCAACTGCAGTTATAGTCCTGGACAAACTGAAGGCAGGACACACTCAGACATACAGAGTATTGCAGTGTCTGGGAAACGGTTGCCATGGCTACATATGATCAGGGGCCATGTTTGTAAACACAGCTAGGAAGCCTTTGATCTCTGTGATGTCATCTCTTTGATCTGTTAACGATGCAGCTGCTGTAACTGTCAACTGTGGGAAACCGCAGCTCCTCAGACACTGAACCAGCTCTCAAACAAATGGTCAGACGGGCAAAATTAAACGTTATTTCAGTCAAATAACCTCCTCGTGGGCACCAGAAGGCCTTTGTGAACGTATTGATATAAAATTCATTTTTCTAAACTTAAAAATGTGGGCGTATCAGCGATTTAAAAAAGAGCTTTGCTCTGCGTCGTGCTCAGAAATGTGGACGGTGTTTAACATGGCAGTGAATGGAGGAAGATTGGGAACTCTTGTTGAGCGAAAAGTATAATTCATATCGCATGAATGAGCACACTGGCTCAAACTAGTTTTTGATGTATAAATTGTCCATGACAAGTTAGAATTGTTGGCGTGGGAGCAGGTTGTGAACGTTTTAAAGTCTGAACCACGTCTGTAGGTGAAAGTATGAAGGAGCTGAAAACTTTGGGAGCAGAAGAAGATTTGAAGGATTTGAAGCTTGCTCTCATTGACTTTAATGTAAAAATAAAATGTTTAAAAGCTTAATATTTGAAAAAGTATAAATAGTAGACCAATAGTAGAAGAAGTCCCATCATCTGCTGAAAGAGCTGAAGATTGTAAAAGTTGAACGGTTTAAATAGCTGAAAGTCTGCAGAAGTTAGAGAGAGCCAAAAAACGTACGGAATAATAATAAAGAACCGAATAAAAATAGTTGGAATGCCCTCATTATCAGTTAATTTAATATTTGCATATGGTGGTGTATTCTTAACCGTCATGTTGTCCTCGGGTCAAATTGACCCATTTTTCTAAATCAATGTTCTTTTTAACTACCCAATTGTAATTACCCAAAATAACATGATTTATTCCATACACATTTCTTTGGAAAGTACAAATCTCTACTTTCATTAATTTTGGGGTGTCTTATTCAGTTTTATGGCTTTTTTTATAGTTTTAAAGTGTTTTTGAAATAGTATTGAGTAAAAGTTGACATATTCCAATCTGTGATTATCCATCAACATACTTTCCTTTAATTTCTAATTATTTCTAAATAATTCCTAATTTCTGCTTTTCTAACTCAAACATTAGGTATACATTTCTATAATACTATATTATTGACCATAAATTCCAAAAATAACTGAAAAACCAAAGTTAATAAGTTAGTGTTATGTAGTGTTGAAAATGTCAAAAAAAGGACAAACATTCAAAAAAACGTCAAAAGTGTTGAAAAAAGGACAAAAATGTAAGAAAAAGTGAAAAACTGATTGATAAAAAGTGTCAACAAAAGTGTCAAAAAGAAAGATTTTTCACGGGAAGACAACACAAGGGTTAACAAGTGCAACAAAGTTATTCTCTGATTTTCCAGAGCACAAAGTGACATGTGACGTGGTTTTGGACCAGAACATTACATGTGTCCATGTTGCACTTGTCATTCAAAAAACTCTCGACCAAGTTTAAGACTTTTAAAGCCAACCTAATAACAAGTGTGGCTTTTATCCAGGATTGAGTCTCTACATGTACATCCAGTTAAAGGGGACGGGCATGGAGACTGAAGTTCAGTAAAAAAACTCATGCCAATAAAGCTGGTGAATGTGTGTTTCCATCCAACGGCTTTAAAGCCAATAAAAACCTTTTGTTGGAGTTTTTTTTTTTTTTTTGATTTTGACATAGATTTTATGGTAAAATCTACAAGAAACAGTTGAAGGTTTTCAGGATTTTGCAAAGTTTGTCGTGATTAAACTAAGCCTCGTAGTGACGAGTATATTGTAGTGTAAAGAGAAGTACTTCCACTCTTGGTTATGGGTAACCAGAGTACACAGTCCCATGATCCTGTTGGGCCCTTGGTGGATGAGATGGTAAAGACATATGGTTCTGTCTGTATAGAGCGACCTTATTGGTCAAAATAGTTTGGTTTTCCACAAATTGGTTATTGCACTCTACAACAACAAGGTGCTGCTGGGATTTGAACCCAGGACCTCCTGTTTACTAGACAGGCACTTTAACCAACTAAGCCACAGCACCTCCATGAGCAGCTGTAATGTTAAGTCTTCATTTGTCTTTTACCTTGAATGAGCTAAATATACAGTATACTGACTGGCAGTGTTGGGAGTAACGTGTTACACAAGTAACCCAAATACAGTAATATAATCCTTTTTATAGGTCTCTCCCTTCAGCAGTCTGAGAACGCCAGCCCACTCCTGCGTGGCGTGAGCGTGTCAGCTGAGCTTTATTCAGTTTCCATGTAATGTTATGGTCTACCGTTTTACAGAGGAGAATGGCCCCACTGGTTGGAGATTTGGCATATATTTGGGCCTTTTCTGAAGAAATGTGAATAGTATGTGCTTTATATGAGTTATAATGTTAATTATGTTTATTTTTGCATATAGAAGAACTGTTTTAGACACACAAATGCTTGTGTAGCATTGCTGTGGGTGTAATATCAATAAATACGACAATATTATGTTGAATATTGGCATAAGTAAATGTTATGAGGGCAAAAGCGTCTGGACATTCTTTGAAAAAATGTATGTATTTTGTCAACTGTATAAGTTTTAATGATTATTTCTTCACAGTGTGACTCCCAAGACATATGAGAAGTGTTTTAGAGAGTAAAATGGCTTAGGTTTAGGTAGTGAATGGTCCCTGTATGATGTAAAAGAGCTTTGAGTAGTCGTTAACACTAGAAAAGCTCCATATAAATACAGCACATTTACATATGGGATTTCTTGAATCAATTCATAGTCTGGCTGGAAACAGGCCTTCTCTTAAACATGAACGAAGACCTTCTTAAGTCTTTTATCTTGAAGCTTTTGAGTGTTATTTAGGCTTTTTATCTGCTCTACCTTTTACCGGACAGTGGGGGCATCAAGCAGAGTAGAGCGGCCGTTAGGGAGGAATCCGTTTTTGGCTCCATTTTGAACTGGCGGTAAAAAAGCTTTACTGTTGGATCTTTATGACGCATTGAAATGTTAACTGGTTGATTTCTGTTAATAACAAACACAACTATAGTCAATAGAAAAAGAAGAAATACATAGGAAAAGCCGTCTTGGTTCATCTTTCCACTGTTCCGACAATCACCACTCTGGTCTGGTTGGAAAAGAAAAGATCTGAACTAAAAGGATGTTACTCTTTAACTAAAAGATATATCGCTATAGGGATCCATCCCATAATGTTGTCAGACACTTAGAATAATAATCTGAGTCTGTCAGCAGCAACAACAGAACTTTTAGTGGACGCTAACTTTACCTTTTATTTAGGACTTTAAACAGAGACACAACAGGAAGAAGAAATCCATCAAATCAAGTCCCAAATAATCAGCATGTGGCCTTGTTTTATTTCATGTAGTTTGCATGTAGTTGTTCCACATTCCCAGACATTTCAAACTACTCCATCATTGACGTTATTCTAGGAGTTAGATGAATAAATCAGCTGTTTGCTATTTGACCTGGTCTGGTTCCTGCTGCTCCATCATTCTTTAGTGTCCGCTGGAAACAGGTTGCTTTCCTTTTATGTTTCTTTTGTAGAACATCAGCAGTGTCTTTGCTTTTAGTCTGAAGAGACTTCAACAGATTTAAAACCACATTCAGTCATAGAAAATACAAACAGGGAATATAAAATGTCAGACAAAGAATATGAAATGAAAAGTCCCCAAAGTAGGAAAATATAATGTTAAACTACCAAACAACAATAACTGGAGAGAATACAATTAAACATAGACAATTTACAGTATGTCGGTAATGAAGAGAGGAATGTTTGGACCAATTTTAGATTAATTTTATTTTTATTTAACCTTTATTTAAACAGGAACAATCCCATTGCTGTGGATTAGCGGAGTCTGGAACACTGTGCAAGGTTGACTCAAGGGCGCTGTATGGAGGTTTGGGAGCCAAGCTTTAAAGGAACATTTAATTAGGCTGACTGTTCAATTTATAATCTATGTTTATTACTCTCACTAGGCTGGTGTACTTTTTACATAGACTATTTCAGAACTTAACAGATGGTTAAAACAAAGTATGTGAGTTGATGCAGACACGTATCTTCCAGAGACGGTAGGGGATCTGCAGTCTCAGGGTTAGAGGATTTTTTTACAATGTTTTTACCACACTTTACTTAGTTCTAACAGTTCACCCTTTGCTACAAATTTACCACCTAACTCCGGACGGGTACTAGAGACATGTAGACGTGGAAATTGTCAGGATGGCTGAACTTTCAATCCTGTCACTTAATATCAGGAGGCTGAATGGGTGTGTTGAAAATAGTAAAATATAATAATAAAAAAGTATCTAAAAAAAAAAAAATTATACTGACTTCTTTCATTCACTAAACATTTGTAAGAACAACTTTGTTCTTAAACTCCACTTATGCAGTTGTTTCAAAATTTGTGTTATTCACCAGCACAATTCTTTTCAGAAATTGCAATTTCTAGTTTCCATTTGTTCCTTTTCTTGTTAATCTTATACAAATAAGATAACATGGTAACAGCTAGGGGTGCAAGAGATCACAAAACTCAAGGTCAGGATCACGGTTTTGAGTCAAGGATCAGATCAATTTTTGGATCTCAGTGGAAAAAATATTATAGTGTTATAGGTTATTTAGGTAGTTCTGGACTTTATAATAAAAAAATAATAATTTATGACAATGTCAGTAACAAACAGTAGAGGGCCTACCTATCCCCTATTGCAGCAACTAGTCTACCTAATCCAAAGAAGGAGAATGTGTGTCCTTTGGTAGTGTTTTAATCTAAGCACGTTCTTTTTCTAATCTTAAATAGTCGTTACTGCTGGTCAGCCTTCAATGTGGAGAGAAGATCAGAATATAACAACACAGCTACCAGGGCATGAGGAGGAGGAGGAGGACACAGCTTGGCTCTGAAACATGTTCACAATGACACAGTGTGAATGAACTGGTGATCTTTTAGGCTATTACTGTGAGAAAACGTTTCCCCACATTGATCACACCAGTACGGCTTCTCTCCAGTGTGAACATGCCGGTGCCATTCAAGGTGACTACTCTTAGAAAACGTTTTCCCACATTGATCACAGCTGTACGGCTTCTCTCCAGTGTGAATGCGTTGATGTTTTTTTAAGTTACTCAGTACTGTAAAATCTGCCCCACATTGACCACAGCTGTATGGCTTCTCTCCAGTGTGAATGCGTTGATGTGTTTTCAGCGTACTCTGTACTCTGAAAGTTGCCCCACATTGATCACAGCTGTATGGCTTCTCTCCAGTGTGAATGCGTTGGTGACTTTCAAGGCTCCCACTCTGAGAAAACGTTTTCTCACATTGATCACAGCTGTACGGCTTCTCTCCAGTGTGAATGCGTTGATGTTTTTTTAGGGTACTCTGTAGTGTGAAAGCTGCCCCACATTGATCACAGCTGTGTAGATTCTCTCCAGTGTGAACTCTCTGATGAATCTTTAAATATCCAGATGTTGTAAAGGATTTGTCACAGTGTTGACAGTGGTGACGTTTGGGTCCATCTTCTCTCTGTTTCTAGAGCAACAGACAAACAGAGACTTTCTCTTACACACAATGTTAATTCTTCATACTATAATTAATGACAAAATGAAGGAAAATATTGCTGATATGTGTTTTAACAGAAGCAAATGTACTCTTCATGTTCTGAAATATTCTAAATCTTTCAGGCAAATTATAATAAAAAACAACTGCAATGCTGTAGTGCAACAGTGCAAGAAATTGTGGCAGATGATTGTGGACCGCCTGAATGTGTAATCAGCCTACAAATATAATATGAGCACTTTAAAAGTTAGCAGAAGATAATGTTACTCAGGAAATTACCATTAAGAAAAAATAAAACCACTTATCTACAATGCTAGAATATGATGCATAGCCTACATACCTCCCTTTCACTCTGTCTCTCTCTTGGAATCTGAAATCTAGAAACTATAAAGCTAATGAAATTGATAAACTCATGTCTATTGTAAACATAATTGTAACAGTTTAAAAACAGCAAAATATAATAAAATAATGTAATAATATATACAAAACCATTGGGGTGTCCTCTCCCCTCACCCCAGGATGGCAGAAGTCTATTCATTCACTGATTGGGGGTTGACAGAAACCCCTCTCTCCTCGTTGTGATCTTTGTGACCAAGCGCCTAAACACACATCCCTACTTGACTATTTCCTGCCATAACACCTCTCACACATTAACACACACTCATCATGGTAAACTTGAACTTTAACATCCTGTATGGCATCACGTCCTCTTCTTTCCCTCAAAACTTTTATCTTAACCTTACGGGGGTACCTCTACCAAGCTTAACCTTCTATGCATCAGTGACCTCCCATTGAACCACTTCCTCAATTGACTGCACACAGCTTCTTTTGCATTGTGACCAAATATAACTTTATCTGCTGTTATTCTATAGTCATATCTACAAGAAAAGAAATATCTCAACACAATATGCATTTATGATCATTAAATGAGAACAGAAAACCGAGGCTAGTCTAAGTGTAGGCCTAACTACCTCTTTTAAAACTGAACAGCGCTCCTCTGCATCAACAGCTCACAATATCTCGTTTTTACTTTATTAGCCTAAATGACAATTAACAAATATGAGTCAATATGTATGAAACATTGCATTTTACCAGCACATGAATTCATCATTGTGTATGATTTGGGATTTCCAGCTGGTCACCTTAAAATGCACCAGAATGCAAGAAATCACATCTACCACATTCAAAAAGGAACCCCAGACCACCACCCCCCAGCACAAACAGGATACCTGGGAAATCCCAGCCTTGGTTTTGTGAAATAGGCCTCTGTTCATTTAGAGTGGTTGTTGTGTCCTGAACACTGACCTGAACATGGCTGGTATCAGAGGCCGAGCCTGCTGCTTGTCCTCTGGAGACCTTGTTGGTCTGCTGCTCTGGTTCCTGGTTGTCCTGCTCCATTCCTCTATTGTCCTGAAATCCAGCAGATCTCCACTGTGGCTGCTGGACTCACTCTGGATTCTGTTGAGTACAAATCAAAGCATGCAGAGAGATTCAGATGCTTTCCTCACATCCACAGGGTCTGATAATGGGCTGGGTGTTGGTGTCCACCTAGTCCTGAGTCTTCCTTGAGGCCTCCTCCCAGCTGGACGTGGGGGGGATATGGTGAGGGCAAATCAGCTCAACCAGTTCTACAACAGGTTTGATTGCCCTGCTCCTGCTGCAATGGCCTGCCCAACCCCCATCACCACACCACACCCCCCACCTACTTCAATCTGTTCACAACATTCTATTCTCTTAGACTAGTCTAAGACATCAATCGGTTTCTTTCTATATGTTAATAGTTTTTAGTTCTAATCTATCTGGCAGAGACAGGGGGGGGGGGGTTAAGTGAGAGACAAAAGGGCCGTCTTGATCTACTCTTCACTGAGACAAAAGATGATAATAAAACAGCATGATATGGAGTGACAAACTGAACTGGTATTTTTATGAATTTAAGCATCTTTTGAGCATTTTATCCTGATATTTTATCACTCTTTGTAATTTTTCTCTGGCATTTATTTTAGAATATTGTAACCAGCATTAAGTGAGTAGGTTTAGGTCTGTGTGAATATGGGCTGAGCATTTACCTGGGCTGAACTTGTGAACATCTTCTTTTGCATATTCACTGTAAAGAGCCATTACCCCTCCAACTGCCAACTATTGTTCCAGAGACAATAGGATATACAGTTTTAGATTGCAAGGTAACTGTCCAAGACCAAAGACTTCACTGAAATACCTCAAGGGATCAAAACAGTTTGTCTAAATTCGCAGCACAGTTCTAAAACTACTCTAAATATGTTCATTTACCATTCAAAAACAAAAGTACAACCGAGAAACACTACTTAGATATTGCATATTGATATAAGCTTTTTTATCCAGGAACTTGATGAGCAGCCCTGCATTGCGTGCTTATTGTCATCACTGTATATTAGGGTTCAACAATTAATACAAATATTGCCAAGTGCACTATCCAAATCACAGGAACTGCAATTTTTTGTTTTATCTTTTTCCATCAATATTCAGGAATGTTTTAATTGCTGAAGTCCTGAATGGAAAACTAGACACCACCAAGATGGTTACAGTCCGCTTCTCAGAGTTTGAGGCTTGTATCACCAGTAAGGTGAAAGGAGGCATTTATTTTGACAGATAGTCAGGGCAACGCAATAATTGACTCTGATGGTACTAGAGGTATGTTTTAAATCACTGCTGTGTAAATGATATTTTCTGCAGCCACATTAGGAACTTAAGTGCACAAATAGTCCACACTTTTAGCATCTGAAGTACATCTAAATATTCTCATATTAAAGTACATTTTGTAGTAATAGCTTTTTTGGGTGCTTCAAATCTGTTTATAGTGTCCTATACTTAAAATTCCTAGGCCTACTTTCTTTCCTTGTCTTGTAAGCACTTACCTTATCTATCGTTGACATGATTGCCATTTCCAGTTCTGCGTCTGATAGATGTATTTTTTGGCTGAGCTGGTGTTGAACACAGAATCTTTTGAAAGACATGCATGTGTTTAACCAGTTTCAACAAGCTGGCAAATTAAGTCGGAATATTCATCCAGTCCAGTCATGTCACTACCGTAGACCGTTAATAAATAGACAGTCTATGATCACTGGACTTGTTTGTTTGTTTGGCGGATTCTGGTCCTAGTTAAGGTCACATCAGGGTCATGCATCTTGCGTCAAATAAAAAATAAAAATTGGATGAAACGCTCGTTATCTGTTTTTCCATTTTTCATTTGAGCACAACATTGTAAATGGGAAAAAATTGGGTTGTTATCAGTTATTGCAGTGGAGCCATGAAAAGACCCCATGCCAAACTACTTGACCATTGCCTTGCAAGTCAATGACAGATCGGAGCTGCCTTTCCTTGATGAAAATTTGCTAAAGTGTGGCCTTATGTGGCTAGTTGGTCTAGGGGTATGATTCTAGCTTAGAGTGCGAGAGGTCTGGGGTTCAAATCCCGGACGAGGCCAAAGGACACACTAATGTTGAGCTTTTGACGTCGAGGTTATCGCCACGCCACCGAAAAAGACAAACCTAACCAAAAAGAGCACATGACGGGCGTATACCGGTCCGGCAACAAGTCTTTGGAGAGCCTATGGCACGAGGAGAATGGCAGGGCCATTTTCCGCGCCACGATGTCAATCAAGCAGTTCCACGCTTACTCTAGACTGTTGCGATTTGACGAACACGAGTTGAGAGCTACCCGACGATCCTCGGACAAACTGCCGGCCGTACGAGAGTTGTGGGACGCGTGGACGCGGCAGCTGCCTCGCCTCTACAACCCGGCCGCTGACATGACGGTGGACAGTTCAACGTTCAATCTCGTTCCATATTCCATGTTCTTGTTTGACGCGCTGCTTCCACAAGGTCAATATGCCTTACGCCAGTACATGCCCAGCAAGCCCGCCAGGTACAGACTAAAGTTGTGGGTGGCCTGCGACGCTGCGTCCCCGCGTCCCCTTTGCTCTTTGCTGTTGCTATTGAGCCCCTCGCTACCGCACTTCAATCTAATCCTAACATTACCGGGGTGACTAGGGGCAGCCCTCAGCAGAGAGTATCACTTTATGCGGATGATCTGCTTCTTTATATTTCCAGGCCTAATACTTCTATCCCAACTGCACTCTCGCTCCTTTTCTCATTTGGTTCAATCTCCGGTTACAAGCTAAATTTGGATAAGACCTAACCATTCCCAGTACAGGCTGCCGCTCATGAATTTCCACACCAAACAATCCCGTTCAAGGTAGTCCACAACAAATGTACGCATCTCAGGGTCCAAGTGAAAAACATTTTTAAAAAAATCTTTTAAAGTATAATTTCACTTCTCTCTGTACTAGAACATGGGACGATTTTGAGAGGTGGTCACTACTTAATTTTTCTGTGGCTGGCCGGATAAATTCAGTAAAGATGATCTGCACAGAATACTGTAAAAATATTCTAGTCAAGACTACTTTCAAAATGTGGAACCAGTTTATACGGCATTTTGGGCTAAACTCATTTTCAATGCAGGCCCCTGTAAGTAAAAGTCACACTTTCAAGCATTTACCCTGTGGTCTAATCATGGCATCAAATATTTTAATGACCTATATATTGAGGGCGTCTTTGCATCCTTCCCCCAGATTATGGCTAAACACAAGATTCTTAAGAGTCACTTTTTTAGATATTTACAAATCCATAGCTTTGTAATGAATATTAGCTCCCTTTTCCCTCCTAACCAGCAACCCTGGTTATTGATATGTTGCGATTGCCATCCCCAATATCAAAAGGTGCCATCTCGCATGGATATGATCCTCTCTCTCAAAAGTGGCCAACTTTCAGCTATCAAAGCACAATGTGAAGAGGACATACTGTAGGTGGAGAACTTAACCAGGGCCTCTGGGAGCCAATTCTTCTTAGAGTACACTCGTCATCCCTGTATACCAAGCATGGCCTGTTCCAGTTTCAATTGATACACTGCACTTATTGGGTAAAACTCAGGCTTTCTAAAACATATCCCGACATTGATTCTGCTTGTGACAGGTGTAAAATAGCTGCAGCCTCTCTCATTCATATGTTTTGGTCGTGCCCGTCTCTCCAGAGTTGCTGGTCAAATATCTCTGGGACACTCTCAGGGGTTCTCGGTGTGACCTTGGACCCAAATGTATTGATAGCCCTATTTGGAGTCATGCCAACCACGATGACCCTGCAAAAGCTTTCCTAATGTTACTGGCTAGACGATCAATCTTCGCTGACTTCGCTGGAAGTCTCCTTCTCCTCCATCATTTGAGTCCTGGATCAGAGAAGCACATGCCATGTGGATCCTCAGCTAAATCCTTTAAGATCTGGCAGCCTTTTTTTAACCACCTAGAAACAAGTGAATACGGGCGATATGTGAATTCTATTTGTATTTCTATCTAAAGGTTGGTATTCTCTACGAGCCGTTGTGAGCGTTGTTTTGAAATTCAGGAGTAGCAAGACCCACTTGACGCGATCGTCCAATCAGCTGCCGGTCAAGGGCGTGGAGCATCACCACGGACGTGTCTTGGACACCACGCTTCAGTCGTGTCCCAAAAATGGATCCACACTTGTAACCATGGTGATTCTGTGCACCACTGTATCCCTGCAGTACAAACAAATGGGATCAGCTGACTGTGGTATCATATATCCCTAATCACAGGTCCATTTTTAACTAAAAGTGGCAATTCTAGTATTTTCCTAACCACAATCCGTTATTGTTGAATGGATATGATTTTATAATGTCTTATTTCTTTTGTAAATCTGTAAGTAAGTTAAACCATAATTCATTTTTATTCATACTTTTGCTTTTCCCACTGTGACATGTAAAAATGTTAAAAAAGTGCATTGTTTGAAAGCCCATCTCTACACATCCATGTTCCACTCCCACAGGTGTTTCCTCTTGACTAATCAGACTGTGTGGCCTTTACAAGCTGAGCTTGATTGGCATGTATTAAAGGGGAACTATGCATTTACTTTTAGCTTAATTTATCTAACAGAACAGCTTCAGAGTCATTGGAATGGTTAAATGACTTTTTTCCGAGTTGAATGGTGGTCTTCTCGCTCCCCCCTAGCGCCTGTGAGCTGAAACATATCTACATATCATATATAGTATTGAGACAACAGTGACTGAAAATCTAATTCAATCTACATATCGGTCTTCTTAAAGATCTAAATAGATGTTCTCACCTCAGAGTCATCTGGAGCACGTAACCATTAGCTTCTGGACCTCTGAACCCTGAGTGACAATCACTCTGCAGTGAATGAGATGCAGTTTTCACCCTCAGTCTAACCAAGACTATACTTTCAGGGATCATTTCTATAGTTTCTGACTTGAGAAATGTGTTTCTAAAGTGTTTGGTCTCGCTGACCACGATGATGAGTCGTGATATTCCTTTCTGAGCGTGAAGCTGACAGAGAGTAATGATTCTCTTCATATGCTCTCTGTCATTGATGATTGTTCTTTGCTTCTTTATGGATCATTGAGAGAGGGAATATGATCAGAGTGGTAGTATCAGACATGTGGAAAACTAATGAAGTAAAAATAAAAACATGCTAAGCTTTGTAATTAACTATAAGTATTACCAATATTGATCTTTTCCATGGTGGACAAGGTTACTTGAAAGAGGTCTTTCCATTGAATGCAAATTATTTCCAATCTTTAAATATTTTTTTTGTCCGTGGTGGACAAGGTTACTAGAGAGTCATAGTTAACCTCACGGATCAGCACCTACATTCCTGACTTTGTGATTTCTTATTTATTTTATAGAAATGTTAATGGTGTTCCATAACTCATTTTTATGTATACCTTTGCTTTTCCTACTGTGACATGTCAAAATGTCTAAAAGGTGCATTGTTTGAAAGCCCATCTCTACACATCCATGTTCCACTCCCACAGGTGTTTCCACTCGACTAATCAGACTGTGTGGCCTTTACAGGCTGAGCTTGATAGGGAGTTGTGTTGGGAACCGGAGGGTCGCTGGTTCAAGTTCCCATGCGGACCAAAGTACAGAGTGTGGTTTGGTGGCTGGAGAGATGCCACTTCACCTCCTGGGCACTGCCAGGTGCTCATGAGCAAGGCACCGTACCCGCCAACCGCTCAGGGTGCTGGTCCAGCTGGCAGCCCACTCACTCTGACATCTCTCCATTTGTGCATGAATAGGTCCTGAGCATGTGTCTGTGTATTTCAGGTCTGTGTGTGATTACTAACAAAAAGTGTACACAGAGTGTAAATTGTAATTTCCCCACTGGGCATCAATAAATAGATTAAAATTTAAATTAAATTGATTGGCAGGTTTTAATTAAAGTTCTTCCACTTTACTGAGGTGTGGAGGTTCAAACAGTAGCGGAAGTCTAAATGCAATAGGTTCAACCATCCTTTGGTCTGTGAATGAAGAGCTTGGTCCTTGTTAAGAACCAGTATTAATGCAAAGAAATGACTGGAGCATTTATTGTAGAGAATAAGTAGGCTAACACTGAAGTATTGAGACAACAGTGACTGAAAATCTAATTCAATCTACATATCGGTCTTCTTAAAGATCTAAATAGATGTTCTCACCACGTAAGCTTTCTAATTAACTGACATTGTTACCAATATTGATCTTGTCCATGGTGGACAAGGTTACTAGAAAGAGGTCTACTAATCTCAAAGACCAGCACCTAGTGATGGCAGTCTGACACTGAAACCTCGATACGAGCTTCAAACCATTAACTACAATTCCATTTGAACCACTGCTCCGAAGGTTGCTTTGGTACGGGGAAATCACATGACACATGACGTCTGAAGCAGCAACTGCTTCATTCTCTGAATGAATCAGCTGATTGGTTGGCAGCACCACCGCCACACGGAGACTAGTCAGCTGCTGCCACGGCAACTGGCAAAACTGTTTTTATGCTCGCCGGCATCATCCGTTCCCTCTGAATGAACTTTCTCTAAATGTGGAGAGGTTGTGAGCAAAAAAAGAAACAGGCTCAGTCCAAAAATGTGGAAAAAATAATGTTCCTTAATAAAAATGGTTGAGTGTTCCCTGTCCCACATACCCCACCAAATCCCACCACTGCCAGTGGCAGTTACTACACAATTGTAAGCCAATGTGATATCTTGGAGCAGCATCATTTGTGCTCAACTGTTATGACATTGCTTGGTGAAGTAACCAACCAGATTGCTCCTCGTTAACCACCTTTAACCTAAGGTTAAATAATTGGTGAAACCCTCCTTTCCAGCACTTTGCAGTAGACGCAATGTTGAAGAGGCGTGTCAACCAAGACCGCCCCTCCTCACCCAGAACTTTCAGCATTTCTGGACGGATTTCATAAATCCCTGGGGATTTGCCACTGTGGAGTTGAGGTCAACAGCGTCCCATCCTTACTGTACACAGCTTGTATGGTTCCCCGCTTGCCCCTCCAGAGATGGTGAACGGTTTTCCAGAAACACCTTGGTGCCGACCGAAAGTCCTTCTCCCAGCATTCTCCCACCTCCTGCTGCGCCTTGTGACGTGTTGTTCATGTCCAGGAGTTGTGCTCTTTCCATCGCTTGACAATATTCCCATTTAGGGTCAGGAGTTCTCCTCCCATTCTGAACACAGCCTGAGCGAGGCCCACTTTCCCCTCATGAGTAGTCCAACGCTGACTTCCTCAAGGCCTTGTAGCATTGTTAAGCAGCTGGTAAAAACATCCCCCCGTCGGGGAATCGAACCCCGGTCTTCCGCGTGACAGGCGGAGATACTGTCCACTATACTAACGAGGAATGCACGTGCTGAAAATTAGTCACATCGATTTTTTTGCACATTCGGCATACATAACCACTTGGAGTCACGGATGAACTGATTTCGATTTTGGAGGTCAAAGGTCAAGGTTACCGTTTAATTACGTCTCGAGAACTATATATGTATTTCTCCTGAACTGGTGAACTTGGGTAATTTAAAGCCCCAGTGGCCTAATGGATAAGGCACTGGTCTCCTAAGCCGGGGATTCTCCGGCTTAGGAGACCAGTGATGATGAGAGTCTCATCTGGAGGGAGTTTCTTCAGATTTTGCAAAAACATTCACATGAACTCGCAGATCAGTTGACGAGTATCCTACCCAGAAAAGAGATTTGACTTGTTAATAAAGTATTTCTGATTCTGATGTAGAAATGCACGGACGACCCAAAAGGGTAATACTTCTTGACAAAACATAACAAGAAACAAAAAAAAAGATGCGGGCGAGACAGAGTTAAGCCCTGACAGAATAAGTGGTTCAGTGCTTCACCAAACCTTCATTTGCCCTTCACTATCACCACCTACTTCCTTGACTTTGTAATGCCTTATGCTGTAAAAATGTAAATGGAGTTGAGCCATAATTCATTTTTATTTATACTTTTCTTTTCCTACTGTGACATGTCAAAATGTCAAAAAGGTGCATTGTTTGAAAGCCCATCTCTACACATCCATGTTCCACTCACACAGGTGTTTTCACATGTGCCAGTTGTCCCTTTAGGACACATTTAAAGCACACCCGTCCACTGCGGCCCTCTCAGCATCCCGGTCACCTGCACCGGGTCTCGCTCTCTGCTGCTGCACCTTCATCACGTTGTCATCTGTTGCTGCATCTTCTCTGTGTCCTCTTGCTGCGTAACTTTGTTTTAAGTTCAGCAAAAGATATTGTCTCATCACGTTGTGTGATACGGATCGCAAATGGTTTGAAGGACTCTAGTGTCTTTTAACCCTCGCAAACAAAGGTGGCCCAGGAATCTTACCTCCCATAACTCATAAGTCTTTTCATCTCCATCAAACAGCAACCAGCAGCTACCGTGGCTCGTATCTGCAGCCCGTCTGCTCATGGTGCTAACAGCATGCTAATCTTCACCGGTACACCGGTGGGAACACGCTCTATAACTCTCTCTGGGTTTCTCTGGGCCCTTAACCTGTTGGCAGAGCAGCATGTTACAGCGGCTTCTCGTTGTGAACCCGATTTTCATAGCACCAAACTTGGAGGAAAAAAGACGAGAGACGTTCTGCTGCTTCTCATGGCACTCACACTGCAACTGCAATCAGCTGTGTGCAGGAGGACTTTATTAACCACGCCCACAGTGGGGTGGTTCCAGTGAATGTGGTCTCTCTCTGTGGAAAAGTTAGTTGTGGCCAGCTCTGGAATAAAGTTCTGGTTTTCAGTGATGTACTTGTTTAATTGTCTGATGTTCTCTTGTTCCTGGTCTGGGAGCCTCCTGGAGAAGTTGATCTCAGGGATCAATACCTGGGCTCGGAAGGCAGGTTTTATCATTCTCACAGCACGTTGGAGCTGTTTAACAGTTCAACGTTTTGTTTGGGGGTCTGGAGCTGCGAGCAGCTCTCTGTTCCCTGGGTGCCTGTGAAATAGAAAGGATGGAGGAGAACAAAGAGGGGAGGAAGACAGGGAAAAAAGAGGAGATGAAGGCGGAGTCTGGTTGTCCTCTATGGACAGCCGTGGATTAGGAGACCAATCCCCTGTGTTTCCGGGTGCCTGTGCTCTAGCTGTCACCGCTATTTGGCGTCTCTCTGGTGCAGGGTTCGCCTGTGGCACCCCCTGTTCTGTGGTAGGCTGTGGCTGTAAGGGTGCAGACCTCTGTGTGTCCTTCTGCATTTCTGTGTGTATCTCAATCTGCTCTGGATCCTCGTTTGTAGTAGCCTGGCTGCTGGTGTGTTCTGGTGTCTGTGTGGCAGGCTGGGGTTGGTAGTAGCCTGGCCGCTGGTGTGTTCTGGTGTCTGAGGCAGGCTTGGGGGGTTCTATTGGTGACAGTGGGCTGTTCAGGAGCTATGTCAGAGAGGCTCTATACCAGTGTGGTTTCAACTTTGTTAAGTAACTCTTGCTTCCCATATGTGATTTGGATCAAGCAGAGGCAGAGTCGCAGGAACATCTTTTGAATTGGGGGTGCTGACAAATTTCCAGTGGAGTTTTCAGCCAAAGTCAACCACCACACACCTAACTGCATCCATTACAATTTATTTCACTGTATAGAGATTCAATTCATTATAATTAGCCTATCCAAGACAGCAATTAGCCTGCCATAGGCTACTGACCCGGAAACACCAGTAAATAATAGACCGTTATTGCTATTCAACCAAATATAAATATCTTTTTACCCATAGGCCTACTGTCAAGTAAATATTCTTTATTAAAACATTGTGTTGTCAAAACAGTACCAAGGCTTCAATAATAAAACGGGAACACATGTAGGCTACACGCATAAACACAAGCATAATAACAAGAATAAAGTCCATAATACAAGACAGGACCAACCAGGCACGGGTAACGCAGGATACAGGCACACGGCTGCAAACAATGGCCCAGAATAGACCTACTGCTAGTTAAAAAACAGAGCCACTAAACACATCACAGAATTATACTAAATCAAATGAAAGTGAAGCAAGCCAGTCAGTCCTGACACAAACACTGAAATAGAGAACTGCAGCCTTAGGTTTTTGTAGCACAGCCATAGCAAATTTAAGGCATAAAGATTTTGGGCCGTATATCAACAGTACGTAACAGTGCCTAATCATGTTATAACAATACGGTATTATAATTAAATATAGGTGCAACCTCAATCTGGTTTTCCAATAAGAAAGGCTTTACACGCATCTAAAAAAAGACAATTATCTCCAATAAATCGTATAAACCTTCAGTAGAACTGTTCCCGAAGAGTTGATGCCAATTTACTGCACGGCTGCAGCATAATAATAAACCAGCATTCTTACCTTGTGCTGCAGTCATAACACAAAAAACACCAAAAAAAAAATCATTTCCAAAACGGCTACCAGAAGAAGTCTGACCCCGAGGCTGCAGCACTGAGTTCCCTCTGCTGCGGCCCTGCTGCTGCTAGCTTTGCTAACAACATTAGCTGTTGCTAGCAGGTTGCGTGGTCGCTATGGGAGTGTGGAGGTAGAGAGGTGCTGCTAGCTTGGCTAACAACATTAGCTGCCTGGTGGTCTGTTGCTAGCGGGGTTGCTCTGGGAGTGTGGAGGTAGAGAGGTGCTGCTAGCTTAGATTAGATTAGATTATACTTTATTTATCCCACAACGGGGAAATTTCCTTATTACAGCAGCAGCATTTTCTTCTATACAGCAAAAAACACACAAACAAGTAAACACACAAGAAATACAGGCAAAACAATAAACAATAATTATAAGGTAGAAAGTAAGCAGAATGGCGTCAAATAAAGGTATTTTAAAGTATATTTTAAAGTGCGGCCATGATACAAGAAACAATATTGCAGTGTAAGTGACGTTAAAATTAAATTGAATGTGTAATTGGAGTAATAAAACAAGAGTCAGTAGCACAATATAAATTATATTAACCTGTGACTATAAATATTGAAAAGTAAGTACTTGTAATAAAATAATATAAATACCGATAATAAATATAAACAGAAGGTGTGTGGTGTAGATGGGAGATAAAAGGAACAGAAACTACAACATTATCAGGTAGTGCAGGTGTTGTAGAGTCTGACAGCGGCCGGGATGAAGGACATGCGGTACCTCTCCTTCTTACACCGTGGGTGTATCAGTCTGCTGCTGAAGGAGCTGCTCAGAGACCCCACAGTGTCATGTAGGGGGTGAGAGGTGTTGTCCATGATGGATGTCAGCTTTGCTAACATCCTCCTCTCCCCTACTTTCTCTATGGCTTGGCTAACAACATTAGCTGCCTGGTGGTCTGTTGCTAGCGGGGTTGCTCTGGGAGTGTGGAGGTAGAGAGGTGCTGCTAGCTTGGCTAACAACATTAGCTGCCTGGTGGTCTGTTGCTAGCGGGGTTGCTCTGGGAGTGTGGAGGTAGAGAGGTGCTGCTAGCTTGGCTAACAACATTAGCTGCCTGGTGGTCTGTTGCTAGCGGGGTTGCTCTGGGAGTGTGGAGGTAGAGAGGTGCTGCTAGCTTGGCTAACAACATTAGCTGCCTGGTGGTCTGTTGCTAGCAGTTACTACTTCTTTCGGTTACAGTTGCTGAGTGTTCTGCCTCCAATCTTTTAGGCTTTTTAGCCTGTGGTTGATCATCAGATCATCAGAGGCATGCAGCGTGCCTCGGCAGATTCATTCTAATCAAATTATGTCTTTATCTCTTACTTACCAAATTGTAAAATGTATTACATTTATTTCTAATTAAAGGGATTAGGTTTATATTTATAATCAATTTATTAAAAATAAATGTTTTTGTTTTAAATTATGGTTGTAGTTGTTTGTCCTTTTGTTAGGGGTGCTGCAGCACCTCCGCACCCCTAGTTCCCGGGGCCATGAGCAGAGGTGTTATTTTATGCTAGACAGCTGGATTAGAATCTGTTTATCAGTCTCAGTATCAGGTGCTGCTGGCTTCATTTAGGGTTAGGGTTAGGGGGGTTAGGGGGTCATGGTTGGGTTAGGATGTATGGTTTAAGGTTTTTCATTTTTTGGCACTGGCCTATTGATCTGAAGGGAAAGAGGTAGATGGAGGTCTAAGAAAGTTGGGTTTTATAATTCACTTCAATGGATGGGCCGCTTTTGTGTAGTAGGCAGATGGGTTGGTAGTGTGGGGGCAGCTCTGTTTCCCCAAACCCGGGGACAGAGGAAAAATGATGGTTGAGGTGCCGTATCGAGGCACGGGTGTCTATTTTAGAGAGGGAGGGGATAGGAGGGGGACCAGAGTGAAAGGTAAGTATCCAGTACTTGGTTTATGTTCATAGTAAACTGCTAGTTTTAATCGATACTGCTGTAGGTCAAACCTGGTCTGATCCCCTTGTTCTCTGAGTTACTCACAGACGGGGTGAAGGTTCTCTGTTTACGAAGGATGTTTGTGCTGCAGACAGAGTGCATTTTTTTCTGGATAGCTGAGGGATGGATCTCTGGTGAGTGGCAATGTATGTGTTAAGTAGTCTTAGATTTTCTTGTTCTGGGGGCGGAAGTTCCCTAGAAAATGTTATGAGGGCTATATACTTGAGCATTGGGGAAGGCGAGGCGGGCCATCCTGACAGCTCCCTGCAGCTGTGGGATAGAGGTTTGTTCCAGTTTTGGGCTCTGTTGTTAATGCCGAAAGAACTACTCTTTCAACTGTGAAGGATACTTGCGTTTTTGCCAAAATGCCTTCCGCATGTCTGAATGTGGCCCCTGGGAAAATTAACCATTTTTTCTGCCACTAGTTCCCAATCAGACAATTTATGGTCAGTGTTTGCATGTCTAAAGGGTCTGCTTCCTGTCCTGTCCATCACCAGTGAAGCAAAGTGAAGCTGGCTTTGAACTCCAGTGTGTGGGAGATAGGGAGCAGCCAAAGACGACGAGGGATGACAGGGGAGGTGGGAGGGAGAGAAAGTGAGGGGGAAATAGGAGAGAATGGGGAAAGGTCAGAGGAGAGGGATAGAGGAGGCTGCTCTGTTTCTTTCTTAGATTCCAGGTCGGGGGTCCAATCCTCATTTCCCTTGGTCTGGTGCTGGTTGAGAGGAGCTGTGGTCTCTCTGGTGGTGCTGGTGTGGCTGGCAGTAGTTGGGCCCCAGGAAGAGCATGTAGCGCGGCTGTGATGGTGAGCTGTCTGAAACCTGTTGTCCTCTGGTGTTGTGGAGGTGTCTCCTCAACAACAGTCTCTCTGAGCTCAAGGCTTTCGGTCCCGGTAGTGTGGTTCTGGGCCTGTGCAGGTACCTGTGCTGGGTGGTCCTGTGTCTGCAAGGTTGTAGTGGGTGGTATTTGGGCTTGGACATCACTCACAGGTCGTTCTCCTGTGTTGTCAGGAAAGACGTCTAGTATTTTACTGTAGACCAGATTAAGTGTCTCTTGTTTGAGCCTGTGACCAAACTGGTTCTTGCACCAGATCGCTGCAATGTTTTAATTCTGCTCCCAATTTGAGCCCGAGAGTTGTGTAAGAATTTGGAGGTTATCATTTAAACTGTCCGTGTAATGATTCTTAAGAATGAGTAATGATGTGTGCTCCCATTGTTTAGCATTCCCCATAATCAGTGTAGTAGTGGTTGGGCTGGGGGTTGCTGGTTTAATGACCTTCTTCTTTTAATGATCATCTTGGCAATGGCTGCAGGTGGGTTTTGGGCTAAAGTTAAAGGGACAAAACTGGTCTACGTAGACCACTTTTTATCCCCTAATTACCGATCTTTAACAAATTTGGTCCAGAGCCTCAGAGCGGCATGACAAACAAGCATCACGAGTTTTGTATTAATAGCATTTACTGTGGCAGAGATATTGCAATTGCCAATTTATTAGTCTGTGACTGGAATATGTCAACTTTTACTCAACGTACATTCCTTTAATTTTAGTCCAAATAATTCCTAATTTCTCCTTTTCTAACGCAAATATTAGGTTTAATTTCCTATCAATTAGGTTTATTGACCATGAATTCCAAAAATAACTGTAAACTAAAGTTACTAAGTTAGTGTTACGTAGTGTTGAAAATGTCAAAAAAAAGGTTAAAAACATCAAAAAAGCATCAAAAGTGTTAAAAAAAGGAACAAAAAAGGTTACTTCACTGTGGCAGAGATATTGCAATTGCAAATTTCTAATATAAATACATTGAGTTATTGGCCAAAACAAATAAACGTTGATTATAGCGCACCCTAATGTACAATCTTCACCAAATTTGGTACAGAGCATCGTAGTGGGATGTTGAACAAAAATCCCAAGGTTTTTGCTGATAGCATTGTGAACGCACCCCTCAATAGGGTTCCACTGCCCTGCTGGGTCTATAGCAGAAAAATGCGTTTGGCCCTATAACTCCCAAACCGTACATTGGGAATTTAAAAACCATATACCCACGCGTTCCCCGGGTGAAATTAATGTTGTGATATAGACCACGCTCATTTCCGCCTAGACATTTATGCGTGACAAATTGTGATTTATTGAAAACCCACTTTTTCAAACTCCTCCTAGACCGTGCAATGGATCTGCACAAAACTTGGCACATAGAGTCTCCAGACCGACCTGACAAAAAAATTTATAAAATTTTTTTATAGAATAAAAATTGCTGAAACACCAACTTTGCCATATGTTGGGCACAATAAATACTGTCGAAGCTTTAAATACTTTAAATACAAACTTTAGAATACTCCTTTTTATGAACCTCTGAGGCTTTAAAACAAAATTTCAGAAACATTATTTATTTAAACTAAAATTAAAGGAATGGATGTTGATGGATAATCACAGACTGGGATATATCAACTTTTACTCAATACTATTTCAAAACCACTTGAATTTGTTTTTCAAATGCTATAAAATTGAATAAGACTAAATGAAAGTAGAGATGTGTACTTGCCAAAATCAATCATGTTATTTTGGGTTATTAAAAGAACTTTGATATAGAAAAGTGGGTCAATTTGACCAGAGGACAACATGAGGGTTAAGAGACTACTATTAAGGTAAAGGAAAGCAACGTATCATAAGCCTCTAAACTGAACGGACAGTGAAAATGTGAATGAGTACGTGATCCGGACAGAGACCGAGATCACAGCGCTAAGAAATGCCGGGGAGATATTAAGTGACGGACTATTGGTAGCGATGGTTATGAAAGGTTTGCCAGAGTCCTTCAAACCTTTTGCAATCCATGTCACACAACGTGATGAGACAATATATTTTTCTGAATTTCTGAACAAAGTGACACAGCTATGAGGGCACAGAGAAGATGTGCGCTGCAGACTTGGTGTGCTACTAATGCGGTCTAGGGACACCTGGCCAGAGCCTGCCAGCGTAAACTATGGTGCAGTCACTGCAAGAGCACCACTCACCGGAACACGACCTGCAGACGATTGAAACGACGTACGTAACGTCCCCGGAGAGACAGATGACCAGGACATGGAGCATGCCTTCAGAGTTAGTGATCGGGCAGCAGGAGTCAACGTGAGGGGCCTGATGGTCGACTGGGCAACCTCACACAATTGTCACAGACCTTGCAAAGTTTTTTTTTTTTTTTTGAGTTACAGTTAGTTGAGTTTGAGGAAGTTGTGTTGCATCCAGGTTTTAATAGCTGACAGACAGGAGTTGATCCGGGAGAGGGTAGATCTGGATGTAGTTGGCATAGCAGTGGAAGTCCAGGTGGAAGTGGCCGAGTATGTGACCGAAGGGGGAGGATGTAGATGATGAAGAGGAGTGGGCCGAGTACGGAGCCATGGGGAACACCTTGAGTGACTGTGGCCGTGGGAGAGGTGTGGGTATGGAAATAAATTAATTGGGATCTGTTAGAGAGGTAGAAGCGGAGCCAGCTGAGTGTAGTACCTTCGATACCGAGGTCTCTGAGTCTGGTGAGCAGGGTGTTATGACTCACAGTATCGAAGGCTGCACTCAGGTCGAGGTCTGTTACAAATACTTATAATAATGTAATCCATGAATAATTCAATTCAATTTTATTTATAGTATCAATTCATAACAAGAGTAATCTCAAGACACTTTACAGATAGAGTAGGTCTAGACTACACTCCAGAATTTACAAGGATCCAACAGTTCTAGTAGTTTCCTCCAGAACAAGCAACAGTGCGACAGTGGCGAGGAAAAACTTCCTTTTAGGCAGAAACCTCGGACAGACCCAGGCTCTTGGTAGGCGGTGTCTGACGGGCCGGTTGGGGTTAGAATGAAGAATGGCAATAACAAAAATAGAAAAAATAGTAGTTTGTAGTAGTTCTTTGTAGTAGTTCATGGCATAGCAGGGCACTGTGCGGCATTACAAGGCACAGCAGGACGTAGCAGGGCACAGCAGAGCGTAGCAGGATGAACACGGCATCGCAGGACGTGTAGCGGGACCATGGCGACAGCTGCTACCCTGATTTTGGAGCCTCCCTTATCCGTGGGAACATGCTGGGGAAAAAAGAGCATAAGGACTCCGGTGAATGACTCCCCAGAGCTAGGTTAGTAACAAGCATTTCTGGGACATGGATGCACGTAAATGGAAAGATAGAAAGATAGAGGAGAGAAGAGCTCAGTGTGACAAAGGAAGTCCCCCAGCTGTCTAAAACTATTACAGCATAACTAGGAGAGACAGGGTAAAGACAGGAGCCTGGTCAGGCTAGAACTCTCCCCAACCGGATCGGGCTGTCTCCCTCTAGTTTTATTGTATTCTTGATTATATGATAGATAGATCTGATAACTATGACGAGAAGCAGGTGGGCCGGGTTAGGCGGACGCTGCGACTCATCACTCCCTAACAATATTCAATTCTATTCCCTAACTATAAGCTTTATTAAAGCATAACCAAGAGAGACAAGGTAAAGAGAGGGGCCTGGTCAGGCTAGAACTCTCCCCAACCGGATCGGGCTGTATGCCAAGTCTCCCTTTAGTTTTATTATATTCTTGATTATATGATAGATAGATCTGACAACTATGACGAGAAGCAGGTGGGCCGGGTTAGGCGGACGCTGCAACTCCTCACTCCCTAACAATATTCAATTCTATGCCCTAACTATAAGCTTTATCGAAAAGGAAAGTCTTAAGTCTACTCTTAAATGTGGAGACGGTGTCTGCCTCCCGAACCCAAACTGGAACCTGGTTCCACAGGAGAGGAGCCTGATAGCTGAACACTCTGGCTCCCGTTCTACTTTTAGAGACTCTAGGAACCACAAGTAACCCTGCATTCTGGGAGTGCAGTGCTCTTGTAGGGTTGTAATTCAGGAGTTACTGCTGGTTAGTAAGGTATATTGTGTCAGCCCAGGCAGGAATGACTTCCTTTGATGCTCTGTGGTGCATTTTGGGAGAATGAGTCTTTCACTGAAAGTGCTCCTGTATTTGAGCAGCAAGCTATGGAGTGGGTGCGAGACATAGTCCAAGATGACATGTAGTTTGGACAGCGTCCTCCTCTCTGACACCCCCCTGAGAGAGTCCAGCTCCACCCCCACAAACAAGCATGTTGGCTAATAGTAGGGAAAGATCGTGGTTGTGTGTAGACGCACTTTCAGTTAGCAACTGATGCAACTTGATTACAGCCAGGAAAAACCCCAAGAACTTTATTTTCAGACAACATTTATATTTTTCTTCTCATTATTTCTATTTAAATCTTATATTTCTGATTCATTCTCATAGGCCATCTTGTTTATTTGATATCCTACATCATTATTATTTGATATCATACATCGGGGTGGCTGTGGCTCAGTGGTAGAGCGGTTGCCTGCCAATTGGAAGGTTGTTGGTGACAATGCTGTGTCATCGGAGTGTGAGTGTGTGTGTTTATCTGTGGCACCTTGTACGGCATCGCCCACAAAGGGTAACTCAATCCCAACAAACTACAAAATAATATTAAAACGGAGTGAACAGTGTAACATACAAGGTCAAATATTGTGAGACCAAATTCCCATCAAACACACCTAAATTGTACACTACACCTATCAATTATAGTTTGATCTAGGTCAGTGGGGTCTACTCCAAAGTGGGATCTGAGGATCCAAAGGGGTCCCTAAGGGGGTCTATGGGGTCCCCAGCAAAAGGGAAAATGACAATTTTCACTATAATCCAATCCATTAGTTACACCATGATCAGAATGTATGACTATTTTAATCATGATTTCATACACCTGTTCAGTCAAATGGGGTCCCCTGGCCTAATGAGTGTCCCTTTAGGTGTCCTTTACTGGATGTGAAAGTCTGGAAACCACAGTTCTAGGTTATGATATCAATGGCCCAAGTCTTATTGGCGTCCAATCGGCCTAAAAAAGCTTATTTTTTTTATGAACAGTTGAGACTGATCCACACCCACAATGTGAGTTTCAAAGCCCCCCCCACCCCCCACCCTTAAAATGTATGTAATAGCATTTTGTTGTGAGGATAACTTACAAGATGAATAAATTAAAACTCTGTTTTGATTTCAATAACTTATTTTTATATACTTAACTTGAAACAAAACTAATTGCATGATATTTGGAAATCATACTACAAATACAGATGTTAAATTAGTAATTGATAATAAAACATTCAAAAGAGTCTATGAATACAAACTGTGCTGGAAGCCCCTCATTAAATATGTGGGCATGAAGATGGCCAGGAGTATTAGTATATTTAATACAACTAGATACACATTGACCCAAAATACATCTACATACTGCATATTCTTTACTTTTTTTTACCATATTTGTTATATTGTGAGGGAGTTTGGGGAAATATCTAGAAAAGTAACTTACAAAATATTTGCACATTGCCAAAAAAGAGCAATCAGGATAATAAATCACACACATGAGCACACTAATCATCTGTTTTTTAATTCACATTTGTAGGAATGTATGGATATTGTTACATTCAAAACTGCATAATTTATGTTTAAAGTTAAAGAAAAAAGATTCCTTTAGATTATGGGATGGACTGAACAATGACATCAGAATGAGCCATAATATCATTTAGTTCAAAAAGGGATTATAGAAATAAAATTACTGGACCAATACAGAAAAGAAACATAGGAGATTTAATGCAAAGGTATTGTTGTATAGTGTCGTCAGTTATTGGGAGATCTGAGACTCTATATTTGCAGATCTTTTTACTTTGTAATAAGATGATTTTGTGAAATAGGGGTCATTTCGAATTGTTTCCACCTGCTCCTCCTCTAACTATTGCATTTGTTAAATACTGATTGTTTGTGTTGCATTCAGTAGTTTTAATTTTTAGTTTTCACTGTTCTTCTCTTGCAACGCTGTTGATTGTTCAAGATACATGAATTAAATGAAACAAGCTAAATGGATAAATACATTTCACGTATTGTAAAAGCATATTTTGAATCTTTACAATATATGGTTTGCTAAATTTGCATTTTAAAATTTAAATTTTTGCAGCATGAATCTTCTTAAAACATTTAACAACCACTCCTTTGATTTGAGGCAGACTCAGGCCGTAAACTAGAGGGTTATTAATGGGGGGGACCATCAAATACTGTAAAGATAAAACAACTGTGATGATAGGATTCATTTTATCAGCCTCAAATCGAGTCAATGACATCTCACAGAAGACAGAGAGAGAATAGGTGATGAATGTGATGATGTGAGGCAGGCAGGTCTGGAACGCCTTTCCTCTGAATTCAGACGAGCTTCTCCTGCAAACAAGCAGAATACGGAGATAGGTGTACAGGACAAAGAAGAGAGGGATGAAGATGATTGTCACCACAAGAGACTGACCTACTATATTGTTCAAAGTTATGTCCACACAGGAGAGCTGAACTACAGGCCAGCTGGAACAGAACAGCCTATTCAGTTTATTGCCACACAGCGGTAATCTGACAGTAAGATAGAGCATGAAACCCACAACAAATGCAGGGTAGAGCACGGCAAAAATCACAAGATGTGTTACCATCTTAAATGTCATTTTACTGTGATAGTGTAAAGGCTGGCAAATAGCAACAAATCTATCATAGGCCATTATGCTGAGGAGAGTCAGCTCACATGATAAATAGGTGTAAATAACATATATCTGAATGAAACATGATGCACGTGAGATTAAATGAGTGTCAGACAGAATGTCCATCAGAAACCTGGGGAAGAAGCCGGCTGAGCCGTACAGAGAGTTAAAAGACAGACAGCTGATAAAAATATACATGGGCTGATGCAGAGACTTCTCCAGACAGACTGCCAGAATAATGACAACGTTAGCAGAGACAATAGTCATGTAGAGCAACAGACACAGACTGAAGACCAGATATCTGAGGGGGCCAAAGTCTGCAAACAGAGTTAATTGAAAATACAAAGGATTCAGGCTGTTGTTGCTCATCACGTCATCAACATGTCTCATCAACAGCAGAGCTGGAAGGAGAGAAGTGAGAACAGATGGAGATGCAGTAATTGAGATTAAAATGTTCACAGCAAAATGTCCTATTTTAACAGTAGACTCAACACTTAGAAAAAAACTGCATTCATGTAAGTTGCATAAAATGCACATTTCTAACAATTTTGATATTTCAGAAAGACAGATTCAAAACATGGACATGGAAGAAAAAGGTCAGTGTCACATGAACTAAATGCACAAGCAACCTCACATCTTTTATTAAACAATATTAGAGTTGAATGACTGAAAAAGAGACGTCTCCAGGTTAACAAGGCTCAAACATGACAGACATTCAAAAGGTTATTTTCCACAAGTGACATATTTGCAATCACATTCAAACTTTGGGAAAAGCTTTTAGCTTTGATATAATCACCTGAAACAATATACTGTATATAGTGTTCATATGTGTCCTGTGGTCTGTCCAGCAGTTAAAAGACATTCAAAAAACATCAGTGCATCAGTGTATGTACAGATTTAGAATAATACACAGCACCCCCCCCGACCTACAGCAGACTGAGGCAGCAGCGGGACCTTTATCCAGTTTTGCTGTCACACTGAGAGCAGCACACACAGGGTCCAAAGGGAGGTACGTGTGTGTGTGTGTGTGTGTGTGTGTGTGTGTGTGTGTGTGTGTGTGTGTGTGTGTGTGTGTGTGTGTGTGTGTGTGTTGCCATAACAGAGCCCAGACTGCCAAGACCGAGGAGATAATATATGTTTTTTTTTAGATTATTTTTTGGCTATTTCTGACTTTAATCTCCAGGACAGCATGAAAGGGGAGAGAGGGGAAGACGGGTGAGTGGAGAGGGGCAGTTGGAGCGCGTGCAGATGCTTAACCAGTCTATACTCCAGTTAAGGTGTATACATGCAGGGTTACCCCAGTTACAGAACTGAGTTCCCCTGGTCTGTTACACGACTTACGAGAACAATTTTAACAGGGTAAAGTTGTAACATGACGTTGGAGAAATCTGGGTATTGCCTTAACCCGAATATAATCCACTGATTGGTGAGTGGAGTGTATGGATGAGTAACAAATGTGTGGATTAATGTTGACTGCAAGAAAAGTGGCAAAACAAGCCCAATTCAATTTTATTTATAGTATCAATTTATAACAAGAGTTATCTCGAGACACTTTACAGATAGAGCAGGTCTAGGCCACTAGACCTGCAGTATGATTTAAAGATAGAGTAGGTCTAGACCATTAGGGGACTGTTTGTCCCATCACCTGAAAACTTTCTTCTTCTCATTAAGAAGGACTTTCAGGTCCCTGGTGATCTTATGGTTGGGTAAACAGCGTACAGTCCGGGAGGGCATGGTGGTGTTCTCACAGAACTTGATGTATTCTGTGATACAGTCAACCATGTTATTGATGTCCTCCCCATGTGGCTCACAGAGCACGCCCCCATCTGTAGACTCCAAGCAGTTCTGCAGTGCCTCCTCAGCCTCGTAGCAGAGCTGGGCAACTCCCGGTTACAGTTTTGTTGTCACACACACATCCAGTAAACAACAGTGGTCACTCCTGTTGATGCTGTACAGATGCTGGTAATTAACGGTGAGAAATAGAAATAAATATACACAAATAGGCAACGTAATTCTGCACATTGTAATCAAAACAATACACATATGATTGTGTATTACTACAGGTTATGTTTATTAAATGAACCCCAAAATATGTTGCAGACGAGAAATCGCTAGTATCAGCTAGCGCTAGCTAACATCAATGGTAGGTAGCCGCCAGCTAACGCTAGCTAGAAGAGTTTGTCGTGACTTTGCCTGGAACGCTACCAAGTCGTGAGTTGTGACTTGAAGTTGTAACTTACGGGCTAAATATTGTGTGTGGAACGCAGCAATAGACTAGGTTGAGGCCTAAATTGAGGCCTACACAGGTGTCAGCCTATTACCTGATCGACCCCCCCAGACTGCCAACCCTTGCTGGATGAGGCCAATAAAGCCACGGCAGGCAGAAAGGGAGCAGTCTAAAACTAAAGAAATGGATTGTGAAATAACGCAGGTCTGCTTAGGTCTTTTGGTGAATGACGTACAAAGAATATGTTTAGGGCATTTCCTCTAACTGGGACGTTTTGGGACTAATTGGTGGGATTGCTGTGGACAAAGAACTGACAGAGACACACTGCAATTTGAATACATCAGCTAATTTAAATAGCTCACGTTACTGTATTGTGCAAACAATTAATTAAATGTTATATGTTAGGCTGATTTCTCCAGGCAGAGACGATATTCATAAAAATCAGCTGACACACTGCAGAACAGATATCTGAGGGACCCAAAGTCTGCAAATAGAGTGAACTGAAAACACAAAGGATTCAGGGTGTGTTATATACGAGAAAGAGGAGAATTCATGTTGCATAAAAAGCTGAGGAGATGCTGAGAAAGCTTGGGGCACATGAGGTAGTTAGGGTGGGCATGCGTAGCAGACCATTAATGTCTTTATTGGGAGACCCTGACCCCATCTTTGAAATATGAATGCAGCACTTTAGTGACAGTCTCTTCTGCTATACCACTGGCTGACATTCATGCTACAATGCCCAGCTCAGGTGAACACCCATTTGACTACTGGCTGAGGTTAAACAGCGCTATGGAGGTGACTGAGCAAAATAAAACATCTGGTCATCTGTCACGTGACCTGACTGCCATGTTCATACGTCACTGCCCCGAACCAGAGTTGTCCCTCATATTCATAAGTGCCGGTTACAGATACAAGGAGCTAAACAAGTTGTCGGTCATCTGGCGAGAACGCTGTGACAAGAGTGTGAAGGAAGCATTAAGGTGATAAATTTGACTAATTTAGTGGCACGTCTGTGCAATAACTCGGGTAAGACTACACCCCGGTTACCGATTCCATTACTTACCACACTCCATGTAAATGTTGTAAATTATATATATGCCAAAAGTTTGGACACACTTTCTCATTCAATGCATTTTCTTAATTTCATGACTATTTACGTTGTAGATTATCACTGAAGGCATCAAAACTATGAATGAACACATGTGGAATGATGTACTTTACAAAAAGTGTGAAATCACTCAAAACATGTCTTATATTCTAGTTTATAGCCCCCCTTTGCTTTTTTGATAGCGCTGCAAACCTTTGGTGTTCTCTCAATGAGCTTCATGAGGTAGTCACCTGAAATGGTTTCCCTTCACAGGTGTGCCTTGTCAGGGTTAATTGGTGGGATTTCTTGCCTTATTAATGGAGTTGGGACCATCAGTTGTGTTGTGCAGAAGTCAGGTTGATACACAGCCGACAGCCTATTGGACAACTGGTAGAATTCATATTATGGCAAGAACCAATCAGCTAAGTAAAGAGAAACAAGTGGCCATCATTACTTTAAGAAATGACGGTCAGTCAGGAAAATTGCAAAAACTTTGAATGTGTCCCTAAGTGCAGTCGCAAAAACCATCAAGCACTACAACAAATCTGGCTCACATGAGGACCCCCCCAGGAAAGGAAGACCAAGAGTCTGCTGAGGATAAGTTCATCACAGCGTGTTTAGATATTGGAGACTTTTAGCGTCAATAAAAACACCAAACATGACCAGTATTTTAAACGATGAGAGTGAGAACCGGTTAATAATATCATAATATACTAAGAAAATACATAATATATTCTGTATTTTTCTTTTGTTCTCATTCTGTTTACGCCAAATTCTGACTCTACCATCTGAATGTCTCAACAGAAATCAGACTCATCAGACCAGACAACATTTTTCCATCTTCAACTGTCCAATTTTGGTGAGCTCTTGCAAATTGTAGCCTCTTTTTCCTATTTGTAGAGGAGATGAGTGGTACCCGGGGGGGTCTTCTGCTGTTGTAGCCCACCCGCCTCAAGGTTGTGCGTGTTGTGGCTTCACAAATGCTTTGCTGCATACCTCGGTTGTGACTTCTATCAGCTTGAATCAGTCGGCCCATTCTCCTCTGACCTCTAGCATCAACAAGGCATTTCCCCCCCCAGGACTGCTGCATACTGGATGTTTTTCCCTTTTCACACCATTCTTTGTAAACCCTAGAAATGGTTGTGCGTTAAAATCCCAGTAACGTGTGGGTCTAACTCAAATTCTAGAAAAAGCCTGTTAATTTAGGTCTTTAATCTTGGAAATTCTGTTTTTTTTTCTCTAAATGTTACCCCCCCCCCCCACACACACACACACATTTTTATGATTTATTTTTAATTTACAATGGTCTTAATAAACCTCTGTTACCATACTTTGACCTCCTATAACATTACAAAGTCCTCAGAAAGTGAATCTATAAAGTAAAGTGTGTGTGTGTGTGTGTGTGTGTGTGTGTGTCTCCAATTAGTATGATGCAATCAACATGCTATTTCAACACCACCAATATGGCGTCCACAGAAGCCCACAGCTGATGTAAGGAGACTGTAATGAGTGTCATTAGCGTGGATGGACACCATGCCAGGCCTCGGGGGGGTGAGGGGGGGCCTTACTGCAGCCAGATAATTATCACCCAGTGGTCACAGTGTTCCTCAGGGGACAACTGAGAAACAACAGTTATCACAACCACAGCCAGCACCGGGGCTGGAAGGGCTTCTAACAAGTAGCAACGTTGGCTGAAGTCATTATCAGAGTAATTGGTCAACAGGTCATTATTTCTTCTTCTTCTGAGAACAATTAAACACATCAGCTGATTACACTTTAAGAACAATCTTCAATCTGCAAAAATAACATTGAAGCAACACTACGAAAACTTCAGAAATGATAAATAACAAGTACTTTTACTCCTATCAATGAAAAGTGTAATTAAAGTGACATTACTGAGTCATTTTGCTGACTTTAATAATAAACTGTTAAACTACGCCACACACAAGTAGAGGAGGAGGAAGTACTCAGAACTGTTACCTTAATAAAAGTACCACAGAGTAGAAATACTATGTTACAAGTCCTGCATTCAACATAGGACTGCTTGATTTTGGAAATAATTATTTTGGTTAATACTGAAATGATTATTAGTAACCACGGTTACTCGTTGACTTTTGGAAAACATGTTGCATTTATTGAAACAGTGAAACAAATCAGCAGTAAAAAAAACCTAGAACTGTTAAATTTACCTTCGTACTTTTCCCCTTTTAACTTTTTAATATATTTTCATATCTTAAGCTGTAACAATAAAGGCCTAAATGCCACAAGAAAAAGTGATTTAGCCTTCTGGACGTCATTCAGACTAAATAAGAGTTTAATGCAAGACGTAATGTGCAAAATAATTTCTAATAATAATAATAGTTTTTCTAGATAACATTGTTTTTGGGATCGTTAGTAGCCGGAATTAAAATCACAATCAACATTTGATTAATTGCACAGCCCTAATTTAAAATGTTAAAAGTCAAAGTACAAAAGAATGTAGAATTACTACAAATAGTACTCATAGATAAGTACCTCATACAACTCCACTTCAAAAACTCCCAACTATCCCTTTAACCCCAGCAGTGGCAGAGAATAAAGGCTCATGTGTTTTTTTTTAACAATTTCAGAAGGCAGTGACAAGCTCTATGATCAGAAAACACTTTAATGCATCGTTCTGGAGCCCAAATACAACCATAGTGGCTTGTTTCATTTAGAGAAGAGGCCTTTAAACTAACTGAATCAAAGCCACGGTGGAAGTGTTTGCAGGTGAAGCTGCGACTACCTTTCCATGCACACAGTATTACATAGTAGTAATATTTCAGGGTGTTCCAGCGGTGGAGGACTTGTTGCAGCGTGGGAACACAGCGTCCCTCTTTCATTCCTTCAACCAGCTTCTTGAAAAGGTCGGCTCATATCCAGAAATCTTTCTTTTCCAAGTCTTTGATAATGTTTAAAAGTAGCTGTGTTTCTTGTTTTTTTTCCTTTTGGCCGTATACCTCTACTGCAGCGCTGGAAACTGTCTGCTGGTTGGTTAGTGTGCAGTTACCACAGCAACGCACAGAGCTGACCGCTGACAGGCAAAAGGCCGTAAACTGCAGTAAAAACCCTGACTGAAACACATTCTGAATGCGCTGTACACTGTAATGGGAAAATTACATTTACCCAATGATTTTCATATTAATTATTCATAATAAGAGCTCCAATGACTCTCAGGGTATATGACTTCTGTATCTGTCCTCAGTGTCTTCTCCTTGTAGGAGACAACTGAATTTGTTATGACTTTGCATTTTCCCTCCAAAGATAAATTACATTTTGTCTAGAGCTGTTAATCATAGCAGGTCCTAGGTTGAGACCATAGCCTATCCAAAGAGACAAGATGTTCTTTTTCAGCTAAGATTGAATGACCGGTCAAGAAACTTGACACACGGAGGGCAGATTCAGAAATACATAATAGGTCCAACTGTCTGCCTGCGGTCCACTAATTGTTATGCTTAAGATTAAACTGTTTTCCAAACAAGGGTTTCTTTTCCTCTGGGGGCACTGGATATAAAGAAGTGTATTACTGATGGTATTCACACAGAACAATAGTTACGTAGATAACTCCAGATTCTATTAGTATAGGCCCTCTAAGGGTTTATCCCTTTGCGCATGTGCAGTTGTGAAGATTTTCTTTCCCTCCCTTGCGTCTAGCACGGGCCTCAACTACGTCCGCATTTACTGTATATGTACACAGCGGACCCGTTGTTCGTCTCCCAAAACATCAGCTTTTTCTTCAACTAATGTTCTAGGAGCAGGTGGCCCGGACCTTAGAGGGCTACGCCTATGCTCATGGAATCTGGAGTTACCTACGTAACTATCGTTCTTTTCCGTATAGGCTTCGCCCTCTAAGGGCTACGCTACTGACTTAGGGCGAAGCTGATGTAGTCAATGCCACCTGCGACACAGGGCCCACAAGCCGAACATAGACCACATTTTCCCTACAACAATGTACAGACGCTCAATCAGAGTCATTCTTCTGATCAAGCCTGCCATGCTAATGGCGTGGCCTGAAAAGTTCATGATGGCAATAGTTCAATGATTATCGCGAATTGTGCGTGATTGACCCTGTCGCGCATGCAACGGAGTGACATGATTATCTGCATGTAACATGATTATGACAATGTATAAGATTAAGAACTGCGTCTCACAAAAACAGGAGAGGTGACACTACAGAGCAGGGTTGCCGCAGCACTAGGTGTGCATGAGATTGGTAACAATCGGGCATCCGCTTTTTTATTTAATTTTATTTTATTTAATTTTTTTTTTTCATAGCTCACATACAATGCGGCATTACACGTCGTTGACTGTGGACAGAACTAAACGGGACATGGAAGGTTCAGACATATCCCGCAGATAAAAGTGGATGAAAGGGCACGGGGAAGCCCAGGAGGCTGCAGCGCAGATGTTGGCTACTGCCATGCCTTTAAAAAGAGCCGCAGACGCCGACAGAGCCCTCGTAGAGTGCCCTCGGATGTCGCGGGGATGTTCCGTGCTATAAGCTTGGGTAATAGCCTCGCACAGCCAGTGAGACAGACGCTGTTTTGAGAGGGCTGACCCTTGGGAGTGTTCTCTACAATGCACAAACAGCTGCTGTGTTTTCCTGATATTTGCCGTGCGTAAAATGTATTGAGACAGAGCACGCTCTGGACACAACCGGTGGGAAGCCTCCTCCGCATCGTTGGCATGAGGTGGGGGGAAAAAACCCTCGAGGGAAAACATCCTCGACCGAAAAGAACTAGTTAGAATCTTCGTTGTGAAGGAGGGATTTGGCTGTAAGGTGGCTGCGCTTCCGTTCCCTCTAATGGAGAGGCAGGACGGAGAAACTGACAGTGCATAAATCACTCACTCTTTTGGCTGACAACTAGGGCAAGGATTGCACTGTTCTTAGCAACAGCATTCTGAGAGAAGCTTGTACCAGAGGCTCAAAAGGGGGCTTCCCCAGAGCCCGGAGCACCACAGCTAGGTCCCATTGGGGGGGTGAAGGGGCGAACAGCCATTTTTTGACGTCTAACCCCCTTCAGGAAACGCTTCACCAGGGGATGCGCAAAAACTGTCCTCTCACCATAGCCCTTGTGGCAGGATGAGATGGCTGCTGCGTATGCTTTGACTGTAGATGGAGCCAAATCACTATCCACCAGAGTTTGGAGATACGTCAACACGAGAGGCAGGGGACACAATGTGGAATCTGTGCACCAGCGCTGGAAGGCAGACCAGCGCCCTGCATAACATGCTATGGTAGAAGGGGCTCTGGAGCCCTGGATGGTGCGCACCACGGCAGGGGGCAAGCCTAATCTCTGTAAGCGTTCCCGCTCAGCAACCAGCCCCACAGCTTCTGGATTATCACCTGGGGATGACAGATCGCGAGGGGGGGACCAGGATGCGCTCGTGTGCTCCGGTGCTCCAGTGCCACCAGAACAATTGACAAATTCTCTTCCTGGGTGCGCTCCAGGAGGCGAGGGATCAGAGGGACCGGGGGAAAAGCATATAGGAGGGTTTTGGGCCAGGGCTGGTGGGAGAAGACGGTTACACCAAGGGGAGGGTTGTCCCGCGCGCTCAAGAAAAACCACAGTGTGCACTGTGTCTTCTCTCGTGAAGTGAACAGAGGTGCTGCAGAACCAGAGTCTGCAGCGCTGCCTGCTCCCGAGAGGGGGCTAGAATGAGCAGATCGTCCAAATACAAGAGGACTCTGATGCCCCTCTTCCGTAGAGGCTGGAGCACCGTTTCCATGCACTTGGAAAAGGTGCGGGGGGCTACTGAGTACCCGAACGGCAGCCGGTTGAACTGGAAGTGATCGTGTCGCTCAGCCCATGGTAGGGCTTTTTTAAAAGGGCAGTGGCCAGTCGCCGCCTTGTGGGGCGGGAGCGGGCACTGGGTTAATGTGTCCCCCGTCCCGCCGGCATCGCCATGGGGAGGTGGGTGGTTGAGTGGCGTTGTCCACCGTGGGTGGACGCTCATTCCCGCTGCCGGCATAGCGAGGAGGCTGTGGCGCCCCGCGTGCAGCAGCGGTCTGGTGTGGGCTTGTGTGGAGAATGACTGTCATAACAGCGCGTTGTTTAGAGCAAACAAGGGCCCTTCGGCTGAGGGGAAATGGCTCTTTAGATGGGAAGGAGTGGCCCTTAAAAACGCCGTTGTGTTTCCAACTCTCAGCTGAAGAGGGACAGACGATACCCACGTCCCGTCATTGCCACCGTCGTTGCTGCTTGCTGGGTGACACAATAGCGTAGCCCTTAGAGGGCAAAGCCTATATGAAATAGAACTATTGTCACTCTATAACTTTGTGCATTGTGAAAACTGTTATTGTCACTTTTTGATTGTTCTCTGCAGAAAACAATTAAACTTTCACCGGAGACTAAACTTTGATTCAGTTTGCAGCCTGTCTTTATTCCGTTTCAACAGAGTTTCACTTCCAACCAAATTCCTCCATTGCTGTACAAGAAACTTCCACCACACAGCATATTGCCAGGGTAAGCTTGCAGACAGTTACAACTTAAACTAGTTTAATTACTAATGTTAACTAGCATTTAAGTTAGCAGTAATTAGCCTGTGCCTATGCTATCTCCTAACATTTACCTACGCTCTCCGTCTCTGCAAGATTGGGAATGATTGAGATTTCTCTTGGCACAGCTACCAGAAGACTTACAACTTTCAGACAGGTTGTTTACGTCACATCTACATAGTCCCGCTCAGCATTCAATGCAGGAAAAGTGCTTCTAATAGCCTTCGCTGGTCTCCGTTCAGAGCAACGGGATCATCAGAGCATCAAATTCCGTATAATTTATTGATTATTGATTTAGGGGCTACCGGATCTGTTCTGGTTTGTGCTTGGCAAAGATGTACAGACACCCAACAAAGATGTTAGCACCCTAAGAGCTACATCGAAAAATATGCATCAAACAAGCTGCTTTGAAATTCTGTTGGTTAGACTTAAACATGTTGAGTGACCCTCACCTCAAAAAAGAATAAAAAGACATGACCCTCCCCTGTTTTCCTCTGGTGGTCCATTCCAGAAAAACTGAAACGGTCCCTAACTGAATCTCGAGTTATTAAACTAGGCATAGACCTACGGGACTGCGCCCGTCCAAGGCGCCCTGCACTGCGCATTCTCCTATGAGGTCCTATAGCTGTAATAATGGATATATCTAATGGTTGAAAATCACCATGTGTTCTATTCATACATCCATGGTATTATCTTATGATACATCCGAGTGACGTATGGATGTATGTATGCTGTAAAGCTTGTAACGTGGATGTAATGTCATTAAGGTTTTCCAAACTGCTGAGGCTATCGGTTAGTAGCAGCGGTAGCTTGCAGTTGAGTTCTGTTGTCTCTCAACATACATCACATACTCCATTACTCTGATCAGTTGTAGGTCTAGCCAATTGAGTGTAAATGAATTTTCTTTCCTGTTTCGGATCACAGCCCAATGGAGAAGCATCAGCCTCATATTCTGACTAGAACATGAGTATGACGATGTCAGGCTAACCATGTTTGGTCAGTTGGGGAGATTGACACAGCTCAGCCACAGTCGTGAATGGTTTCACTGCTGCTTCACTAAGCTAAACGATAGAGAGGAAACATTGTTGGTCTACAACTGGCTGATTCAAGTCATCCAGCAGAGTTTTCTGGGCCTATCGGTGGGATTGCTACAGAAAAAGTACACATGGCGGTACTCTGGTAAGACCAAATGATGTTTAACCATGTGTCAAGCTAATTTAAATAACTCATGTTGCTGCATTATGTGAGTTAACTTAGTTGATTATTGTGTGTGCCGTCTTCATTTGCCAGGTGCAAATGTTTCACCAAACCAAGAGCCTTCCTGAGACTATTTAGCAGAGCCACCGTCTCTGCATCCAGAGTTTAGCACCTTCCAAGTCTGTTGCAATTGGGTCAAAGAAATAAAAAAAAAAATTTTCTCCTATCCCAGAATGCATCTGTGGTGTAGCCAGACTTTATTCCACATGGCTGTAGAGATATGCAAGACTTCTGTTTTATGAACTTGAACAGTTATCCGTAGGACAATAATAGGACAAAGGAAAGGAAACAAGGGTAGAAAATGACAGAAGAGAGATTGGATAGAGAGACAGTGAGAAAGGCAGGGTTACAGAGAGAGTGATGAAGACGATGGTGGGATGTGCAGAGTCAGGGAGGAGGGGCATCAGAGGAGGGGATGAAGAGAATGATAGAGAGATAAATCAGTTACATGACTCAGGTTAGAGCTGCAGCTATCTGCAGACCTCTGCAGATGGAGGTTGAGGACGGAGCAGAGCTCTGCTTTCCACAGTTCCCTAACACCTCCTGCAGGAAGCCTTCATCTCCTTGGCAGCAAACACTGCTCATTTACATTGTGTGCTTCTCCATCTCTCTGACCACTGTAACTCTCAACCTGCTCATCATCATCTCTATCTCCCACTTCAGGCAGATATTAATTTCTTTGCTTCTCTTTACAGGATTTGTAACTTTAAAATGTGAACAGCTGCTGTATATTTAGAAGAATTGTCTTTGAGCTAGTTCTGAATAATGTTTCAAAATTTCTGACTTTGATGTTTTTTCATGTCCACTCTCTTACCAATACATTGCTTTCTGTCCACCGTGATCTCAACCAAGTCATTTTAGCTGTCAGATGTGGTGGATCTGAAAATGTTCAAACTCATATTCATTTTAATGTATTATTCCGAATACCAGTTTGGGTTGTTTTGTCGCTTAATTTCAGTAATGTCAGTTAATTTGTGCTTTCCTTTTTCCCTCCAGGCAACTCCACACCCCCACCAACATCCTCCTCCTCTCTCTGGCTGTCTCAGACTTTTTAGTGGGCCTCGTGCTGATGCCTGTAGAAGTTCTCCGACAAACATCCTGCTGGTTTCCTGGTGACTATGGGTGCAATATGTATGCTATTGTTTCAGTCATCATTCCCTCTTCCTCAATAGGTAACATGGTGCTCATATCAGTTGACCGTTATGTGGCTATTTGTGACCCTCTGCATTACACCACTAAAGTCACTGCAAGAAGAGTTAAATTCTGTGTTTGTCTGTGTTGGCTCTGTTCCATTTCCTACAGCCTTCTTTATTTAAAGAATGTCCCAACTCAACCAGGGACGTATCAATACTGTTACGGAGCATGTGTGTTTGTCTATGACAATATCTTATTGACTGTTGATCTTGTTTTGACCTTTATTGTTCCAGTTACTGTCATCGTAGCTCTGTATCTGAGAGTATTTGCCGTGGCTGTGTCTCAGGCTCGTGCCATGCGCTCTCACATTACAGCCGTTACACTCCAGCTGGCAGTGACTCCAAAGGCAAAGAAATCAGAGCTGAAAGCAGCCAGGACTCTTGGTGTTCTGGTAGTGGTGTTTCTAATATGTTTCTGTCCATATTACAGTTCAGCTTCTATATTGCTCACCACTTCTATTGCATCCTTTGTGATCCCAATGTACTATTCTAACTCTGGTCTAAACCCTGTGATTTATGCCTTGTTTTACCCCTGGTTTAGAAAAGCAGTTAAACTCATAGTTACTCTTCAGATACTGCAGCCTGGCTCCTGTGAGACCACCATGCTGTAGAGAGGCTGTGGAGGGACTGAGATCAGACTCGGTCTAAGGATTAAATGAATGAATGTGTTCAGTGTGTGAGTTATGAAATAGAGAAAGTGACGACATACTTTCCTGTCTTTAAGTGTAAATTGTGTACGATCAACCATTGAAAGGCCTGTTCTTCAGCTTTATCTTGTTGTGTACTGTGTCTCTCTGATGCTGCTGCATTTAAAGAAAGAGTCATAAGCACCAGATACTGTTTCTAGGTCAGCACCCAGTTTAATCCAAGCTTGAAATTCACTCATGTATGACACTTAGGAAACATTTCATCCCAACACAACAAAAGAGCTCCTAAATCTTTGTATTTATGTCTCTGTTTGGTCAGAGACAGAGAACAACATGTCCCTAAACAGCCACACTTTCCTGTCTAGTAGAGAAAAAGAACACGTTTGCCAAAAGTGCCATTTATATTAGATCGTGTATAACATTTCTTGTTTCTGTGACACAAGTATATAAAGCACTATGATGTTCTTTTGGAAAGAATTTAAACAACATTATGTTTGAAAAGATTATCTAGAGTTTCTTAGACAAACTTCTACACTGTAATCATAGGGAAGAAAAGAAATGATGTGAAAGCTGATGGGTAGCTATTTAAAATCCTTTATAAATAAACAATCAGATTTAATTGTAGCTAACCCCAGGTAAAAATGTATATTAATGTGCATAAAGCCAAAGGGGGCAGTACAAGGTATTAACTCTGCAGGGGGCCCAAACTTTTGCAGATGCCATGTTTTTTGTTTTCTGTTATTTTGAAAGTGTAAATGATAGAAATAAAATCTAACATTTTGTGCCATATTATACGAATGTCTAATCTGTCATTTGATGCCTTTTGGAGATTTTTCCATCTTTTCTTGGCTTCTTTATGCACATTAATACAACCTTTTACCTGGGGTGCCCACATTTTCAACCCCCACTGTAAGTAGCATGAAATAGGATAATAAATTAGATTTATTCATAATGTGCTGCCTGTCTTTTTATTGATGTTTTACACTCTGTGATGTAATCTGGACTGACAATACGGGTCCCCACTTATTCATGAAATGCTCTGCTGACTCACCAGAAGATGGAGCTGTTGACTTTTGCAGGATAGAAATGAAGTAAAGCAGTTTGATGATAAGCTGAATAGTGGTGTAGTCAAGTCAACCTTTGTCAAGTCCGAGACCAGGACTAGTCAGGACCGAGTCCAAATGAAAGACAGAATAGAATCTTCTTCAAGACCTCTTAGATACCTGTTCATAATGTATGTTATGCAAGAGACACTATATCTCTTATTTTAAGATAATCACTTTGCATTATTTTTTGTAATGATCCAAAAGCAAGTACAGTGTAACAACACTGTAGGATCAAATTAGGCTATAGACAGGTGTCACAGGTGTCCCTAAAAATACAAATGTTCCCATTCTTCAACTTATCACGTGTCCTGAAGAATCCACAGTACACAGTGCTCAGTGACATTGTGTCTGTGGCCAAAATCAAAAAAAGCTTCGCTGCTCGGCCGCTAATTATCATCAAGGGATTTATTGGAAATGTCCTCGGGTACGTAAGGTATATCAAATGTGGCCAATCACACTCATCCCAGAGCTGAGAAATATAGTACACCCAAAAGTAAATGAAAGAGCAAGACACTCCAATGGGGTTATTAACTGCTACCATGGAAACTGTTTTTTTTCACTTCATCAAAGGACCAAAAATGTAGTCTAATTAGCAGAATTGTGATAAGATATACAGTAATCTCTATTCCTCTCTTTCTGAGGAGGACTAGGCTCTCCTTTGAGTCACCACACACACAAATCAGGGGTCTCCTGGGAAAATGGGGAGGGTTGGCAAGAATGAGTGCAGAAGTAGATGAAGTAGTCAGCACAAAAATTAGTTATGATATGTATCAGCTCTGGAGCTCTCGATATATCAGACTTGTAAGCAATCAATCCTGTGTTTATTTAATGTGACAATTGTGTTCTTGGGGTTCAAACCCTGAAGGGGGGTTGAGTTTGTCCCGGGTTAAAGATTGGTCATAAAAAAACATGGTCAATATAATGCAGAACACTGTGCAAAGGGCTTAGCAAGTAATTAACCATAACCCTAACTCTTGGAGCTATACTTCCTCTTTCTTTGTCCAGTAATTAAACCGAAATCTATCAGAACAAACGTAAGTACTGAACACTAGAAACACAAGGTGTGACAGCAAACTGACACCAGACAAAGAACTCAGACTAAATACACGAGGCAACGAGGGCTGTAACGTCGACAGGTGACCTGAGGGCCGATGAACAGCTGGAACACATCAGGCTGAGTAGACAATCACAAAGGCTGGAAAAAAAACACACAAAGAAGGAAGTCCAACAAGACATCAAAAAAGAATTGGCCTGTGCTACGAGTCATTTATCAGACCAGGAAGTCCACCCGCCGGTCTCCTGCTGACCTCGCTGGTCAAAGGTTTCAAATGGAAACATTGGAGCAAACACAGTTTGGTTATGTTCAGGTAGTTTACTTTATGTTTTTAACAAAACTTCCCTTCTGTATACGTGTGAAGCAAAGGGGGACGTAATTCCGTGAAGTGAAGGAAATAGATCACCATTTATTTTCCAACGGGACACGGATCGCGGCCTTCTGGGTGACGGTCCCCTGGGTGGATCTGAAGACACAACCTCTGCTGGGTTACAGGTCCAAGATGATGCTTTGGTTGTTTCCCTTAGTGTTTGTGTAGGAACTGAAGGCCAAACCACAGAGCAACGTAGGAAGTGCTGAGACCGCCTACAGGTCAAAGTGGATCCTGGTTTGGGAAACACCAAACATAAAATACAAGTGAACCACCACCATGACACCCCTCAAACTTACAACCAGGGCCGGAAATCAATCAATGTTGGCTGTTAGCCAATAAAAACTGAGTGACTCAGTTGTTTTTTGCCACTTACTGTGTAAAAAGGGATTCAATCAGCATGTGTAATGTGAGAGGGGTCGCTGCCAGTCCCAAATCCACAGAGAAGGATCTCCCGACTGTGCAGCTCCTCTCAGCTCTACAGAGTGTTTTTAACTCACTGGTATTTTGGTTTTAAGGCCCAAACCTTTACTGGTTTCGATCATTCTCACAGCTCTAATGATAATAACAATAGAACAAATAGAATAGAACTGTGGAACAGATCGTGCAGTGACGTAAATCATCGTATATCGTGATTATCATCTGCGCATTCGCAGGATAGATCGCAGGACAGGAAAGTTGATTAAAAGAGGAATAAAAACATCTTTGGAAATTGATCTTAATGCCTTAATTAAAAAAAATTAGGAAAATGCAACCTTTTAAGGACATCAATTTTCTTTGTGAATGAATAATGTATTGTAGATAAATAAATGTCCTTCCTTAAAATACAGGGGGCATAATATACACCCCCCTATGTTAAAATACAGGGGGAATGAATATGCACCCCCCCTATGTTAAAATACAGGGGGCATAATATACACCCCCCTATGTTAAAATACAGGTGGCATAATATACACCCCCCTATGTTAAAATACAGGGGGCATAATATACACCCCCTATGTTAAAATACAGGGCATAATATACACCCCCTATGTTAAAATACAGGGGTATAATATACACCCCCTATGTTAAAATACAGGGGCATAATATACACCCCCTATGTTAAAATACAGGGGCATAATATACACCCCTATGTTAAAATACAGGTGGCATAATATACACCCCCTATGTTAAAATACAGGGCATAATATACACCCCCTATAAAATACAGGTGGCATAATATACACTCCCCTATGTTAAAATACAGGGCATAATATACACCCCTATGTTAAAATACAGGGGCATAATATACACCCCTATGTTAAAATACAGGGGTATAATATACACCCCTATGTTAAAATACAGGGGGCATAATATACCCCCTATGTTAAAATACAGGGGCATATTATACACCCTATGTTAAAATACAGGGGCATAATATACACCCCTATGTTAAAATACAGGGGCATAATATACACCCCTATGTTAAAATACAGGGAATAATATACACCCCTATGTTGAAAATACAGGCATAATATACACCCCTATGTTAAAATACAGGGGGCATAATATACACCCCCCTATGTTAAAATACAGGGGGAATGAATATGCACCCCCCCTATGTTAAATTCCCATAGAGGCAGGCACATTTTTATTATTAAAGGCCAGTTATTTCATGGATCAGGATACTATGCATGCTGATAAAGTTCCCTTGGCCTTTGGAATTTAACTACCCCCCCCCCCCATACCCTTCACCATACCTACAGATTGGCATGGGGAACTTCCATAAAATCTCTGGGGAGTCATTCCCCAGAGTCCTTATGTTCTTTTTCGCCCAGCATGTTTCCTTAGACTCTTGCAACAGGAGAAATCGGAGCTTCTCTCTCCAAGAGTAGTGTCTCATTCACCGAGGAGCAGCACCACATGTGGGCGTGGCAGGCAGCCTACTGTATCTGGGTGCTCCGCTCTAATTTACCTGTGTATAAATTAATTTTTTTTTTATTTGGGGTGGTAAGCGACATTTCTAGGCCTTCTTTTGAAATTCTTTTTATCTGTCTAATGAATCGCAAAATCTCTGTTCCGTCTGTGTTTGTGTTGGTGTGTGTGTCTGTGTGTGTTTGTGTCTGATAATAGTTACACATCGCCAGTTCTTAGCAACACCATCGGGCAGCCTGGTGTGCAGCTGCCCGGCCGCTGCCCGCTGGTCAGACTGCAGCAGCCTCTTATGTACATGTGTGTTCAAACATTCATTCATTCATTCATTCATTCATTCAGCATTCAAACATTCAGACTAAAGTCTATTTTAATTAGCTTTTCTAATTTGGGATTTGGTTTTTGGCCCCAATTAGAAAAGTAGTGTAAAAATATATTAAGATAGTAAATATTAACAGCAACAAAATCAACAGTTAGCACCATCTAGTAGTGTAAAAATATATTAAGGTAGTAAATATGAACAGCTAAATGTACTTAAAGTATCAAAGTAATATGTCACACGGAGGCCACTTGGAGAGATACCTGCTGCTGTACAAGTTGCTGATCTTTAGCTCATTAGATGGTCAGTTAGCACCATCTAGTGGACAGATAGTAGAAGTCCATCATCTGATGGGGACTTCTCTCACACTGACTGGCTCTGGGAACAGGTTGGACTGGTTCTGACGTCTCTCTGACTCTGAAGTTATGAACTGGGACGGCGTCTTCACATCAAATGCACATCGACTTCAGGACTGACGAGGGACAACGAGCAGCGTCTCTCTCCCAGTGTCTCCTGGACACATGAAGGGGGACCGTGTCTGGAAACGGACCTGAAGAGACTTCAGCAGGTGAGAATCTGACCAGAGGAGTCTGGAAATGTTTGATGAACAGAATCACTTTGATTCAATCTGTTTGACTGGACAGAAGAGAAAGTTTCTTTCTGGGTTGTTCTTCAGATTTGTATCGATAGACTATGATCCAAATGATATTCTTACTGGATCATCTAAATACATACACATAACTCCTGTGCTGGCCTCACTGCACTGGCTCCCTGTCCAGGTTAGAGCAGACTTTAAGGTCTTGCTGTTAACGTCCAACATAGTGAATGGCCTTGCACCGTTCTATCTGTCTGACCTGTTAACCTCTTATGTGCCTTCACGGTTGCTGCGCCCCACGGGTCAGGACTGTGTGTTTTGTATCAGGGACTGAACTCTTGTCTGTGTCACAGCTGCAGTGGCAGGTCTCCTCGAACGCCGTGTTGATGCTGCGCTGGTGACAGCTGGACACGTAGGTCTCGATACACACCTAAACACACACACACACGCACACACACACACACACGGAGTTCAGCTGTCAGCTGCTGTTTTGGCGCCATCTCGTGGACTGCATGCTGAGACACACTTAATAATTTGGGTGAATTTTGATTCATATTTATTTGACAGCTATTAAATAACCGCTGTGGTACAACCTGTTTCATCCTTTTTTTTTATTTAGCATTTAGTTTGTATAAATTATGTTTGGCTGATAAAGTTTAATCAGGAATACTTTATGTTTATCACTTGCTTAAAAAGGAGAGAGGAGAATTTTTATGTTAATCGTGATCTCTATAAATATGTGAATACTTTTGATTGAACCCCCAGGCAACACTGAGTAGCTACTGCTACATGTACAAGCTTCCACTGAGCTAAAACGGAAGTTAACGGGCAAGTTTTAGAGCCTTTATGCCTCTTAACAGACACACAATGTAATAATTAATATGTCTGTACAACATGAACAGGGCCCTTACGCAACATCAAGATACGTTTTCAACTCAGACATTGTTTTTAAAAAGTCACATTTATAGAAATAAAATGACCAGTGAATCAGATAAATAGGTTTTTCCCATAATCTTGGCTGTTGTCTCTTCTTCATAGTGTATGTGTTTTAAAAAGTTGTCTCCGCTTAATCATGCTACACAGATACTTTTCACCTGATTTCACAAAGAGCTAAAGAGCCAGGGCACTACCGTCCTACACACCGTTTTCTTTATTAAAAACTAAAACATAAAGTGTAAGAGGCCCCATTATAAAGACAGGTTCATTTTAATGTTTGTGAGATGGGCATCTTGTTGTTGGACTAGTAAGAATTATATGCTGGTTTATGGTTGTGTTATTCACTTTCGTTAGGTTTGAACTGAAATATTGGCTTAAGATATTTAACATGACAAATAGTATATTATTTTGTATACAAAACATAATATAATAATATGTCTGTACATGTACAGATACAAGGAATATATTCTCAGCATTTAACCCATTCTAACTAATTTTGCAGCAGTAGTCTGCAGTCCCCCTTAACCTGTCATTAGGCTGTGGCATTGGGCTGAACCCTGCTGGGGCCACACTGCTGTGAAAGGGCCCTGAACCTCATTTATCAGAGTTTGGTTGGTCACCCTTCTCCGTGACAGTCTGCTCCAATCCATATCTTTAGAATGGAGCAAACTGGAGATAATTGTTGCTAACTGAACTTTCAATTTCTCTATCTATTAACAAGGGAAGGTTTCTTAACTGTCAGCCCAAATATATATGGGCGTTCATGGAGACATGGAAGAAAGTGGCAATGTGCTTGACAATGGCAATACATTGAGCAGGATGTGAATGCAATGTGCAATACAGGCTAAATCCTATGGTGGGAATCAAGATCCACCAAGCTGACAATCAGGTCAACATTGTGCAATTATCTTCAAAATGTTCAACTGAGTCTACAAATCTTGCACACATTCATGTCCTCTTAAATACAAAGAACTGCTAAGCTCTTAATTCCCAATATCATGTCTCAGTCATTAGTTCCAGATGAAAACACTTGACAGAAGTGGGATTAGAACCGACGCCTCCAGTGGAGACTGTGACCTGAACGCAGCACCTTGACCGCCGGCCATCCTGACTGCTTCAACAGACTGTCAGTAGGACCTGTCTTAAAATTATAATATAGTGAATCAACTACATTCACCTAAAGGATTACTAGGAACACCTGTTCAATTTCTCATTAATGCAATTATCTAATCAACCAATCACATGGCAGTTGCTTCAATGCATTTAGGGGTGTGGTCCTGGTCCAGACCATCTCCTGAACTCCAAACTGAATGTCTGAATGGGAAAGAAAGGTGATTTAAGCAATTTGGAGCGTGGCATGGTTGTTGGTGCCAGAAGGGCCGGTCTGAGTATTTCACAATCTGCTCAGTTACTACATTTTCACGCACAACCATTTCTAGGGTTTACAAAGAATGGTGTGAAAAGGGAAAACATCCAGTACGCGGCAGTCCTGTGGGCAAAAATGCCTTGTTGATGCTAGAGGTCAGAGGAGAATGGCCGACTGATTCAAGCTGATAGAAGAGCAACTTTGACTGAAATAACCACTGTTACAACCGAGGTATGCAGCAAAGCATTTGTGAAGCCACAACACGCACAACCTTGAGGCGGATGGGCCAACAGCAGAAGACCCCACCGGGTACCACTCATCTCCTCTACAAATAGGAAAAAGAGGCTACAGTTTGCAAGAGCTCACCAAAATGAGACAGTTGAAGACTGGAAAAATTTTCGATCTGATCCACTATACGATCACAGTTAAATAGTTAATAAAAAGGAGCAGAACTCCTGATAACTGCTGTGGGCTGCTTGTGTCTCTGTCCAAGATGTCAACGTGCTTGCCCTGATTCGGTCTGGTTTCCTATATGCAGACGCAGCTTCACACACACAACACAGCGAGACTGTCCAGAGGACCACAACCGCATTACAAATGATCGATAGGTACATGGTTTATAGTACTGTACCTTCTGATAAAGGTAACACCACTTGTGTTATCTTTGGGCTTTCTATATTCTCCTGTAAAGGATACAGCCCAGAGTTGGCTCATTCCAGGTTATTTAAGCACAAACGTCCCTGGGTGGACTTGAACCACCATCCTTTCAGTTAACAGCCGACTGCGCTGACCTATTGCGCCACAGAGACTACGTCAGCCTGATGCTTTATGGGTAAGAGCTCGATCTTCAAGCCACAGAAGGTATTTTCTTACACTTCAGTTGGACTCTGACTTTGAATTCAAATATTTGGTATCCAAGAAAATTCCGCAAATAATGATGTGTGAGTCATTTTACTGGTGGTTTCTCGGTCACAGAGACTAGCTTGTTCATTTACATGCAGTTGCGCGCCATGTATCACAAACCTGTCGTGTGGAGCCTTATATATTTTCTAATATTCAATCAAGTGACCTACATACCACGGACCGTAAAGATTGATATGTTTATGGTTTGCAATACCCTACCTTCAGATAGAGGTCATGTCAATGTGTGTTATCTTTGGGTTGCTCTACACTCACCTAAAAGATTATTAGGAACACCTGTTCAATTTCTCATTAATGCAATTAATTAATTATTATGTGGAGTTGAGATATGAGTCTGCCTATGCTTGGAATCAGGCAGCTGGTGACATCATCACATCCCCCCCACCTTGATCAGATCCTTTCATGTGACATCACCCCACCTTTGGTTTCTTAGCTCTGATCCTTCTTATGTGACATCAGCACATTCTAGGGGTGTGACGAGACGCTTACTCCACGAGACGAGACACATCACGAGATTGGGTTCACGAGAACGAGACGAGACGAGATTTTTAAAAATTTTTTTAAGAAATCGATGAAATATATGAATGGAAAATAGTTTTTATTCAACTGAAAAATCACAAAATGCAAAACAATTTAGGTGCATTTTGAAATCAACTATTAATGATGAATGTTATTTAACTTTTTTTTTACTATTTTAATGAATTATATGCAGTAAAGGACGTGCAAACACTGCAAAATGTTTTGTATAAACTCTACCAACTGGCTTCTGCCCTGTACAATTTCACAGGAGAAATCTAACTCCTTTCCACAAACCGAACATAAAAATAAACAGTATAAATAAAATAAATGTAAATAACAGAAAATAACACTTTAAATGCAAACAGTAAGTGTATCAATAACCAAAGTACTGCTCTCTCAAAACTACAAGTGCAAACAGGAACAATTTTTTTCTTCAAGCATGAAAAGAGAGAAACTACACAAAACAGCCTAAGATATGGTCATGTTCTTTTCAAGAATATAAGCATGTCGACTGTTTCTGGCAGCAGTTGAGACCTTTGGGCAGTAACTATGTCTCCTGCAGTAGAAAACACGCTCACTTGGAACAGAGGTAGCAGGGATGGAAAGGTATGCTTTGGCAAGTGGAGACAGCAAAGGATATTTCGAGCTGTTTTCTCTCCACCACTTCAGAGGGCAGCAACTGAGTGGGATAAGGGCCTCTCTTCTGTAGAGATCAATTTTTCTCAGTCCCTCTGCTGGACTTTTCTGTCTTAGAGAAAGAGTCCCCTAGTAGATGCTCAAGCGCTGACTTCTTGGAAGCAGGTTCTCCCTCTTCTGACTCGACTCCGGAGCCCCCTCTCTCCATGTGTGGAACAGTGAGCTGCTGCCTCTTCTCTCTGTACTCTTCTCCTGTGGTCTTTAAACAGCAGAAACACTGGTTTTAACCTTAAACAGCAAAGCAGTCCCCCTCTCCTCTAAACACACCCACCAGATGCTGTCATGTTTCTAAACACACACACACACACACAGCATTAATCCATTAAACATTTTCAGTTGGTACTGGGAACATAAATCTAGTACAAAAAAAAAAATCACACACACTTTCACACTTACATAAGGAGTAAAGCAATTCAAATTGATGTATACCTGATTTTGCTGCAATTGTTCTGCCTTCTTCTGCACACTCAGGAAGACAGACTCGCGTTGGTTATGGTCTAGTTGCGGTAGAGTCTGGAATCTTGGGTCCAGCGCAGTGCTTTCTAACAGAATATTGTGTACATCTCCTGTATCTCCCTGAAATATTACTGAGGATTGCTCTTTGTGTCTGCCACGGTGGGGAATCGCCGTCATTTGGAGCCATGCTCTGTTCAATCATGATCTTCAGAGGCACAATGAGACACTGTGGGGCTCTTCTCCTCACATAAGACTGTGGTGGCTGTCTCTCAAAGGATTCAGCAGCTTCACAAGGTCTTCGGCATTCACGATATCGCTGCTGTCCAGTGTGTCAATGTTACGGGCATTTTGTCTCATCTCAGGGCTGGTGAGAGCTGCTGATATGGCAGCTTGCTGCTCCAGGTAACGAACCAGCATATCTAAAGTGCTATTCCATCGCGCGGGTAACGTCCATGATTAATTTGTGTGGTGGCAGTTGTAGCAGCTTCTGCTTGACGTGAATAACGCGGCAGCCGTTGAACTCCGGTGAAAAAAAGCTGTTACTCGTCTCACCCGCCCAAGCAAGCGAGTGACGCGCAGAACGCCGAGGCCAGCCTGGGTAGCGAGGTTGATCGTGTGTGCAAAGCACTTGATGTGCGGCTCTAATCCTGCCTCACGCACAGCCACTTCCATATTACGCGCATTGTCAGTCACAATTGCGATGCCGTGGTTTGTTTTTTTAATCTCCCAGTCAGTGACAGCTGCTTGTAAAACTTCAGCTATATTTGCCCTGTATGGGATTCAAAGTGGGCGAGTCTGCAGTACAAAACTTTCCATTTCCCAGTCACTGTTGATTATGTGGGCTGTAATTGTGATATAGCCCTGCGTACACCTAGAAGTCCAACCATCAGTAGTTATGGCGATGCTTTCTGCCTCTTTCAGACTCTGTACAACCTTGAACTTGGCTTCTTTGTAGAGGTTTGGGACTACAGTGCGAGTTAAATGCGCGCGTGATGGGATGACGTGACTTCGGTTCCAGTGTGTGGAGGAGTCGCCAACCGACATTTTCCACCACAGAAAATGGCTTCATGTCAGCTGCAATGAAAACGCCTATGTCCCTCGTTATTGCCGTGGCTCTTGCACTTACCGGTGGCAGAGATGCAAAGGCTGTTAGAGTTGTTTGCCCTTTTAATGTTTTGGCGCGGGTGCAGTAGTTAGTAGAGAGCTGTGGTGGTACTGTAAGTGTTTTTGCATAGTGCCTGTTAGCCATGTATACAGCATTTTTTTCTTACAATGTTGACATATTGTGTTCGCCTTGTCTGTCACTCTTTGCCGTTTATCATTTCTACAGGAAAACCAAATGTTGTCACAAATGATTTAAAAGTGGCAGGGGATCTTCAATAGTAATTTCACGCTCCATCACGCTGACATCACATCGCCTCACAAGACAATTTCACCTCGACGAGAAATCTCGTCACGTTTTTAATCTCGCGAGATCTCATAAAACGATTTGCAATATTAATGCATGTATTGTGTTAGGATATCTTTAGAAAATCTCCATCACCTGCAAGATGCTATCCTATCAATATGGGCCAACATTTGTAAAGAATGCTTTCAGCACCTTGTTGAATCAATGGCACGTAGAATTAAGGTAGTTCTGAAGGTGAAAGGGGTCAAACAAAGTATTAGTATGATGTTGCTAATAATCCTATAGGTGAGTGTATATTCTCCTGCAGAAGGATACAGCCCAGAGTTGGCTCATTCCAGGTTATTTAAGCACAAACGTCCCTGGGTGGACTTGAACCACCATCCTTTCAGTTAACAGCCGACTGCGCTGACCTATTGCGCCACAGAGACTACGCCAGCCTGATGTTTTAGGGCAAGAGCTCGATCTTCAAGCCACAGAAGGTATTTTTCTTACACTTCAATTGGACTCTGACTTTGAACTCAAATATTTGGTATCCAAGAAAATTCCACAAATAATGATGTGTCAGTCATTTTACTGGTGGTTTCTCGGTCACAGAAACTAGCTTGTTCATTTACATGCAGTTGCGCGCCATGTATCACAAACCTGTCGTGTGGAGCCTTATATATTTTCTTATATTCAATCAAGTGACCTACATACCACGGACCGTAAAGATTGATATGTTTATGGTTTGCAATACCCTACCTTCAGATAGAGGTCATGTCAATGTGTGTTATCTTTGGGTTGCTCTACACTCACCTAAAGGATTATTAGGAACACCTGTTCAATTTCTCATTAATGCAATTAATTAATTATTATGTGGGAGTTGAGATATGAGTCTGCCTATGCTTGGAATCAGGCAGCTGGTGACATCATCACATCCCCCCACCTTGATCAGATCCTTTCATGTGACATCACCCCACCTTGGTTTCTTAGCTCTGATCCTTCTTATGTGACATCAGCACAA
>JABXJD010003032.1:0-10000 GCA_013375575.1 Percina caprodes
TCCTTTGGCCTCTCTATCCTTGTCTGCACTGCCTGTTTGCTTTGTTTAGTCCCCTAACTAACGTACTATGACATGCTCTTATAGCACACCGTCACCGTTACTGCCAGCAGCCACAGAAAACCGCATTGTACTTGGCACTTTTTTCCCTTCCTGCATGCAGTCACAGTGACAGCCCCAGAAAACATTGCATTTGCCACCAGTTATGATTAATGGCTTGGCTGATTGCTGTTCTTGGCCATCACCACACCTACACATTCTGCTTTTAGCATGCATATTCTCAGTGGTTCAATCAGAATAGAGGAGGAGGTAAACTGTGTGCCCAACTTCTCAATGATTCTGACATAATTGGGAAGGGAAGAATGTGCTAAAATCCAGATTTGATAGACAAGAAACTTCAATTTTACTTTTACTCAAAATATTGACAGAATAAATGTAAGTATATGTGATTTTATATGTGACAAATTTAGTTGTTTTTTAGTTAAAGTTGCTAAGTTTAGCTCTAATATATAATTTAATTATATTTTCTTTTTATATCAATACATAATAAATGTGTTACATAATAGTAATAATTCGGAAGTGAGTAGGGATGTCAATTCTGACAACATGACCGTACTTGTTTTTCTACAGTACCGTAGGCACAGAGAAAAGCAATTCTTCTGGACTTGACAGAGGCAGTATTAAACACAAGTGTTCTAGGCTGCTGCTAAATTCTGGAGAAGAAGAAGAAGAAGAACGCCCTCCAGCGCTGAAAAACAGAGTGGCTCTTCACGTACTAAACTTTGCCCGCTGACTGCTTGACCAGCGCAGTCAGCCTCTGGCTTTACCGTACAGCAACAACTATCACGACTTCACCTGAAGCGCTTGTTTAAGCGCAACAGATTCACATCAGTGTGGTTAACTCAACGGCAGAGAGAAACAGACTGAACATGCTTGCTGTCTGGGAGTTCCAAGTGAACTCGTGGAAGACGTTACTGTACACTGGCTGTTTGGTGATGCCAAGCTTCAAAGTAGACAGAAGACTGACGTTTGCTTCAGATTACATGTAAATCATACTCTCCTTGCCCCTTCCACTCACACCAAAACGGTAACCGAAAGTTAAGGAGAGAAAAAAACTGTCCCTGAAAAAGAGTGACATGACACTGGCCCACCCCCCAAGTCTTATCCTTGTTATCCTCAAATACACATTGTAATGGAGGACATGGGATTTATGGTTTTGTTACCGTATCGAATTGGGTTTCAAGAATCATGAAAAGTCCACCTTTTTTTAACACCGTGATATTGACTTTGGTATTGGGTATTGTGTGCTTTTGGTGGTATCAGTACTAGGAATGGGCATTTGATTACATTTTCTTAGTCGATCGTCGGGAGAATTAACGATCAACTATCGATTAATCATTATTTTTATATTAAAATTCATTTATTTAACTTTTAAACTTTTAAAAATGCAATGAAAATACAAAAATACAGCGTGTTTTTGTTGTTTTTCAAGGTCTTTATTTCAAGAACAACAAATTGTGACAGTACAACTGGACGTTCGGTTTGGCTAAACTTGAAGATATATGCACTGCGCTGCTCTTAAGCAGCGGAACCTGCAGCTGCGAGCCGGCATTTATAAACTGAGACCTTTGTTCCAAAATAAGTAATAAATAAAAAAAGTCATGTCATGTTAAACAGTAACAAAACATAATACTTAGATCTGGCAGGTTTTGTCAAATGTAACTTAAAACTATCCAAGACACTGAGTTGAGAAAGAGGGTGAGAGAGATAAGCTTACCTAACCATTAATTAGCTGGCCGCCTTAAACACCCACTTTGAGGGGACTGACGTTATGGACAGGTACCTCCGCGCTAACTTGGCCAGTGTTTGCGCTCCCCTCGTCTGTGTCAGACAACGCAGCCTCGTCTCCCCCAGGCTGTGGGATAGCCGCCCTGCTGGTCTCCACCGCCGCTTCTCCGTTTTAACGCCGACTTGATGTTAGGATGAGACTGGGAGCAGGATGCTCCGCCACCAACATTAACCAGGGTCGATGCGCTTTAAGTTTGTTTATTAATTTGAGTCGTGGCCGTGTTGTACTTATACGGCATCACAGTGTTTGCAGTGAACTAAGTTGTTTTTTAAATCAAACTTGTCCCCCGCCACACTTCGCCGTGATCTCTTCATGAATACTTTTGAAATCAAAATCGTACCTTGCAGGTAACTGAGTATTGCGTCAAATGTTGCCCCCGGGTGGTAAAATATTTAACTGTTGCCACACAGTGAAATTCATTTAATTGCTTTAAGACTCACACTACACAATGCAACCTGCGTTGTGTAATGTGAGTCTTAATTGATAACGAATTAACGTGATCAACAATTTTTAATGATCAATTATTGTTGATTAATCATGCCCATCTTAGAAAACTAGATTTTCTGTATGTTTATTAATTGTGATGTATTCTGTCTTAAAAGGTTGAATAGGTAACATTCCCATTAATGTTTGCGAGGATAGTAAAGCAAGGTAGAAGAGAGATGGAGCTTGTTTCCTGCTGTATTTGTTCAGCAGATTTTTCTCTAAGGCAGTTTCCCTCCTTCTGTTCGTAGTGTTATTTCTGTGGGTTCACTGTCTCTGGAGAGCCTTGCCTGCAAACACACAAAAGCTTATGTGAATGTGGGTGTATTAATGTTACGTTGGGGGTTTGTTTTATATGTATTATATGTACTTAAGTTTGTGTCAGAGCACACACATTGCTGTGCATTATGGTAGCTTCAGCTTATCAGTACGACTCGGTATCGTTCAAAAAAATGTCAATATCAATAATGTGACTTGGATACTGGTTTCTGAACAATACTTTTTTGATACCAATTTTATAAAATCCATTTAAAAAAATCCTTACCTCCTACTTCTAATTGTGTAATATAGAGTTTTCCCTGCATGAGTCTACAACATGTAATGTTTGACAGACAATCACCAGCATTATTAGATCTTGGTAGAAGGATGATGCATTCTTGTTGGCTCACAGACACTGAGATATTGAAATGCGGTGTTGAATGAGACATTTTTCGGTACTCGATACTAAGGAGGCAATTCACTAAGTGCCTAAAAAGTTTTGAATTCAGTACCCAGCCCTAGCAATCAGAGAGTGGAACGTGCTGGTTACAAGGAGGTACTTGACTGGGATATAAACTTGCATGTATGAACATTCACAAACCTATCATGTACATACTTTTTGCACCTTGGTGTATAAGAGATTGTGTTACTGCGTAAGCATTTTATTGTTGCATGTGACCAACCTTCCGTTTTCCATTTGGATGAAAGCATAGTTTCTGTATTTGCTTGCCTTTTACCCATTAGATGAGTAAGCATGTGTGTCTGTGCTCTGTAGACTTTTTCTTTCATTTAATAATTTTTTACTTTGCTCTGGCGGCGGGAGAGAATCCAGAAACCTTATTAATACAGTTGTTTATTTAGTGGCCTATCTACTTGAAGACCTGGCCCTGGAGCTTTTTACTCTGCTTGTCTTAGGAGAATCCCTGACGTAACGTAAATCGCTCCCTCTGGTTGCCAGTGTAACAAATACTCACTTGCTATGACTATGGGCCCAGAAGAATTTTAGGTTTGACTACTGGAGCACAGGGATACACAGACAATAGCACTTTGAAGTTTAACAATGTCGGCATTTTGTATAAAAAAATGGTAAATGGATCCACATACATATAATTTAACAAGGACAACAGCTTGAATACCAATATTTACAATTTTGGCAAATAAAAGTTTTTGTTTTTCTAGTTCTAATTCTTTTGGTGCACCTTTCTAACCTGTGTCACACAACACACAACATTCATTGAAATCACAATCACATACCCCTGTATAACCTAATACAGTACAGTCTCAAGATAATTGAGCTGGTAAAACCAGTGTATGTTGCAGTCCAGGTGTACAAAAATGAATGTGTGCAAAAGCTGTCCTACCGCACTAGCGGATGTGGTGAGCATGAACAGACTCAAAACTATTCCAGACTCCTGGGGGGAAGGCTCGCCATCAATCCTGGGTGAAACAACTTCACCAGAAAGGAACAGAACACACACAAAACAAAAAAACCTGATAGACAGAGTCAGAGAAATATCATAAGTATCAATTATGTCAAATTATTAAGCTCAATTAATTATTTACCATAATTGGTAAATAACAGCATTACAATGAACAATGTAAAACTAGCGGTCTTTATTTATATATATATATATATATATATATATATATATATATATATATATATATATATATATATATATATATATATATATATATATATATATATATATATATATAAATTCACATCTCCAAAGGAAATACAAAGTACTTGATTACTGCAATTACATATTTCTTTTGAAAGTGATTCTTAGTTATTTTAACTCCTATGTAGCGATGAGAGATTAAAAGCAAATATGATGCCTCTGCAGTCGGATTATTCAAATCAAGTGTTTATCTTCCAAAGTAAATTTATTACCTCCATCTGTTTTGCTCCAAAACTAATTAAATTATGAAAATATTCTGATGTAAATGAACATTATCATGGGATGCTCAAGTACTACTAGTTTTTGCAACTGAGTATAGTCATATACAGCAGTAAACACTGGTATGCCATTCATTATTGTCCTTCCCTCTCAATTTGTGAAAAGAGGCTGCTTGGATGCCATGGGGAGAATGACTTGCACTCAAGTGTGCTTTAGATTACTGCAAGTTATAGACACACTTGGGTAATGCTGTTGTAAATACTCCTGATTTTCAGTATTGCTGTATTTACTGGAAAATGTATTTACTAACCACATAATTCCTTGATTCAGGGTCTTAAAACAAAAAACAAGTCTCATACCGAACAGAGCATCATGTACTGAACATTTTGCAATTAATGTGTGCTGCCATCCATACTATCCATTACATTCAATTTTAAATTTGGTAAATTTTAACAAATTTCAGGTTTTTGTTTGATAAAAAAAACTATCTATCTATCTCTATCTCTATCTATCTATATCTATCTATCTATCTATCTATCTATCTATCTATCTATCTATCTATCTATCTATCTATCTATCTATCTATCTATCTATTCTATCTATCTATCTATCTATATATCTATCTATCTATCTATCTATCTATCTATCTATCTATCTATCTATCTATCTATCTATCTATCTATCTATCTATCTATCTATCTATCTATCTATCTATCTATCTATCTATCTATCTATCTATCTATCTATCTATCTATCTATCTATCTATCTATCTAATATCTATCTATCTATCTATCTATCTATCTATCTATCTATCTATCTATCTCTATCTATATCTATCTATCTAATCAAACCAAAAACCTGGAATTTTCCTTGTAAGAACTGAAATAACGGCTGTTTTCTTAAGTATGCTGATAGTACTGCATACTCATTAACAGCACAGGAATAGTTTGTGCATGAACATCAAAGGATTTTGCAGTGTAGGCCTACTGTTAAATCAAAGATTTGGAAGGAAAAATAAGACAGAAGCATAAGGAAACTTTTTCCCCCATAAAAGGGAGGGAGAGGGAGGCAGCTGTGAGCAGACGATAAGACCCAGAAATGCATACGTTTTCATGGCTCAGTCACACCCACCAATGCACACTATATTTCTGCTCCCTGCTTTAAAAGAAACCTCTGTCTTGGCCTGTCAAACCCCTAAACTGTTGAAGTGGAGTGTCGTCTTGGATAAAGTCGTCTGTGCTGTGAATAAAGGGCAGGAATGCATTAAACGCCCTAATCCTTTCGTTTGCAACGGGTACCCAGGCTTTGTGATTGCTAAAGTGCATAGCTTCAAAGTGAAAAGGCTTGTACCTCGCCTGAGTCTTGTTTCACTGTCAGCATCGGCACTTTTAGGTGTATCTGTGATTGCTTTAGTCTTATTTTGACATGCCCACTTCAGTTCTTATGTCTATATTTACCTCTGCTTCCTAGCCATTTCTTTTCTTCTTCCCCTGTTTAAAACTTGATTTGAGAATGTACGCATGTGCGGTAGGAAAAGATGGAATTATGACAAACGGTACAAATTTTTGTAATCTCTTAAACAGGTAGGACAGTCTCTCATTTGTTCATTTTGGTGATTAGACCAAAAAAAGATTAATTGGTGTTAGACTCAATCTGTTTCAGGTGTGAGATATTATCAGTCTAATACCAGGCATCACAAGGCATCAAAAGCTTTTCTCAGGCAAAGCTGATCACTCGGCCATTACATTTCTTGTGCTGTCACACACACACACACACACACACACACGGACAGATGTGCTCTGCATGGTCAGAGGATGTTTTGTTGTGTGCTACAGGGAGAAGACAAAGCAGTTATGAAGGAGGTCTATTTTTGGGCTGTTATTGAACTTGTCCCCATTCTCTAGTGGAGCAGCTCTAGCTGAATGATCTTCATCATTCAGCTAGAGCAGACAACTAAGTTTGTGTGTGCGTGCCCGTCCAACCGTCCGTCCTTCCTCCACAGACAGAAAGTGCTGTTTATGTGTGTGGTTTTGCTGAGTCAGGTTGTGTATGACTCACTGAGCTAGGAGACTGCTGAAGGGAAGTAAGAGGGGATCTGTTACTGCCCCTTAGATAGCTTTTAAACACAAACATTTTGTCATCTACTGCCTAGGGCTGCACAATTATGGCCAAAATGATAGTCACGATTATTTTTGATCAAAATTGAGATCACGATTAATTATCACAATTATGTATTGATTTAACTAAAACAAATTTTATTGTCACATAGTCTGTGTATAACTGCTTTCACATCTATATTGTGCTACATTCCTCTTATGTTGAAGTTGTATGTTGTACATACATACAGCTGCAACACATGCAAATGAAAATTATCTAAAAAAAAAAAAAAAAAAAAAAAGTATCTCTGAGAAAGCTCCTTAACAGATTAAAAGAGCTAGGGAGAAAGGGAGAGTGCAATGGACGTACTCACAGAGTGCGGCTGGGTCAGCAGAGTTGCACACGTTGCGTACATATTAAAAGGCTTGTATCGTCACTGCGCTGGATTTTTTTAGGAACTATGATATTTTGGCCATGGGCCATCTCTCGCCAGGTCCAGCAGGCTCCGTCTTACATGCTATTACTCAACGGACTAAAGTTGGTTAATTTCTTCTGTGTTTTTGCCGTATCGGCTGCGATAGCAGAGTTACCAGCGGAAACACTGGTACAAATACAGGTTTGCCTCTCATGCTTAACAATATACAGCTGTGTTAATAACTATTAAAACTGTGGACACATGTTTGAAGAGTGGACTGCCACTGTGTCTCTCCGTGTTGCTGGGAGCAGTGTGTGAGTGAATGGGGGCTGCGCGGAGAGTAAAAGAGAGAGGAGAGATACTAACACAGGCACGGCTTTACAGAAGAAATGAGTCGTGTAACGCAAAATTAAACCATATCGATATAACAACATTGCTTCGTTTGTGGCGTGGCAGCGGATGCGAGGACATTAGGTGCACCGGTGCGACCTAGGAATAATGTTAGTTGCACCCTAGAGCCCTGTGAGCTAACAGACACCAACTAGCACCGACTAGCACTGTTCACTGCTGTTGTCGGAAAAACGACACAGACGAGACAAAATGTTGCGTTGTAAACTGATGAACCTTATGACTGAGGTATAACTGACTGCTATCTGAATTTTCCTCACGTTACTCTGTCCTCTGTGACTGTCTACATCTAGAAACTAAGCTGCACAGTGCAGGGAACAACTCTGACTGGCACATAATCAGACAGTGGTTTACGGAGCGGTAGATGAGCATTGGAAAAAAAAAAACAACCCCGGAGCGTTCTATGAACGTAATGACGTATTTAAAATAATGCTCGATTACGCAAATTTGATCGTGGAAGCCAAAATCGGGATCAAAATTCGATTTAATTGTGCAACCCTACTACTGCCAAAGTTCAACAAAAAAATCTTTTTTTGATAACCTACCCTTCTCTTGCTGATTGCCATCCTCTTTTTCTGTTCCAAGATGATGATCCTCAGTCTCAGTCACTTGTGTATTTCTTACAAAAGCCTTTTCTGCCTGGATGGACAGCTAGACAAATGATTTTGTCGGTTGTGCAAGGCAGGGGTAATTTTTAGGTGAGCGCAGCGCTTCAGAAAAGACTTGCCACATTGAAATTAGAGGTTGTCAAATGCCGCCCGTCTCCACTGATGGCCTAGCACGGCGCCTTATGTTAATGTAGCATTTCAGCAAGATGAAATAGAATTAGAAGGAGGAGGGGGGCTGTTGGGTTGCATCGTCACATGTGCAATCTTCTTTCATTTTCTCTTGTTATCTGAAGGATAGCCGTTCTTGGTTGCATTGGAGTTTGCAAATAGCATACATTATATTTGCATTTGCTGTGAGCTATATGCAAAGAAGATTTTCTAACCTACTGAACGTTAGCTCCTCTTTACTCGCCATTGACGGCTCCTACACACGTGCTTAGCCCACAAGTGGTCTGTTAAATGACTCACAGTCACTGTGTTTACTAATAGCTTGAAGAGATGGACACAGCAAGTAAGGTACTAAGATTTATTATAATGAGGCGCATTTAATTTTTATAGAATGCCTTTTTAGTAGTGATCATCTTTTCTAGAAATACTAACCATGAATAATCAGGCTGTGGATAGATTTGCTTATCCATCATGGAGTTATCAGAGAGGAAACTTTTGACCTTGGTTAAAATACTATCTCCTTAACCACTAGGCCATCATATTTATATTTTTTATGGACTCAAGGGACTTTTGGACACAATTTGTTTACTATTTTATCATATTCCCATTATTCCCTATGTTATGCTGTCCCGATCTCCCTGAAAGATGTGTCACTGCCAAGCCCCTCCACTCATACACAAAGCCCGGTTGAAGCCTGAAGCTGCTTGTGTCGGTAAGGACTGGCCGTCATCTGTCTTCTGGGCTACATATCCTGAGGAGGAATTCATCTTTAGGTACTACTGGGAGTATCTGTGTGGACCACAGAGTGTTGAGGTCATGTTATTTGGGAAGGAGTTGCTTCGGGCCAAGTCTCCTGGCTTGTTTGTACGGTTCCTATGTGTCCCTGAGGTGTCCACGCAGCTGCAGGCCAGATGTTTGTGTGTATGCTTGTCAATCTCTGTGAGCCCATCAATCACACATTTGTCAGTCTGTCATTGGCTGTATCCAGAGAGAACTTTTCGCAGCTCAACAGGAAATCCCAGCAAACTGATTCCATGGCTAAATCCATTATTTTCTCATGTCTTATTTTTACCTCTTTAATTTGTAAAAGTGCACAATTATTCTAACTGAAAACAAAGCCAAGAACTACGCTAAAACCTAAATATGCAAGTTTGACCCACCTTCCAATTTTGCTTCAGTGTGAAGTTGATACTTAGAGGTCAGCTTTACTGAGAGCATCTATAGTTGAGTGTCAGGTTCCCCAGCTCGAGTTTAATATAGAGCTCCCAACTGTTCCAAAGTCTCATGAGAGATGGAAATAGTGCCTAACACCTGGCCCGCTCCTTTTTGTTAAGGTTAACCAATGTCATTCCTTGAGGCCTTACCAGCCCTACCATTATGTTTCAGCTGTTTAACAAAATAAACTTGTAGATGCCTCTTTTTGGATGACATTTCTCCTACCCTTTTACTGCTGATTAACTTTTTGGTTCAGCAAAGAAAGGAGTGTTTGTATAGATGGCAAACGTAGAAAGTTAAAAAGTGTGACCAGTGTGTCCCTATTATTGGGTGTTAGAACTGCAAGCGTGAATCCTCATCCAACTGTGACATACAGACACAGCACTGGCGGATGAATGGATGCCTTTTCTCAGCCTGCACAGCACTTGTCTGCTGTGTGAATTTGTATGAGTACGGGGCAGTCAAAGTGAGGTGCGTGTGAATAAGAGGTGATCATGTATGTGTATGAGAGAGCTGGAATGCAACTCTGTGAGTGAGAGCAAGGCCCATTAGTTTTATCTGACAGAGGGATCAGATCTGAAGGCATATACCCGACCT
>JABXJD010003032.1:12500-37601 GCA_013375575.1 Percina caprodes
TTTTTTTAATATCAAAAGCAGTTGATTTCTACCAGTGTAACTTTTAATAGGTAATACAGGCAATCCTTTTGCCTACTTTTTGTTTTCAATGCTGCCCTTACTGTCTTTTGCAATTTTAAGCTATTGGGGTAGGCATAGAGGGAATGGAATTTGGGATATCATCAACGACAATGGCAGATAAAGTGTTAACGTGTGTTCAACTGATTTCCATCTAAAGCTGAGCTTGGCTTGGTACTCTGTAGTTTGAGAAACAAAAACAAACATTGACCACTACAGTATCTCTATATCCACTTCACTGATGATGAAGACAGGAATTGTTTAGTGGTAATGTCACTGCTCGATATGAGTCAAGTGGAGATAACGTGTCATGTCCGATGAGAGTCGAGTCAGACCGGCTCTGGTTGAGTGCAGATTTGAAAAAGTTTCAGCTATCTATGGTTGTTTGATTGCTAATGTTAGCTAAAAACGCAACAAAACTGTCAAGTGACAGCCTTTGTTCTGTTTGATTGCTAATTTGTAGCCAGCAGTGAACAAACTTTGTAAACTAGGTCCATTTTTACTATGTTGACATTACAGAAGTCTCTTGTTTGCATGTGTGTTTGTGTGTCTTGTTCACATAATTCTAGGCTCTTTCAAGAAAGCAGGGAATGATGCTTCAAGCCTCTGTTTTGTGTTCTTCAGAACAACATAGAAGATTTGTTATCAGTCATACTATTTTCCCCCACTTTTCCTTCTTTCCATACTTACCTTTTCATTTTGGGACACCCACCACCCACTTGCCTGTGTCTGTTTCCATTTTAATTTAAAACGGTGTTTCCTTTAGAATTTTTCTTAGCAGTTGGGGCAGGTTTGTCCAAACAACCAATTTTTTCCGGAACTATAGGACACTTAACATCTACAATAGGTCTACACTTAGTACGGACCCACCGCAGTGACGTTTTTGGTGGAGCTGTTTAATAGTCAACACGGAAGAAAGTGAACGTTTTGACAATGAACTACATCAACACAACAGTATGTGGAGTTAAACTGGATGGACCCAAAAACCTCTGAATAGTTTTACTTGTTGTTAAATTGGAATGTTGGCAGCCAAATTATCCTGCATTATGTCGGCAGAATAATTTAAAAGGCAAACGCTACGTTTTTTTTTTGTTCAGCCCTATTTCTGATACCGTGGTGGCAGAAATTTTGCCATGGTGGGCCGTCACTACAAAATCAACAGAGGAAACACTGTAAAAACATAACTCCCACTTACCTTTAGCCATTATATCCTTATGACGAGGTCCCACTTGCTGATGTGGCTTTCTCTCTCACCTACGTGTCCCCTGCTCTGGTTTCACCAGTAGATAATTAGATTTTCCTGGGTGCAGTGCAGCATGTCAATTTTACCAAAATAACTTGCCTTGCCAGCACGCCTCTACTCTAATTCCCTTAAGTGTGTTCTCCTTCTGGCCTGTGTGTACTTGCCTGTTTGCCCCACATCTGTCTGTAAATGTTTGTTTGTCTCTATAATTCTGTCTGCCTGTGTGTCTACCCACTCCCTCACCGTTCTTCAAAGTCAGCCATTTCCTGACGTCGTCAGTGGTGCAGAGCGCTGTGAAGCGTCACCGTGGTGGCTGCATCTTGACTGACAGCTGAGTTGCAGGCTATCTGATAACTTCAACCTTCAATTAAATGCTATCTGTGGCTCTGCTTTTTCCTGAGCCCGCATGCATGCACGCATGCACACTGATAGGCAGCTGACTGACCGCTCAGCATGTCATTTCCATTGACCTTCAGACATCTGGATGGATGTGTGTCATGTCTTTTAGTGTGTCTCTGTCTCTACTTTATGCCCTGTTTATTTGTATATGCCTACTGTTAAATGTTAAAAGTTGTGTGCAGTGCTTGGGAGTGAAAATATACACATGCGTCCACAGACACCAACTTTGCTGTGCTGACTCTATGAAACGGTACCTTGACCTAGACGTAAGCTCTTGAGCAACTGCTAAACAGGACTGTCTGATCACTTCTATAGAAAGTAGGTCTGTAAAAACAGCTGTGCAATACAGCTCTGCTGCTGGTGTTTGTGGGGGGTCTTGGTACTTTAAGTTGTAATGGAGTCCTTTCCTTTCTTTGCCACTCTACTTCAATACATTTCAGAAGGAAATATACTCTACTACGTTATTATCACAGCTTTAGTTACTAGTTATTTTATAAATTGAGTTTATAAAATATATTATAAATGAGACTTCTCAACAAAATATAGGCCTACAGTTACTGCTGAAATGATTAGCGGAATGACTGACAGAACTTCAGGATTTCTTAATTCTTTTGAGTACTTTTAATACTGTACGTACATTTTCCTGATGATACTTACATGGTTTTACTTAAGTAACATTTTAAATGCAGGACTATTACTTGCGACAAAGTAACTACTACTTTTTACTTTTAAAGGATCTAAATACTTATTCCACCACCGACCTCAAGTGTGTGTGTGTGTGTGTGTGTGTGTGTGTGTGTGTGTGTGTGTGTGTGTGTGTGTGTGTGTGTGTGTGTGTGTGTGTGTGTGTGTGTGTGTGTGTGTGTGTGTGTGTGTGTGTGTGTGTGTGTGTGTGTGTGTGTGTGTGTGTGTGTGTGTGTGTGTGTGTGTTCGCTTGGACTGCAATGCAAAGAGATATTAGAATACCAAAAAAAAAGAGACCATGGTTTTTGGTTTCATTGCGCTAAAATGTCCCGGACCAAACCAGGCAGTTCCCTGCACAGGGAAGTCTTTAAGCTTGTTCCCATGAGGGTGTCATCACTTATCATGCCAGCTCCTGATATCCTTTTGACCCCCCCTAAGTCATTACCAGTCCTGAAAATCTTCCGCCACACACCTCACTGATGGAGCACCTGAGTGAAGGATTTTGATATCTCTAGCTAGCCAGTCATGCATGATGATGATGATGATGATGATAATATCATGAACGAACAATCTTTTAGTTAGCTATTTGATGAGAAGGGTAATTACAATAATAATTAAAACAGAGGACTCTATTTGTTTTAGTGAGTTAACATGATGAAGGGCAACAGTTTAAGTTGTTAGATGTGTTTTTATAATAGCACTAATGCCAGTGTTGTATATAACCAATTTGTGCTTGTATACTGTAAGTGGACGGTGTTAAGTGCTTCCATGGCCTGTTTGTCACAGCAGTTGTTAAGCTGAGGGGCATAAAGAGATGAAAACAGAATATGAAGGACAAAGGAAGCATGTCAACCACATAAGAATCAAAGACTGCGCCGGGGCCTTGTGTTGGCCCACACAGTGTCTGTGTTCACAGGATTTTTGCGACCAATTCCTACTGTATATCAATGTTTTTGAATTTAGGATTATGTAATGATATACATTCCAGAATCAATGCTAATATTCATTTATAACATACTCTCCTATGAGGTTAATAAATAGTTGTGATAGACATAAATAAAAGTAGGATATTTAAAAGTTAAAAGTAGCTGCCCTTACAGTCCCACCTGAATAATAGTGATAACTGTCAGGTTGAAAAGGCCTTTAGGTTACCTGTATGGATCCATTTCGCTGTTAGCGACACGACGTCCCGCTCCCAGTTTTCTCCACTTAAGAGAAAACTCATATGTTTTCATAAATTGCAAGCATTAAATCTTCATAAACACACTCATGCAGCACACCATTTGAAAGCTCAGAGTCTCATGATTCGATTAAGCCCACAAACAAAGCATAAGATGACTTAGTTATAGTTATAATCCTGTTATGAAGTAAAGAAATACAGAAGGATTCTGCACATCCATACCTTTTTCCTCGTCTTTATTCACAGCGGTGAAAGATCGCCCAAAAGGTTGTTTTTTTTTTCCTACTTCACCAACAATCCAAGGAATTAGAATATCCAAGCCATTTGATCCAAAACAAGCTGGTCCCCTCACAATCTTGTAGTTGCTGGCCGAGTTTCAACGGAAAGAAAGCTAAACAGTTTATCATTTCTGGGTTTTGATCCCTTCTCTCTTCTCCCCCGAGGCTGCCACATTGTTTCTTTGCAGACAGTCGAATTCTCTGACATCTATGCATTCGATTGACCGGTAATATAAGCCAATCCGTCTAGTGTAACCCGAGATGGCCCAGTCATGTTGCAGAGTTCAGGGAGGACCAAGGTTAGAAAGATTGACAGCTATTCCTTCCAGTTAAAACTAGATGTTACGAAACTGCCTACCTGTTTCGCCAATAAGAAGACGAATTGATTGATACCAAACTTGACCAGAAAATTTTAACCCTGTGATGGCTGCAGCTGTGTCAAAGCAAAAATAGGGCCTTAGTTATTGCATTTCATCAATTTACAATTACTCATTTCTATACATTTATGTATATAGTTATTTCAAGTTTGTGTGGGATTGATTTGAATGTTTTTTTGTATTTGAACAGTTTTGTATTTTGCACTTTTTTGGCTTTTTTTCTTTGCACTTTTCAAAAGGAAATAAGAAAAACGCACAGACATACAGTAAGGAAAATAAGTATTCAAACACCCTGCTATTTTGCAAGTTCTCCCACTTAGAAATCATGGAGAGGTCTGAAATTGTCATCGTAGATGTTCACTGTGAGAGACATAATCAAAACAAAAAAAATCCAGAAATCACAATGTATGATTTTTTTAACTATTTGTATGATACAGCTGCAAATAAGTATTTGAACACCTGAGAAAATCAATGTTAATATTTGGTACAGTAGCCTTTGTTTGCAGTTCCAGAGGTCAAACGTTCCCTGTAGTTTTTCACCAGGTTTGCACACACTGCAGAAGGGATTTTGGCCCACTCCTCCACACAGGTCTTCTCTACATCAGTCAGGTTTCTGGGCTGTTGCTGAGAAATACGGAGTTCGAGCTCCTTCCAAAGATTCTCTATTGGGTTTAGGTCTGGAGACTGGCTAGGCCACGCCAGAACCTTGAAATGCTTCTTACAGAGCCACTCCTTGGTTCTCCTGGCTGTGCGCTTCGGGTCATTGTCATGTTGGAAGACCCAGCCTCGACCCATCTTCAATGCTCTAGCTGAGGGAAGGAGGTTGTTGCCCAAAATCTCGCAATACATGGCCTTTCCAGCCTTGTGGGGGTGGACAGTTTAGTCTCTAGTGTCTTTGCACAGCTCTTTGGTCTTGGCCATGTTAGTAGTTGGATTCTTACTGATTGTATAGGGTGGACAGGTGTCTTTATGCAGCTAACAACCTCAAACAGGGGCATTTAATTTAGGATAATAAATGGAGTGGCGGTGGACATTTTGAAGGCAGACTAACACGTCTTTGAGGGTCCGAATTGTAGCTGATAGACAGCTGTTCAAATACTTATTTGCAGCTGGATCACACAAATAGTTAAAAAAATCATACATTTTTTTTTTTTTTTTTAAAGATTATGTCTCTCACAGTGGACATGCACCTAAGATGACAATTTCAGATCCCTCCATGATTTCTAAGTCGGAGAACTTGCAAAATATTAGGGTGTTCAAATACTTATTTTCCTCACTGTATCTGTAGAAATAACTTCATAAAATATCCATTTTCTGAGTGTTTTTCTTCTATATTTTTACTGTATTAAGTTGGGTCATGTGGCTGTGGTACTAGTTTTATGTGTAGCCCATCTGATATGCTTACAGTAGTGCTTTTTTAAAATCATTTTACAGATGCTTTACTTGGACGGAAATAGGAATTCTCCATTCTAACCTCTGTAGCTCTGTGTCAGTAAGGCCTAGAATCACACTGACACTTGAAACAAAAAAAATTGAGTGTTAACTTCCCATTGACCTTAGGCACATCCCAGAGGGCCAAAGTATATATTTTTTTTTTTGGTAAAACATTTAGGCAAAAAAAGCATGTATTTTCAAGTGTGTTTAATGAGGTTAGTCAGTTGGTTGACATTTAGCTGAAGTAGGAGTGAAATGACTGATCAGCTGATTAACTAACTCAATTCTCTAAGAAAAGTTGTTGGCATTGGCTAGACATGTCCAATCTAAAGTAGAAACAGTTTCCCTCCCTCTGGATGAGATTGTTGCAAATAAGGTAGAACAGCATGGCTAGCATTAGTCAGCTGGGTCAAAGAGCAGTCTTCTATTGACTTGTGATTAACTTTTTTAAGTTTTATCTTTTTCTTTTTTCACTTGTGATTTTCTTTTATACAAACATAATTAGCATTGTTGGAAGTCTGAGACTCAAGATTTTTTTTTATCTAAAAATTCACAAACTTTGCTCTGTGCTTCCTTCACTAACGTCATTTCAACTTCCATCTTTGCACATTCCATCTCCGTCTTCCCTCCTCTGTATTTGCACTCTGCCTGCAACCTCAAAATAAACCCAAACAGAATTATCAAAGGAGCCATGGATTAGGTGGTAAATGCTAGATGTGCCAAATAGAGCGCTTTGAAGTCTATAGGGCTTTGAGGCAAAAATGTAACCCTCGGAATCTAAGTCTAATATGGACTTCTCCAACGCCCTAGCCTCATCCCCTCTGTCCCTCATGTAGATAAAGTATAAAAACTGCTGTACGTTTAGGCACCTGTCTGGTCTTTCCTGGTCCCTCCTAGGGCTGGGTCGATTCGTTGACATAGTCAACGTCATCGATTACGTAAATTTATCAACACAAATAATTTGCGTTGTGTAGAAATCTAAAATAACATGGCTGCCTCCCACAACAGCGTAAGTATGGATTCCTCGCAACACGTTGAGAAAAAGGCTCGCACGCGGTCTTAAGTGTGGGAGTATTTTACTCTTAATGCCAACAACATGGTAGTCTGTAGACTTTGCAAAGTGATCCCTGAGTCAGGACAATGGCAGCAAAACACTGTAAGTTCTACTCATCTATGCTTCTCCCGTAGCTCACATGTACACAGTATGTCCTGCACTGACTTGAGAGTGAGGTAAACTGTGCTGTGTTTGTTAATTGCACAGATATCTCTAATTTTAGATATCTCACGAGTCCTTTATAATGTCAGTTATAACGGCCCACGTATTAAAAAATTGTCAGGTTTAAATCGGGTTCGGGCTTATAATTCCTTTAGAATTAATTCCTTTTTTTATTTGTGTATTCCTCCTGAAAGTGGAAAGTTTGTTTTATTGTTGGATTTATTTGATAGTGAGCTCATATGTTGCTAAAATTGCACTTTTTTGTACTATAACATTGAAGGGAGAAGAGCAAATACAGGCTACTCTTTTTGCACTTGTTCTGTTTACTTTACATTTTTATTTTTGTATTCCTCCTGAAAGTGACTTTATTTTGTTGTTGGATTGATAGCCTACATCTGGCTTCAGGTTGCACTACAAATTAATTTTACTTGAACAGTTCAGTGTTTCAAAATACTTATTTAATACTAACATTATGGGAGGGTTAGAATCAAGTGAGTAGAGGAAGAGCAGAGACCTGGCAGTGCCTGGTGTAAGCACAGATTCCACCTTGCTTTGATACATTGCACTGACTGAAATGTTCCTCATTTCAATAAGCCCAGTGAGGCTGGCTAATAAGTGATTGGTATTCTCCTCTCGGCCTGGCCCCGCTCTTCGATAAGCTCTGTGCGCACACAGCCAGATCCCTCAACATGATCTGGTCTCCCCACCACCACAAACAAACACCGTCAAAGGCACAATTGTTCTACTTCCCTGAGAATTTTTGGTGAAACTGCTGTTGTATCTCAGTTGTTCACATAAAAGCAAACCACAATGCACACGCACACAAACCCATGCAACAATCGGCTCTGGGTGCCGAGGGTGTCTGCAAGAGTTTACTCCATACATTGTGGATTCACACACACTCATGCTCATAAACACACAGTGGCATAGACATAGATATGCTCACTACATAACCCGTCTGTGGAGTAGCGATAACTGGGCTAAACAAAGGCCCTTTAATGTCAGTGTAAGCCCTTGTCCTGAAGGGGCTTTGTGTGTAAGTGCATGTGCGTTTGTCTGTCTTTCTGTTTGCACACACAACTAACTTTATATACTGAATGCGATTCTCTGTATTTGTGTTAGTTTGAAAAATTGTGATAAAATAAGACCAAAACAGAAGAATCAGGAAAAGAGCTGGTCCACTAAAGGTCCCAGTGTCTCTAATCTTCTAATTTTGTAAATGAGCAGAGGACATAAGAGTGAAGCTAAGATACGAAGAGAAAAATCGTTCAAGCATGTATTCTGTTCACCGAATAGGTTCTGACGATAGCGCCTGGATAAATGGAGCAGGTAGACATACATACTTTTTTGCAATAGTTTTTTTTTTTACAAACCCATGGCCTATTGCACTATATTTCTAGTTATTGGTTGATCAGGCATCAGTGGGAGGAAACTTAACTATTGAATATAATCATCACAGTTGTACTTGTATTTATTTTCTATTTTTATTGTTAAATTTCAACAAATGTCCCTGTCACTAGCAACTATTTCAAGTGCTCCTTGAGGGTGCAGAGCTTTGGATATCCATAAAGCCACAGTGGTTCCCGGACATGACTTTCTTTTGGGGGAGCCAATAGAGTTGATGTAAAAACAGTAATATGAAAACTAGAATTATTTTTTTTAGTTGGTGCAGAGGAGGCTAGATAGTTTAGCAAGAGGAGGTGAAGAGCAGATAGTGTATTTGGCAGTGAGGGCCCTGCATCCATCCTACTCCTCTGGCTGTATCGAGTGGAGTTCCTGGCAGGCTCAATGGACCTGCACCCTTCTGATAACTCACCCGCTTGGCTTTCCTTTGTCTCTACATTCCAGTGGCTTAAAATGGAGGCCACCTTTTCTAAAAGCATTGCAGTGCAGAGTAGGAAACCAGGGAGCAGAGAGAGACATCCACTACAGTTAAAACATTGAGCTTTATTCCATCACTGAGATGATTTTGATTTACCGTTACACTTTGAATTGTGAGGTTTAATTAAAATGAGAATATTTCTTGTTCCATTGCCAGATTGTGGTGTGATGCTTGAAGCACAAACATAGTCATTTGATGTGTTTGTGTTAAGTTTCCTCGAGTAATGTTTGTGAATGAAACTTGTGGTAGCTGCTTGGCTATACTTGATGCCTACTCTGTGCTGTGCCCCCACCCACATGGACATGTGAGTTTGTGCACCCGCCTCTGTCATCATTAAAAACATCTGACACTGGTACACCAACCTATACCCACAAGCTTACTCCTTGGCCATAAAACCTGAGCCACTCGCATGTAACCACCTGCCCTAATGCTTTATCTCTGAGCAATCTCTCGGAGGAGGTTTCACATCTAGAGTGGGAAAACTATGAGCATGTAGTACCACATCACCACCATAATACTCACAGGCGTGTGTGTGTGTGTCTCCGTGTGTGTCTCCGTGTGTGTCTCCGTGTGTGTCTCCGTGTGTGTGTGTGTGTGTGTGTCTCCGTGTGTGTGTCCGTGTCCCACCATGCATTGTTGGTCTCTGAGGACAGGTGCCCCTACACAAAAGAAATAGCCCCTGGATCAGTTTCTTTGATTTGAGTTAACCAGACAGTTGCCTTGTGACAGAGACACACATGCAATAAGCCTGTGTAGCTGCTTGCTATGATCATCTGCAGAGACTCCACCATCTCTCCAGCCACAGGGTGAGTTTTTCCTGCCTGAGACGGGCTACGTTTGCGAGCAAGTCCAGTGGAGGGTACCAGGAAAACAACAGCTTGCACTCTTTCACTGTCCTCACATGTGTTTGTTTACATTGTTTAGGGGAAATACACCAACATTGCGTTACATTTGTAACCGTTGTGTAATTAAATGTGACTTCTCTGATGGCCTTTTGGATTTTTGTAGAGGCATTGGTGCACTGGAGTGGGTAAGCAGATGTGACTGTGTTTAAGAATTTAATACAGCGGTGTCACGGCTCATTGTCACACTTCAAGAGACGAACAGTTGTGCTTCTCATTCTCAAGGGAAGCCTTCCACTTTGCCAGTGAGCATTTGAATATTTCAGCTTTGGGACTTTTGTAAAAATCTACCTTTTTTTTTGTATGTGTGTGTATGTGTAAACGCCATTGTGTGCCCCTCTCCCCAGTTTTCCTCCTTTCCATCTGTTTTTATTTTGGCTGAAAATTGTGTTGGATTATTTCAACACATTTTCCCTTTATCCTGTCAGAAGCCAGTTTTGAAGTGGAGAGGATTACATTGGTAAATACATTTCCTTTTGGTACAAAGCTCCAAAGCCATTCACCAGTGAAAGGGGGCCTTGATAAGAAAATTGTGTCAAGCACACTACCTCACCTCAGAACGTACCTCCCCCTCATCACCCTTCCTACTCCATTTTTCCATTGATTTCTCCCTACTCTTACCACCTAGACTAATTCCCTGTGGTTCACTCTCATTCTGTTCAGGACTATTTTGACATCTTGTGGGGATGATAAAGTAAAGCTCATGGAAAGTAGAATCTTTTTTGTATGCATTTATGTATGTGTACATTAGACCTATCAATCTACCTCTACAATACCATTCAAATTTAATTTATATTTATTTATTAATATGTACTACACTACTCAGGCTTATGCATTGTCACTTCCACTATAAGCATGTGGTTATTGTTACACGTTGTGTCCACTACAGGGACTTCTTACTTTAGCTTGGCTTTGAAGGGGACCTACGTCTTGGCACATTGCACAAAACTTTGTTTACATTCTTTTTCCACCACGAACACACAGTGACAAACACAAATCAGAGAACTCTGTAATGAAATATTATCTAAAAGTGTATTGAAGCAGCTCTGTTGTAAAGCCTAACGGTGCTCAGTTAGCATAATGACATCATGTTTGAAAGCACAGCCGAACGAATTTGTCATAAACTAAATTACTATATTAACTATATTAGTGTAGGGCAGTTAACATAAACCTTTAGCTGTCTCCATGAAGCTCCCAGCTAAGCTAACTTTACTATAACTTGCGATGCAGTTGGGAAACAAGAATGAGCTATTTAATGTTAACAAAAGCACTTTGGCTCGGTGGATGTCGATTTTTAAAGTCACGTTAAAACTATTTCCCATCCATCTTCCGATTTCCAGCCGCAGCCTGTCACTGCCCCCTGTACTAACGTTACTCGGTGCGTAACATTAGCTTAGACCTCACAGTTTCTCACTCCCGCTAACATAGTGTTTATAAGACATGACATGAGTGACACATGTGGGTAGGCCAAGGCGAGAAGAGTGAGATTAGCTGCTGTTTACAAATGTGACTTTTTTTATGTTTAGTAATCTCAGCAATCGAATGTATTGATTTTTATTTTTATTTTTTTACTATTCAAATTATATTCAACTTTCAGTATTCGTTCTAACAGCCCTAGTGTACGTATACATATGTCCTTCTCCATTGTTGTCTGATTGTATATACTGATGCCCTGATGCAAAGTACTATGTGCCCTTATATTCACCCATAGACTCATCGGTTTATTTCTCTCTGTATCTGCAGTATAACTTTGTGGGGAGAATCCTTGGCCCTCGGGGACTCACAGCCAAACAGTTGGAAGCAGAGACTGGATGCAAAATTATGGTGCGAGGCAAGAGCTCCATGAGAGACAAGAAGAAGGTAAGCTCATTGGCTTGGCAAATTGCCCAGTGTGTTTTTAATGTGTTTTATCTCTAAATAACAATGTTACTCAGTAACAAAAGTAAATTTAAAAAAAAAAAGTCCTACATTTCATTTTCCACAGCCAAGCACACTAAAGCTTGGCTCTTTCCTTCTCCACAAGGATTCATCATCTGTCTTGAGATGGTACACAATGTGAAATTTGCTGAGACTGCTGTCACACAAAAACATCACACTAGCCCTGTAGAGACATGAATTACACACACGCTCAGTTAATGCCTGGTGGCTGCATTCTGATTCTGACATCTGATAGGCCTGCTTGCAAAACGCTGTGCAGTGGAAAATACACATGGCAGTAGTAACTAAGACAGCTAAGGCCAGTGACAGCCTCTATTTCTGGACCTAATGAACTGAGGTTAGAGACTTAAAAGGTTCATGTGTATCAACATATCCTGAGACCCAAGGTGTGAACTTAATCAAAACCCTTTTTGCGTTATTCCACCTGAATTTGCACATGTTTTAAGTTTTGAAAACCAAGACTGACTATGTTGCAAAACAAACAAAGTCTGTCAGAACATGTTGGAGTGTCATGTATTGCCCTACCTAAGGTCAACCTTGCAGAAGTATGTCTTTTAACCCTACAAAGTGGACTCATGGCATATTTCAGATGCCTACATATTTAATTTTGATGCACAATACCATAAATGCTCCAGCACAAACAACTTACAGGCATCCTTAAGGGATTCCAAAGTGTGTCAGATCAGATTTGATGATGTACTTTGAAGTTACTGCGGGGACAAATTGACAGTTTTGGTATGTGGTTTTTCAAGCATCTGTGCATGTATTTCTCATGGGCTTCAGCTGTGTTATACTGGCTGCTTTTGGCTGTTTTTCTGTTTTGTTTTCCTTCATTGAGTGACACCTTTTTAAGAAGTTGCATCTTTGTTTTTAAATATCTTTTTATTTTCTGTACCTCCCAATCGCTCTGATTTTCCAGGTAGTGGTGTTATTACAAGGCATTTACAAGTCAGAAGAAGTGCATTTCATCCCTCTTGGTATGGGAATCACTTCTCTACACACACACACACACACACACACACACACACAGTTTACAGACCATAATAACAGAAATAAGATTCCTATACAGAGATGTACACAGATTTTCAGCTGAGTCATAATCTTAGACGCTCCAGTTTGCGTTTTCTTCCTTTTCATTCCTATTTTAATTTCTATCTCTTCCTTCCAGAGTGTGTTTATTATAACAAAACAAGATAAAGACGCTCTGCTATGGTTTTTTCTTTGGAATTGGATTTCAAAGTAGTTAAATAGGAGAGATTGCGCTCAAGCACGTACACTCACAGTCACAGACTCTTTAGAACTTTGTCTTAGCTCATTACATGAATCTATGATTACTTTATCTTCTTACTATCTTAACCCTCTGAGACCGAGACTATCATACATGATAAACGACATCTCTTATTCAAATTTTTTTCATTTAAAAACGAAAACTGAGTCATACATATTTTCCAGCTGAAAGCTAACACTCTGGCTGTCACGGAGGTGTCTTTGGCGTCTTTCTAGCTTTTACAGGAGATTTTTCTATCCAGTCTGGAACTTGTGCCTTTTTTGGGGATTGTTGCGCAGTAAATCCAATCTCTTAAATCCACGATTTATTGACTTGATGTCCATAATTTATCATGTTTTCGGTCATTTCTGTTGCTAGCTCCTTGCTACCGTTTTGTGTAAATCTTTCATGAAGCTTTGCGAGTGTGTTTTTGTTTTTTCAACCAATGGGAAGGCAGGTCCGTCACAATACGCCTTATATGGGCATCCGAGCGAGAACAAAGACAGTATATAATGGGAAAGGTAGATCACTCCAGGTCAGAATAGTCTAATGTGAACAAAGATTGTCTGTTACCGTACTGCAGAGAAGAATGCATCACTGTTTTGAGATTTGGCATACATTTGGGCCTTTTTTGAAGGAATGTAAATAGTTTGTCATTTTTATATGAGTTAAAATGTTCATTATGTTTATTTTTGCACAGGATGGCTCCAAATATATACAGTGGGGCTTGAAAGTTTTGGCACCCCAGTTAAAATTTTTTATTAATGTACATAAAGAAGCCAAGAAAAGATGGAACAATCTCCAAAAGGCATCAAATGACAGACATTCACATGTCACAAAAAGTTTGATTTTATTTCCATCATTTACGCTTTCAAAATAACAGAAAACAAAAAAATGGCATCTGCAAAAGTTTGGGCACCCTGCAGAGTTAATACCTTGTACTGCCCCCTTTGGAAAGTATCACAGCTTGGAAACGCTTCTTGTAGCCAGCCAAGAGTCTTTCACTTCTTGTTTGAGGTATCTTCGCCCATTCTTCCTTACAAAAGTCTTCCAGTTCTTTGAGATTTCTGGGCTGTCTGTCTATTTTAACCTCATCGGTCCACAGAACTTGTTTCCACAATGCATCAGGCTTGTCTATATGTTCATTTGCAGACTTCAAAGGTTGATTTTTGTGGTGAGGACGTAGAAGAGGTTTTCTTCTGATGACTCTTCCATGAAGGCCATATTTGTACAAGTATCTCTTTATAGTGGAGTGGTGTACCACAACTCCAGTGTCTGCCAGGTCTTTCTGGATGGATCGTGCAGTCCAACGTGGGTTTTGACTTGCTTTTCTCACACTCCTGCGAGCTGTTCTGTCAGATTTTTCTTTGTCTTCCAGATCTTGCTTTAACTTCCACTGTTCCTGATGACTGCCATTTCTTAATTACAATCCAAACAGAGGATATTGGCACCTGAATACCCTTTGCTATCTTTTTATAGCCTTCTCCTGCTTTGTGAGTGTCAACTATTTTCAGAAGAAGCCATGGTGCTGATTGTTGGGACAAGGTCAGATGAGTCTGGGCATTTAAAACCTTAACCTTTGTGTTGTCTTCTTGTCAAAATTGAAAATCAACACTTTTGTTGATGCTTTTTATTGATATTTTAACTTTTTCTCATGTTTTTGTCCTTTTTTCCCCCCACTTTGATGTTTTTTCCTCAATGTTTACCTTTTTTATTTTATTTATTTATTTTTTACATTTAACACTACATAACACTAACTTATTAACATTAGTTTTACAGTTATTTTTGGAATTTATGGTCAATAAACGTAATTTATAGGAAATTATACCTAATGTTTGAGTTAGAAAAGCAGAAATTAGGAATTATTTAGACTAAAATTAAAGGAATGTATGTAGATGGATAATCACAGACAGGAATTTGTCAACTTTTACTCAGTACTGTTTCAAAACCACTTCAATATTTTTTCAAATGCTATAACATTGAACACGCCAAAATGAATGAAAGTAGAGATCTGTACTTGCCAAAGAGCGTAGTGTGGAATCAATCATGTTATTTTGCGCAATTACAATTGGGTCGTTAAAAAGAACATAAAAAATGGGTCAATTTGATACAAGGACAACATGAGGGTTAAGATTAACATCACCTGGTCTTTCCAGACGATGACTGAGAACAATCCATGACACTGTCAGGTCTCAGCTTTCCAAAGGGGGCGGTGCATGCTATAAACTCTGCAGGGTGCCCAAACTTTTGCAGACGCCATTTTTTTGTTTTCTGTTATTTTGAAATTGTAAATGATGGAAATAAAATCTAACTTTTTGTGACATATTCTACGAATGTCTAATCTGTCATTTGATGCCTTTTGGAGATTTTTCCATCTTTTCCTGGCTTCTGTAATTATGTTTATTTCTTCACAGTGTGACTCCCAAGACATATGAAAAGTGTTTTAGACAGGAGATTGGCTTAGCTTTTATTTCTGTGTGTGATATCAATACATATCCGTGAGATTCATGTTCCGCTTTATTTTTATTTATGGTCCTACAACCTTTTTTTACATCCATGTGACATCACTGCAGTATTCCAATAGTCCAGTTTGTCCTGAGGAAAAAAAAGAAGCTTTTTTAGAAAATAAAACTAGACGGACAATGACTTGTAAACGTGACCTTCAATCTCAGAGGGTTAAAATTTATATTTGGACATGTCAAAGGTCCTTTGCAATTACTACGCTAAAAAAGGCCAAATACAGTTAAACGTTTATACACAAATAAACCTGAGAGAGATTGCTTCCATATCAAAACAATTAGCCAATATTGGAAATGTTTCATAGCTTGTCCTGGCTGGTTGTTTAGAGAAGGTATGAACTAAATGGGAAACATTTGAGGCAGCAGACTGTGATTTTAGCACATCTATATAACTAAATGATTGTGTCAGCTTTCTATGCAAGGATTTATATTTTTAATTGTCCATTAAAATGACTTTTTCCCTTCCTCACTACCATTCTGTCCCTTACTTTAGACTACACTGGTGTATGGTTTAGATATTTACAGTAACGTTGGGTTAAGCTGGTGAGAAGATATGACAAAAAAAACATCAAATGGTCTGCCTGTTTTTACATCCTTTGCTGTTTCCACTTTCAATAATCATCACTTTCAGGTTAGTTCCCTGTACCCCAAATGCTTTTGGATGGTAATGGTGTCATAACTGTGGCTCAGCCCCCTCAGCTGTAGCCTCCAGTCTCTGCATCCTCAAAGTATTTCCAGCTAGATGCCCTGTGGCAGCAGAGGAAGCCGCAGGAGCAGCTTAGCCAGTGTGTTTATTCAGGATCCATTAGCAGCAGTATTTTTTATGCTCTCAATAATTCAGCTGCACTGCCTGGCGGGGAGTCGGCTCACTGGAGCTATGCAGTGGGAGCGAGTTGAACAGAGACTGAGGGACAGGTAGAAAAGTGGAGGAAAATAAAGACTAATGGCGAGCAAAGAAAATAAAATCAAGTAAACGATAAGCAGGGAAGAAGCTGGTGAAAAGAAAAATATGGTACTTTACAAATATAATGCTTATAATTATGGGTGTCCTTCATCACTTTTTTTTACTCCCCAACTGATCATTGAATCATGTTTGTTCTGTTTTATTTGTGGATATCCTGTAATAATTTGTGTGCAAATTATTTTGATTGCAGTCATTTAATTCTCCCCACAAGTACTGTTTAAGCTTGTAGTCACTGATTTTTGCTTTGTTAGCTGTGGCCAAACAATATATTTTCTCATAGAGGGTTTCTTTTCACCTTGGTTATCTGTTTATAATAAAAGAAAAAAAGTATTTCTGTTACTACTGTAGTTCCTTTTTATGATTTGAGCAGGTTACAGTTTTAACAAGGATAAACAACACTTATTATTTCACCATTTTCATCAGAAGACTAAGTCACATATACAGTGACTAAGACTTCTTTTCAAATCTCAACACACTGTCTTCAGTCTGTAATCAAATGAAGAGGTATACCAATTCAAGTTGTCTAAATTTGGCTTATAGTACATGCATGTTTAGTTAAGAATATTGAGAGCGAGAACCCAACAGGAAGAAAATATATATATATATATATATATATATATATATATATATATATATATATATATATATATATATATATATATATATATAGTTTTTAATCATTTATTTATTGATAATCAAAGTATGAAAATGATGAAATTACTAAACCCACTTGTGCATATGTGTGGGCAGGATTTGATGTTCAAATAATGGGAGACAGGAGAAACGAATGCAGGATAATAACCTGTTCCAAGACTGCACTTCACACTCTGATTAAGCTAGACCAAATAAAGTGTCTGAGAGTTACTGAGTAAGTGCAGGTACATTCCTGTAACTTCTCTGGATAGAGGCTTTTAGACACTTTTAAGACAGGATGATCACCCACTATTTCCATAGAGTACTTCTTTTAAGGTGTTTATGACACCACTACACTCAACCCTCCTGCAGTCTCTTTTATGTGCAGGCCTTTTCTGATTTTGTTGTCAAATCTTGTAAATTCTTTAGTTACTGCCCAAAGGAAAGAAGCATGTAGGCTATGTCCTTTTGACAATAATTGTCTTAACAGTTGAAAGGAAAAATGACTCCTCCTGGAGCCTTATTCCAATCAAACTTTCATCTAATGTGGCAGCTTGAGTTCCCCTTTTCACTCTTACGAACATGTTTAATGCAAAACAACAGCAGGAACAACAGCAATTAAATTACACATACATTATATCGACAATTGCACATGTAGAATAGGGATTTCCCTCCCTTTTGCAAAGACAATTCCCTAATTCTATTATGGCTACCACACAGTGTGAGATTACAGTTAGCACCATAGATTTTTTTTTTTAAACTAAATGTCCTTTCAGACTTTCCATTTGAGAAAGGCTCTATATCAAACAAATTTCTTAAGCTTTGTTTTTGTGCTGATTGTCAGACGCATAATAGCAGCACGACCATTGGCAGAACAGAAAAGGAGTCAGGCTTGCCCCTGCCAGCAAATAGACAGTGCCACACCACGGCACCTGCATTTTATTGTTTAAGAACTGATGTATGAATGGCAAAGCAACGTGTCCACTTGTTTTGTTTAAAGTTTAAGCTGACTTGGTTTTTCTCACTCCCTGCGTTCAGACTACTTGACCCAATTCAATTGAAAAAGTTTATAGGGAGCTATTGTGTTGATGAGAAAAGCAGAGCAATGTCCAGGTGTTACTTTTGATGATTAGTGGCTGGAAATAGCTTTGAGAGAAGGCAAGTGGATGGCAAATAGCATATGTGTAGTGGTTCTTGCAACATAGATTTTGAATGCTGTATTTGATATTTCCTCTTTTGAAGGAGTGGTCACACAGAGCGAGAAATCGTGACATTTAGGTGACGATTTACGGATTTCCCTCTGTAGTACTCAATCCGTCTTTTTAGATTTTGATGTTTTATGTAGTGTTACATATTATAAAAATAAATCTAACCCTAAGCAATCATTGGAGTTGACCAAAATCATCAAGTATAAACTATGATCAGCATTTGAATGCTATGCTATTTCAATGCTATTTGAAAAGTCGAGTATGGATATATATATTTTTAGTTGTGAGTTGTTTGTAGTTTGTTTAATATTAGTTTCCTATTTCTTTATCATTATAATTACTCTACAGCCCTGCCTACCCTCTCTTGTCTTTCCATGCCTCTGCAGCTCCCTACTGCACCTGTTCAGTGTGCTGGCATTTAGCCTCTGTTGCATTGACCCCAGTTGGGAACGTCCTTTAGGATCAAAGAAGAAGGGACAGTTCTGAGTGTAAGAGTGTAAACGGTTTTATTTATGAGTGTTATAGTGAAACGTTGGTATGTGGTGTCATCCAAGTTGAGAATGGAGGCCATAAAGTTTATTTGGCTCAAGCTAAAGGGTGTGAAAGCCAGCAGCCAAACAGGTGCTGTAGAGACGATTGAAGTAAGGCAACGTAACTGACTAGCGGTTGTTCTATCTGATCCTATTCTTAGATGTTGAGTCTAGATGCAGTTTCCATGCTATATTTTCATGCTACACATTTTGCCAAAACTGATTACCTTCTGGTATGTGGTTATTGCCATGGCATATGATGTGGGTCAGCGTGGACCTTCTCTTCAAAGGCCTTTCCAGTATTCCGTTTAGCGCAGCACTCCCTTCTCTTTTCTCACCCTTCCTCCAGTTTGTAATGCTGTTGCTTACTCTCAGAGGACACACAGTTGTGTGTGTGTGTGTGAGATCCTAACTTCATTAGAATTTGCCCAAGTACAGACACATGATTGGCTAATGTAGATGAATCCATCTTTGACTATGTCAAAACAAGGCATTTATACCATGTGCTTTCAAACAGTGCCCTGCATTCAGGGGCAACCATTGTGGCCTGTCTGTCTGCGTCTTTTCTAGAAAATGCTGAGTCACCTTCTAGTTCCCATGTCCCCTAACAGGCCGTAAGAAAAAAGCCATGGTGAAATAATGGCCTTACTGCTGAAACTAGGCCCTCCCCCGTGTGGAAAAGGGGAAAACGAGAGTGGAATATTGAACTTGTGTATGTATAAAGAGCAGTGCCATGGCAACAGGTCTCTGTGGAGTAGAAAGCAGGTGGGTGGCTGTGTGTGTGTGTTCGTGTGTGTGTGTGTGTGTGTGTGTGTGTGTGTTCGTTCCTGTCAGGTGGACCCCCTGCAGAGCACTGCAATGTGTGTGTAATTAGATACACTCACAAATGAGCAGTGATCTGAAGTTAGGGGGGTTTGTATGTGCGGCGGGTAAACAGTTGCAGTTGACCACCCGGGAGGAAATCGCAGTTCAGATTTTTAAATAATTTGTTACATTACAAATATTAACATTATTACATAAATATCCTGTTTCGATGTTTTAACCCTCCTGTTGTCCTCGGGTCAAATTTGACCCCTTTTAAAAAATGTCTGTCTGAAATATGGGTTTCTTTTTAACCAAATTACTACAAAAAATGGATTGGATTCCTTACAACTTCTCTTTGCAAAGACGATTGATCACTTTCATTCCTCTGATCTTAACTATTTGTCAATTTATAATTTTTTTTTACTCAAATATTAGGTATAATTCTATATAAATGAGGGTTATTGACCATGAATTCCAAAAAGTAGTGTGAAACTAGTGGTAGTAAGGTGGTGTTAGTAAAAACTAAAATCTGAAAAACGGACAAAAATCAAATTTTTTTTTAACCCAACACGAGGGTTAATGGGGTGTCACAGTTGAGGTTGTCTATTTCAAACGATCTAGACCTCAACGCCTCACCTAAGGGGCAAGTAGTCCGCTTTAAAACTGCTGACTTACATGGTTGTACGGTGACATGCGCTACAACCTCAAAAGCTTTTTAAAGCTCTTTTAGTGTATGCTCAATGCATTTACTGTCAGTGGGGCAACCAGAAGATGGAGGAAAGTAGACGGAGAAGCGTGTTTTTAAAAGAAAATGCAAATGTGAGGCTACTCCACATTTGTCTCTACATAGCACATTTATCTTTTCACAAAAAAAATCTAGTTTGACTGGGCTTTTCATGGACGCAACTAAAATCTTAAAATGTTTCCCAACCTCAGCCTTCCCAATTCAAATCTTGAACCGACTTCCTGTTTAACTGTGTGGAAGGGGCTATTGGGCTAAGATGTTGGTCTTGAATACAGCCTATTTTGCCTTTTCAGGTATTACTAGAGCTACAATTTGGCACCATGGGGGAAAACGACTCCCTTAGAGAGCTATTGTTACAGTATTGTCCATGCAAACATAAGTCAGAGACCGAAGCACATGCTTGTGCACATTTACACACAATCCTTCTGCACTTTTGAACTATATTTGAATTCCTACTAGTTAAGTTGGTGTAGCAAAAAAAAAATCCATCTCTCTCCTATCACTCCACCCATCCATATTTCACTGATATTAATTGCTCCAGGGCTAGCTGTCGTCTTTGTCTCTGTGAAGCGAGGGGTTCTATTAAAGAAGGATGTTCTTTCAAAGTTAAAGCTAAATAGCTGAATAAAGGACAACTCCTGTCATCCTGCTTCTCTTCACAGGGCCTGGTCGTCCTCTGTGTATGCCTGCCTCTCACCTCCACTTCCTCTGATATGCTGTGTTACTGCACTGGTGCTCCAACACACCCACACTGTCACATTTACTCACCATCTCTTTCTTGCTCTCTCTATCTAGGAGGAGCAGAACAGAGGGAAGCCAAACTGGGAACACTTAAACGAAGACCTTCATGTCCTGATCACAGTGGAAGACACGCAGGGCAGAGCTGAGATCAAGATGAGGAGAGCAGTGGAGGAGGTCAAGAAGCTCCTCGTACCTGCCGTGAGTACATACCACACACAATCTTCTATACACGCATCACGCACAATGGTAGCTGCCTTTGGCCTAATAATTTATGTAGTGCTCTCCACAAGTAACGCCATTTGAGTTTCCAAGGAAGTTGACACAAAAGATTTGGTTTAGCTCTGATTTAGTAGTGCTAAGAGAGGTCTTTCCATGCTTCACTAGCGTAGTCCAAATAACAAAATAATGGAGCTACATGGAAAACCATGTGTAGCTATCAACTATCCCACTGTTAGCATCCTGTTTACTGCCTTATATAGACCAGGGGAACCGGTTGGCTTTACCCCCAGAGGAGTGGAAAAACATGGCTAGCTGCACACACCTCCTGTGACTGCCACATTTCATCTCCGCTTCCCCCCTGCCTCAACTTCCTCATACGCTGTGCCGCTGGTAAAGGCTGCTGATAGTTTTTTGGCGTGCAATGTGTATTTTTTTTGTTAACTGTGGTGACCAGGTGGACAGGGCAGCTGAAGGCCCAGATTTGCCATCAGGTGGCAATGCACAGGAGTTGGTGGTCTGCGGAAATGGGGCCAGCCAATGCTAGGCATGCAAGGTTAAACAAGAGATGCAGTGTCACTTAAATCCTAATGTTGTTTAGCTGCTTCCCTTGCTGCCCATTATCCCGTAAATACAGAATTATGTTTACCTGTGTACTTAATTTACATTCTTTCATTTTGGGAGAAACAAATGCAGCAAGGACACCATTTACCTTAGATATAGCTGTATTTATCAGCTTATAATTTTTCAGTCTGTTAACACTGGGCAAGTGACACCTCAAGGAAGACAACCTCCTTATATTAAACGTGAACTTTAAAGTACCCATATTATGAAAAAAAATCAATATTTTTCTCAATGGCAAAACATTGCTACAACACACACAATTTCACCATAATCTAGAAAAGAACTACTTACAAGTCCCTGTTCTGTAGTTATTCCACGCAAAGTTGGGAGTGTGCCCTCGTTTAGAAGAAGTCTACACATAGGAAGATGTTGACACACGAATACATGCACAAACATACAAATATGTGCTTGCACACACAAACGTGGAGGATGACACCATCTCTGGAAGCGACAATGTTCTAAAGAGTGATGCAGAATGAGTCACTGTTAACACGTGTGGACACACCAACAAAATACATACACAAAAAAACTCCTTTTGGTGTCCTTTTTAAGTCAATGACAGCTCTTGGCACACTCATCTGAATGGAGTGCCACAAAAATAGCGTGCTCACTTGAAATCTTTGTTCATTTTGCAGCCTGACAAGTGCATCAAAGATGGTCTGGTGAATTAGAAGCTGAACCATTTATTGGGTTAAGGAAAAAGCTTTCCCCTTTTATTTCTCACACACATAAAGCAGCTTCAAGCTCTTTTGAGACACTAATGAAATCTTTTCTCATAAAAAATCACTCCCTTAATTCAAATAAGAGTTTTATATGGTTAATTAATGACCCATTGCAATCCTCCAGAGGCCATTTTCCTTCAAGCAAGGCATCTTTGTTAATTTAAATGCGGTGAAAAGATCCCTCCATTAGACATTTGTGTTTTCTGAGCTTATCAAACTCACAGTATATAGATATAGAGATATATAGATATATGTATAAGTGACCTAATGTCAGTTTGCTAGAATAAGTGTCCAGTGATCCTGTCTCTGAACGTTGGGTTGGTGTGTTCCTCCAATGAACCCCTTAGGGCACTATATTTTCCTCATGTCATTGTGTGCATATGCATGCACACATGCATGTGTGGGCAGTAGAGCTAGCTGACAGTAATGCCCTTTATCATGCTAAACTAGATTGGATTAAAGTTTAGACACGCTAGGAGTGCACTGTTCTAATGAAGGGCATCTACTCCACATTTTGGCTGCGTAAAATCGCCATTATTAAATCACACAGGAAACAAAATGTGAGGTCATGCTTTTTATTCCTTTTTAAGGAACAAGCTTTACTTGTCGTTAAAAAGGACCCAGCTGCAGAAGTTAAACAGAGGGGAAAATAAAATGATAGCCAAAAGGTTGACTTGTCTGCAAAGCTGATGGTTTATTACATTACATGTCATTTAGCTGACGCTTTTATCCTCTTGGACAGCACTTGCCCGTCAGCGGGACCGTTTTCTCCATTTTAGGAGAAAACGTTTTCTTAACTCAAATTGCAAGCATTATATCTTCATGAATACGGTCATGCAGCACATCATTAGAAAGCTTAAAGTCTCATGATTCCATTGAGCCCACACACATATAAGCATAAGGTGATTTATAGCGGTTATAATCATGTTTTAAAGTAAAGAAACACAGAAGGATTCTGCGCCGATAGTGTCTAAATTCAAACGTGCGTCCTTACCTTTCTCTTCGTGTCTCTATTCACAGCGGTTAAAGATCGCCAGAAACTTTTTTTTTCCTGCTTTGCCAACAGTTCAAAGAATAAGTACATCCAATCCTTTTAATCCAAAACGAGCTGGTCCCCTCACAATCTTGTAGATTCTGGCCGTGTTTCCTCGTAAACAAAGCTGAAAAGTCCATCATTTATGGACTTTAATCGCTCCTACTGCCGGCGCTACTAACGCTCCAGTGTATCCTTCTATTCAGCAAGTTTGGTTGACTAAACGGCTTTTGATTGACAGGTCGTTTAAGCCAATCTGTCTACTATAACCTGAGCTATCCCTTATGGAAGCCAATCAAGTCGCACGATTTACAGAGGGCAAAAGTGGGAAAGACTGGCATCTACTCCAACCAATCAAAAGCAATAGTTATGAAACCAGCCTCCCTGTGTAGCCAATAAGAAGATGAGTTGATTGATACCAAACATGACCAGAAAACTTTAACCCTGTGATGGCTCCAGCTGTGTCAAAGCAAAAATAAGGCCTTAGTTATTGCATTTCACCATTTCATCAAATTATAATGACTTATTTCTATAAATTTATGCATGTAGTTATTTTAGATATGTGTATGAGTGATGGGGATGTGTTTTTTAATTTATTTTTAAGTTTATTATTTTGCACTTTTTGGGCTTTTTTTCTGAGAGGAAATAAAAAAAACCCACAGACATATCTGTAGAAATAACTTCATAATATAGCCATTTTCTGAGTCATTTTCTTCTGGATTTTTTCTGTATTAAGTTCAGACATGTGGCTGGGGTACTATTTTTGTATGTAGATCATGTAATATGCTTACAGTAGTGTTTTTTTTAATAATTTTACATATGATTTACTTGGACGGAAATAGAAATTCTCTATTCTAACCTCTTCAGCTCTGTGTCAGTAAGACCTAGTGTCACACTGACACAAGAAACAAAAAATTGAGTGTTAACTTCCTAATGACCTCGTGACCATCCCAGAGGGCCAAAGTATGTGGAAAATGTAGCAATTTTTTGGGGGTAAAAATTTAGGTGAGGAAAAACATATATTTTGAAGTGATTTGTTAACAGGTTATCCAAAGCGACTTACAATTGCTATACATGTCAGAGGTCGCACGCTTCTGGAGCAACTACTATTAAGTGTCTCGCTCAGGGACACATTAGTTGATGCATCGTAGTGGAATTGGAGTCTCACACCGTGTCATATCCACTGCGCCATCACCACCCATTTTTTATTTTTATTAAAGTTAAAGGATGTAAAATGATTGTTTTGCTTTTAAATTATTTTATAATTGACTCACTTGGGATAAGGGGCCAGGATGTCTGACATTGAAAAACGGTTACTTAACCTGCTAAGCTACACTCACAGTGATGTAACAGTCAGGCTTATAGTGTTTATGGGATGAGATAGTTGTGTGTTTTTGTATATACAATATTGTTTAGAACTAATGTTTTTAGTATGATCATTGAAAGTTGGTTTTGTGTTAAGTATGTGTTCCAATTCACTGAACTATCAAAATGTGGGACTAAAT
>JABXJD010001613.1:0-80245 GCA_013375575.1 Percina caprodes
AAGTAAAACAGTCTGCTGCTAAAGTTATGAGCTAAAAGACAAACTAGCACTGGTTAAACCTAATTGAGTCGTGACTGATTCTGATGTTTTACCCATGTCTTTAAATTAACTCATAAATCTCTAGTTTCATTAACCGGATCAGTTGAGTCCTACTACAGTTTAATCTAAAACGATAACAGCGCCACACTCAAACCTCTTGCAACATTAGCTACTACTAGTCCTAGCCATCTTAGCTGCCAAAAACTTTACAACTGAGTTTTGTGATCGGTTGCACCCCTATTTGAGAGGGATGGGAAATTATATTGCAAGCCATCATCTAATTTTTTCATTATAAATATGTGCGGTATAGTGACAAAGAAATTGTTCCAAATATAGGCAGTTTGAAACTAAACTGTATTGTCAAGGTCAGCAACCAAAAGCTGATGCCTGGTTGCCATGTCAGCATCCAATTTAAAAAGTTAGCGTTGTACCCTGCACCTGCCTTATTTAGTTTGGTTGAATCGTACTAGTGTTTGTTGACCCCTCTCAGTAGACTGATTGACAATTTATTATTTAAAAGTTGCTAAGATTCCTCCTTTCTTCCTTTCTATTGATTGAATTAAAACCACACATGCAAAATAATCCACTTCTTTATTGTTCATACATAAAGTTTGTTACAAACACCCCCATGCTGTACAAAAGAACTCAGTTATGTGATTGTTATGTATTTGTTTTCATATTCACATTAACTTTTCAACAATTCAAGGAGGTTACATGCTTGGAACTTGGTAAAGACTGGACAGAGAACGACTAATTGGGTAAAGTTGGTTGAAAATTGGTGATTGTGCATGTGTAAATGGTGATGGGAGGTACGTGTACGCCTTTGTCAAAATCCTCTCTAAAAATGGAAACCAGTGGGGGAAAAGCCTGTAGAGTAGCATGATGCATTATTACTAACCTGTCCCTTCACCCATGTTGGCCTGTCCCTCAGGATCAGGAGTAGAAATGTGGATGATGTTTCTCATGCTAAATGTAATGACAGACAATTAAGGCTAACTGGTAGGTGAATTTCAGGTCCGTCTTATTTTTATGACAAAAGAAAAATTAAAAATTTAGACGTCTACAGAGCACAGGCCGAGGGCCCAAGGGGTTAAGTGGGCCGAGGGCTTTTGTTTGAATTAGTCTTGCACTGCCAGACCTTCCTCCACAGCGCTGCCAAGGAGGGTCTAGCAAGTCCACCCAGCATTCCGGAATAGAAGAAAAACATGCTCTGGCTATTGGCATTTACACACTCTTGAAAATACATGCTTTTCTAGCCTAAATTTTTTAACCCAAAAAAGTGCTACAGTTCCCACATACTTTGGCCCTCTGGGATGTTCCTGAGGTCATTGGGAAGCTAACATTCTAAATTTTTTGTTCAAAGTGTCAGTGTGATCCCAGGCCTTACTGACACAGAGCTAAAGAGGTTAGAATAGAGAATTTCTATTTCCGTCCAAGTATCTGTAAAATTAACAAAACATTACTGTAAGCATATTAGATGGGCTACACAAAAACTACTACCCTAGCCACATGTCTCAACTTAATACAGAAGTAAATGACTCAGAAAATGGATTTTATATGAATTTTTCTACAGATATGTCTGTGCGTTTTTCTTATTTATTTCTAAAAAGCCAAAAAAGTACATTACAAAACTTCTCAAATACAAAAACACATCCACATCACTCACACACATACCTGAAATAACTATATACATACATTTATAGAAATAAGTAATTATAAATTGTTGAAATGTTGAAATGCAATAAGAAGGCCCCCCCTTTTGCTTTGGCACAGCTGCATCCATCACAGGGTTAAAATCTTCTGGTCAAGTTTGGTATCAATCAATTTGTCTTCTTATTGACTAAACAGGGAGGCTGGTTTTATAACATTTAGTTTGAAATGGAAGGAATAGCTGTCAATCTTTCACACGTTGGTCATCCCTGAACTCTGCGACATCATTGGCTTCTATAAGGGACAGCTCAGGTTACACTAGACGGATTGGCTGATAACACACAGCATTGGAATTTGCTGACGTCGTAGAATCTGCCGGTGGGCAGAGTAACTTTGTAGCGCCCAGGGGACAAGAAACCAGCAATCAAAACGCAGAAATGATGAACTATCTAGATTTCTCCACGTCAAAACTCGGCCAGAAACTTCAAGATTGTGAGGGGACCAGCTCATTTTGGATCAAATGGCTTGAATATTCTAATTCCTTGGATTGTTGGCGATGTAGGAAAAAAGTTTTTGGCGATCTTTCACCACTGTGAATAAAAACCCGAGGAAAAAGGTAGAGATGCACGCTCGACTTTCAAAGACTTTAAATGGCAACATTGGGTTTGACAGGTGGAGCTGGAGGGAGTTTTCCATTTGACTTCCTTGATATCCATATTCCCATTTAACTTCAGCATTCTCTTTTGCACAGAGTCAGAATTTTAATGTCTCTGCAGGGCTGACCCCCTTTTGTTGGTAGGCATGTCCCATTAATAGAGTGCTACTTCTGGGACAGCCTTGGGACCCTGCTTTTGTTCTTTCCTGTCAATCCCCCCCAAAAACACTTGCACATCACACAGGAAGAGAGAAAAAGATAGCGAGCAGGAGGAGATGGTGGGTTTGTGTTCCTGAGTGACGTGTTGATAAAGGAGAAAAACACTTATTGTGTCAGGTGCATTGGGTGAAAGACATCTTAGCTTTTATTGAAAAAGTGTCGAGAGCCTTTAACTCACTGAAAAGACACACAGTGCACCTCACTATCTTTGTGGGGACCCATCATTGACATAATGCAGCCCCTTATTATCACAACTAAATGACTAACTTTAACCTAATTCAGCAACGGTTCCTAATGGATGTGAATTTCTTACATTTCCTTCTCTACAAATACAATAATTTGAATTCCATTCATCTGTCTGTGTGTCCATCTGTCTGTCTCTCTGTACCCACATGCTTGTGAGCCTGTGCATGTGAGTCATCTCATTCCGGCTAAATGCTAACAGGCAATTGCAGATTAAGAAAATTGCATTGGAACAATGCTTCATAACAGACTTTAGCTGTGTACTGCCAGTGGGGTGACACCCCTATTATACAGACAAGTGGAGCAAGTCGCAGGGTGTGTTAGCATGATTAAACTGCTTTAAGGTTAAGATCTGCCACCAAAAAACTGAAATAGAGGGGCCATGTGGAGGGATATGCCATGAAAATGTGCTTTCTTCTTTCCTCAGTGCAGTGAGAGTTCAGAAGGCATAGAAAAGAAAGAAAATGAGGAATGGAAATGCATTCTTTTTTAGTCAACTGTCGTCCAGTCTTTAAAAATGTGGTAATTAAATGTGATTAGAAACCAAAATAAATTGCATTAATTAATTTGCTAAATGCAAATATGTATCACATACATAAGTGATTCTTGAAGGAAACATTTATCCCTTGTTATTTCAGATATTTGTACTTAGTTACAGCTTTAATGCTTTTGTTGCAGAATGAATAATAAAATAAGAGAGACTGAGATATGTAATAAGTTCAGTAATGCGAGTGTATGAATAAAAGGAATGCATGTATAAGGTACACACTAAAGTTAACTTTAACAGTGTTACAAATGAACCCAGGAGCTGCCACTCTAGTCTCACATTGCCAGACCTTCCTCAACAGCACTGCGGAGGAGGGCCTGGCTAGTACATGGCATTCCAGGATGGGAGAAAAAAGTGCTCTGGTTCGTTGGCATGTATTTAAACCAATCATCTTGGGCGGCGCTACTCGCCAGCAGAACCACGGTGCCGCTGCCAAACCCTTGGGAAGGAACATTTGTACGTTCAAGGTTGTTGTGTTTGTGCAACATTAAACGCCAATTGGACAGAGTCTAACTAGCTGTCTGGATTTACCCTTCAGAAATTTCAGGAACAGTGAAGCATAGTCCTAATAAATCCAGAGTTTAAATTTCCAACACAAAGAACAGCCCTCTGCCACACCCACCTGCAGTACCTTCGAGGAAGGCAGCCACACAAACAACGTAACGTGAAGCAGACATGACACAAAGGGTCGTCAGAACAGCTGTATCTATATTCCAGCTCACACATGTTCTGACATCATTGCTAATCATCCACACCATCCATATTTCAATCCAGTTTTATCAATGAATTCATTTGGGGCAGGGATTGTGATGGCTGATAACCACACACACTTTGTGACAATACCAGAGCAGGTATCATTGATATGTATTAGTAGAGATACATTTAATTATATAAAAAAAAAAAAAAAGCAGGCGCGGCCTATAGCTCACTCAGTTTGTGCGCTCTCTCCATGTTGGCTGAGTCCTGCAGCGGCCCGGGTTCGAATTCAGCCCGTGGCCCTTTGCTGTGTGTCATCTCCCATCTCTCTCCCCCTTTCACATCTGTCCACTGTCACTCCATCTAATAAAAGGGAAAAAACCCAAACAAATAATCTTTAAAAATAAAATAAAAAACAGTGGATCGCTGAAGTGTAATCATCATCTCAAATGCATTTGTTGCATAAAACAATTGATTAGTTTGGTATAATGCATCCAGTGGTGATTTTGATGCTGGATGTTCCCCTAAGACAAAAGGAGAATTTTACACAACAGACATGTTTTAATGTGAAGCGTGTGCTGTGCATGCAAGTTAATACAAGTGTGTAGATGTGGATGGATGTGTTTGGGTTGTTTGTCGCTGGGCATGCAACCCATTTATGCAATCCTCTTTTTGGCACCACTTCGCCTCAAATGTTATTAACTCTCTAAGCACAGCTATTCATTTTTAAGATTTCCACAGGGTGTTTTCTTTTTTACTTTTTAATCAAGGGTTGGATCCCATGCAGAGAAGCTTATTCAGCTGTAAAACAAGCCTGTCGTCCCCGGCTAATGACATGCATTCTTAACAGAGTAGGCTGCTTGCTGACAAATGAGCTCTGCTCAAACACCAATAGGATAGCAACCACCATGGTCCAAATACAATAGCTTAATCATTAACAATACACCAGTTTGTTTATATACCACTCTTTGTACTTGTAAATTACCATTTTTAGTTTTGAGTATTGTATTTAGGGCTGCAATACATACAATGTTGGTAATTAATTATGTAGCAATCAATTAAATCAAACTGAATTTACTACATGGATTTAAACCAGTTCAAAAATTGCTGTAGTACCTAAATTCAGTGTTTTACAACCTGACAAATTCCTGTTGTGTGTGCTGATGCATCTACACTGTTTAAAAGTATTTTTCACATTCTCATTTCTTCTAAATCTGATAAATCGTGTAATTCAAATTAGGGAAATGGTGTTAACCACAGTTTAACACAGCTTGTACTTATGAATATTCAGATATGTAGATGTAGAATCTTTTATATTCATGACGTGAAATGTTAGCAGTGTCGCATAAACCTCCAAAAAGTGGAAGATTCCTGGTTTAATCCTCCATCAGCCAGTTCGATCCATTTTAAAGGGTCAATAGGCATAAAATTGTAGTAGAGATGCCTAATCCTGCAAATTCATGGTGAAATTTTGGTATATAGGTTTCTATTTAACGCTTTAAGATACCATACCATAAATTCTGAAATCTTTTGACCTCAAAAAAATATTACACCCACTTTAAGTATGAGAAAATCCAAGCTAGCCAGAGGAGCCGTCTGAAGCTATAAAGCAGGCTTCCGGTAGGCATTAGTTATTTTCTGTTTGTCACGCAAGACGGTAGATCCTAACTGCTGGTAAGACAGTGACTGATTCACTGAATAAGAACGTCTCGATGTGTCACCAAGTTTTGTGGGCCATCAGCAGAGCAATCAGCAGTGGCTTGAAATTTATGAGACTTGAGAGAAGAAGAAACTAAAGGTCTGCACCATTCCCTACTAGCTGACTACACAAATAAATTCTTAGATTTCTCATGTTCAATGACAAATCATGACAGAAACAAGATCACAAACTATAAATTGGAAATACCTAGCCTTCTGTTATTTTGTACTGGTCCCACAAACTCAATGTGCTACCAAATGATTTGTAAGTAATGTGCTGACTATACAGTGATGGATTTTACCGAGTACGTTTACAGTTTATTTACAATAATATTATTTGTACTTCAATTGGAAAGAAATATAACATTTTCTATCTGACATCTGTGGTTAGTTACTTTGCAGAAGATAGTTTAAATATAACACATGATGCATAAACTACCAACAGTACATAAGTGTTTACAGTAGGGATAGTCTTTTCAATAACATTTAAAAATAAACTTATAATTCTGCATAAAGTATACGTTTAACAAAACAATTTATACTTCAAGTACATTTTGCTGATGATACTTGTTTAAGTATAAAAGCATACAGAGGACCTGGTTTTAACATCCATCCTGAGTGATCTGATCACAAGTGGAAACATTAATTCAAGTCACTTTTCAAGCAAACTTATGTAATATTTACCTTTTTTCAGCTGCTTTTAGTCTCCACCTCCTCTGAGGGAAATATCTGACCCTTTCCACGATGTTCACCAGTTGCCAACTGGTCTGCTGTTTGGTGCTGAGCAAGTGCAGTGGGTTTATCACAGCTTTTTACTGATAAGGATTTTATACTTCTGACTACTGGCTGGCTAAAGACAAAAGCAGATGAAGCATCAATACAGTGACATACATAACTCCAAACTTGTGGATACTCTGTAGACTGGAATGGTAAAACAAAAAAAGTAATGATAGGTTGCAGCTACAGTAAAAGCTGTGCTCCAAAAGGTATTCTTTCATATTTTCTGCACTTCATGCCCCCCCCTCCCCACTTCACCTTATTAAATATTTATTATCTGTGAAACAAGAAAACGTGATACAAGCACATTCCAAATGGTCAAGTCAAGAGATGAGCTTGAGTGCTGTGTACTGTATATACTGTACAATGTTGATTTTTATTTACTTTAAGGCTTCTAAACAGTGCCAAATGTTGCATGCAGTCTGCAACCCTTGCTAGTCCATTTCCTGTCTGAGCAATATTTTATTTAACAACCAAGACCATAAAGTAAGGCCCCTACTGTGTAGATGAAAACATGTGTGCCCTCAAGCAACCAAAAACCTCAACTAGAATCAGGGTCAATTCAAAAGCAATATTTTGTTGGTTTCAAAATCTAACCAGTTTAGTTTTTCTGAGGGATTCCTAGTCTGCAGTATGCATTTCCACCCATGTGGACAGAATGATACCATAGAGTATAAATAATGTGTGGTCTCCAACCTTTTTTTTATGGCGTACCCAATGTTAATTTTATTCATTCTAACCTTTATTTAACCAGGATAAAAAAAAACTCCTTGAGATTAAAAATCTCTTTTACAAGAGTGTCCTGGCAAGTGGCAGCAGCACGGTTTCAAATAGACAGAGACCCTTACAGGTAAATACATAAACTCTTTCACTCATTTTCAAACAACAATATCATCATAAAAAAACCTGGGTCCTAAATCAATTTAAAAACAGTGACATACAGACCGCCTTTCTGCAAGGTCCTTTAAAAGAATAAAGTGAGACCAATTCCAACTGGAGTTCATTCTGAAGCTGACTCCATGCAGATGGGGCTGCAAAATTAAAAGCCTTTTTGCCAAAGTCAGTGCGGGCTTTAGGGACTGTAAATGCATCCAGTGCATCCAACGCCGAATGGAGAGGGAAAACCACCCGACCCGAGAATACAGCAAACAGTGATGAGTGAGAGATTTTAAGTTTTTAATGAATCTCAAGGCTCCATGAAACAGTGTCCAAAGCATGAAGACACTGGGAGGTTGAATGCATGTAAGAATGTTGCATTTACAAGTTGTTTTTTGCTTCAAATGATAAACAGGACTTGATTCTAAAGAAAAAAACCTAACTTCAATTTCAGTTTAACCAAATCTTGGACATGCAATGCAAAAGACAATGATTGGTCAGTGGTATTTGTAATGTGACACTTGTTCAATTTATGTACCAGAAAGTGTACAAATGGTTGGGACATTGTTTTTAGTTGATTTTCCCAGAGTGAAAGATATGACTTTAGTTTTTTTTAGAGTTTAGAACCAATTTTAAAGTAGCCAGATTATGTTGCAAGATGTTAAAAGCGGACTGTAAATTTGTGATAGCTTGACCTAATGTGGACCCAGAACAATAGAGAACAGTGTCATCAGCATAGTAATGATAGTTTGCATTTTTTATATTATTGCAGAGGTTGTTTGTATAAATGATAAAAGAAGGCCCAAGGATTGAGCCTTGAGGGACCCCTTTTGAAATATTTAAGGAGGCAAAAGTGAGGCCATCTACTTGCACACTGTGTTCTCCCTGATAGGTAACTGTTGAACCATCCCACTGCTTGTTCTGACAGTCCAATAGAGGTGAGTCTTTGAAGGAGTATTTTATGGTCCACTGTGTCAAAAGCTTTTGACAAATCAATAAACATTGCTGCACAGTGCTGTTTATTGTCCAAGGACTTGACCAGGGGCCTGTTGCACAAAAGTAGAATAAAGATATCCAGGATAAGTGAAAAAGCGCAGCTTGAGTTAGTGTGATCTGCTCATCGCGGCTTAATCGGTTGCACGTTTGCCGAGCCAGGATGAACAGGTGAAGCTATGTCAAGCCAGGTGTAGATAGCTGGGAAAGTGCACGTTCACGGCTTTCTTAAATAGACCACGTATCGATCACAGGTTTATTGACGCAGAAATGAAGACGCATGCGGCATATGTTTCACCCAATGAGCAGCAGCTTCTAATGGAAAGTAACGAGGAGGTGAAGAATATGATGTGCAGAAAGGGAAATACCACTGTTATCAAACGGAGAGAAAAAGCCCAACAGACTATAGCGGACCGACTGAATGCGTAAGGATGTAAAAATATCTACTTTGCCTATCACCACTTTTTTATTTTACAAAGTTGTAGGCTACACTGTGTTTTAATTGCTTTAAATATGCTAGGTTTCATGTTTTGTTTTATGTGATAAATGTGCTGGTTTTACCATAAAGTGTTTGAGTAGCCTACCTTGTAAAGCACAATATGAATAAAATCTATTATTTAGCCTACTTTGCCTTAAAAGTGAGCAGAGGGAATTAATGTTCCTCGGGAGATGTACCCTAAGGACTCTAGGCTTAATTTCAAACCCTTATTCACAACGCGAGAACATGTTTTACATCCATATGCACAAATCTATAAGCTATGTCTAATTCTAAATATCTTTGTACAATTAGTGTTCATACAGATCAGAAAGAGACAACTAGAAAAAGTGACTTCAATACACACTGAGCATATGTGTACAACAATATTTGTTTTTTTTTATTCTTCTGACAAGTAACAGCATCAAAATAAATATATTAAGCATTGTGGTGTTCCCTGTGTGCTGAATGTAAACTACACTATATATACACGTCTATAGGCAACGTTATTGGTCCAGTGATGTAAGACGTATGAGAAGGTTATGAAACCAAAGTTATAATAAAAAAAAACATCAGCCTACATATTACGGAGTAACAAACTGTCTTTTAGAGAAAGACAAGCAACAAGAAAATGAAATCATGAATGTATTGGTCTCTGACCAGTCTGCCATTAATATATCTGGGAATATAGCCCCATTGTCCCACTTAATCACCGGAGCGCGTCCTGTACAAACCTGAAGTTGCACAGACCGCGGACGCCGCGCTGCTCATCTTTTACAGAGAGAGTGGACACTAACGTGATGCACAGGTCTGCCGGCAAGCAGCGGCCACTGGGCAGCGACCACTGGGCAGCGGCTGCACGCCAGGCAACCTCGACAAACTAACGTCCTGCCGGGAAAAGTCTTGACTCTCCCGATTGCCACTCCGCATCTGCGTGCCAGTGCAACCATTTCTAACCATCTAAACAATAGTAGAGTTTAAATCAAACTCATGACAATAGTGACAAATAATGCATGTTAATAAAAATAAAGCAGAACACAACGGAATAACTGTTAAACACGTTTATTTCGGTTCAGAGCGGCAGCTGATTTAACACATGAGACTCCAGGATATATCTTAGCCTGGCTGTTAGCCTGCAAAGAATAAGTCTCCATGGTTACTTGGCTGGGTTTAATTCAACCTGGTTTTGTGCAACCGAGTCAAAGCTAAATTCATCCAGGATAACTTGAATATCCCAGCTTAATCCCTTATCCTGGTTTCGTGCAACAGGCCCCAGGTCTTTAACAACTTTTGAAACAGCTGTTATTGTGCTGTTATGTTGTTTCCTGAAACCGGATTGAAATTCAATCAGAATATTATTAGTCTTTTAATTGCATGCTGATGAGTGATTCCATTAATTTAGCTAATACTGACAATTTAGAAATAGGCCTATAGTTAGGTTTTTTTTTTTAATTGTTTGCAGGATCACCACCTCTGAAGGGGGAGAACATTGGCAGATTTCCAGATGGCTGGTACTTTCGTGGCTAAAGAAAGGTTAATTAAATATGTAACTGGATTGGCTATCAGATCTGAAGCAATTTTTAGAACATATGGTTCCAATTTGTCTGAATCTGATAATTTTTTGGATCTAGATCTTTCAAGGCCTTCCTTACTTCTGGTATGGTTACTGTCTTGAAATGAAATGGTTGAGCTGACAGTAACTGATCAACAGGACATACAATGGGAGAACTGGAGATTGGATTATGTAGTGTTTCATAAAGGGAGCTAGCAGCAATGAAATGATTGAAACTATTGCGAATTTTGTCTTTGTCAATGACTTTTTGTCATCAACAACAATATAAGATGTTACTTCTGTATCTGTTTCAGTTAATTAGATTTTTTCCAGAACTTCAGAGGGTTATTTAAATTTGATTTTTCAGAAAGGAAATTTGGATTTGGCATTATGAATTTTTACAGTACATAAATTACGTAAACGCCAAAATTTCAACCAGTCAGACTCGAGCTTTGACTTTCTAGCTTGAGCCCAGGCTTGATTTCGTTCCAGAAGGTCAGACAATTTATTGCTTACATTAACATTATTTCGCCCTTTCACTCTGTCTTTTGAGGGGGGGATACTCACTTACCAGGCCTGTGAAACCATTAAAAAAAAAAAAAAACGTCCAAGCATTTTCAACATCTTCAATAAGATGAATTCTTCCCCAATCGAAATCATACAGATCATGTAAAACGCACTGCACTGAGAACTGCTTCATTGCCCTCTTTTAGGAATTTTCGTGTTCCTTACAGATGCTATAAGGCAATAATCGCTTCTATCATTTGCAAAAACAGAGGCACAGGAGTATTTGTGAGGGACATTAGTAAGAATAAGCTCAATTAAGGATGATTTAGGTTTGGTCTGGTGGGGATATTCACAATCTGAAAAGAGATTAAAAGAATCACAAAATGATCAGATATTGGCAAAAGCCAGTTCCAATTAAAATCTCCTGAAAAACCAATTTCATTATAATTAAGACTTGTTAAAAACTCCCTCAGAGAAGAAAGAGTGCTACTATTAGCTGAGGGGGGTCTATAACAACCAAGAATTGTGATGTGAAGACTCATAGAAACTTCTAAGTCAAGGGCCAACAATTTAAATTGTCTGCTTATTGACTTTGAGACTATTACATTCACAAGAAATGACTTTGACATATATTGCAACACCTCCACCCTTCTTAGGTCTGTCTGTTCTGAATAAGTTGTACCCACCTACAGACACATCCTTAGTAGAAATAGATTTGTTGAGCCAAGTTTCACTTAAAACATTGGTTGACCATACCCAGATACGAACCATATCTATTTTGCCAACCAGACTACGAACATTCAAATGACAAAATCCCAGGCTCTTTCTGCATTTAAACCTTTTAGGGGTGTCATATGACATATTTGGCTCTGGGCCTGGATTTGGGTGGACATTCCCAGAAATGAATAGCAATATAAGCAAAAGTCTCTGTGTAGGCAGTTTACAATGACAGTGGTTGTTGATAACTGCCAAGTTTAAAAGGGTTGCCCCTTGAGACCCCAGATGGTTTTGCAGACCCATAAGACAGCTTAGATGTTGCACTTTTGATGTGCCAGAGGTGAAGAGCAAAGGCTGGCCAGCTGATGGCTTGTTTCGCTCCTCCCCCGGAGTAAACAATTCAGAAATGAGAGCAATGTGTTTCCATGGCAATGAGGGAAGATTCCAATAGAGGCACACAGCGCTATCAAGTACAGCATAGTAAGAAACATCCGTGGCTTTAATTCCATTTTAATGCAAGGATTTTAATCACTATCCATTAAAAACTCAAGATCCTCATTCATATGAACCTGGCCATGTTACAATAATCTTTTCATACAAGACAGTATAACAATTGTTGCTGTATAGGCATTTGAGTTCTGTCAAGTTTGCGTACATACTATTATCACTTGCAGTGGCAAAAACAGGATGTTTCAACCATTAATGTGTCACTTTTAGCTTTTTTCCTACAACAGTTTCAAATACTATGTCAGTTTATATTCCTCTTAAACACAAATATGTTGGTATATTTGTTCTGATCAAACCATAATATATATATATTTAATTTACCCTCAGGCAAAAGCAGTAGTGCTTTCTGGGCACATTTATTTACTATACTAGTGGGTGGGGTGGGCAGATCGATCCAAATATTGATCACAATGTTTGCATTGATATTGATCAATACAAGTGTGATGAGTTTGATACTTTAGTTTCAGTTTCTCTCAGGATGTACTGCTGCGGTGCCACTCCTGTCACAGAAATGAAAGAAAGGCAAGCTGTACAATTTGTAAAAAGGCTATAAGGTGTGGTGGTAATACAAAGGTAAACAAGTATACAACATCTGTCCAGGGTTTTAGGTATTATTAGCCTGGTTGACACTAAACCCTTCTCAGTTGTAATTCAGTGGGTGGGGGGATGGTTCATTCATGTTCTCATGTTGAATGACAACAAAAAGCTGCTTGCTGTCGCGGCGCTATCGTCATTGTGTAAAGCCCACCTTAACAGTTGTGATTAGTGGCTCAAATTGGAAAATTGCAAATGGGCTCTTGGCCAGACTGACTTGCAGAACAAATCTCAAATTTGCTGCAAGTTCGTCAGGGTTTTCCCAAGCAAGGTTATTAATGATCAAAAAGTAAAAAAAAAAAAAAAAAAACTAAAAAGGTCATAAACAATTCATTCAGATTTAGGAATTTGATGATGCATCCTCCTGAATTATCGTATCGGCGATACTTTCCCTGTATATACTTGGTATTGGGTCAATACCAAATATTGCATTGCACACCATTATACTGAACTTCTAATGTAATAATTGTGGCACAATCACAAACCCAAAGGCATGACACACAGGCAGTCAGTAAAATGTCTAGTTTAATCTGTCTTTAATCTTTGTCTTCATGAATCCCAAAACAGACAAAAAAGCAATGCTGGAAAGCAAGGGCAAATGCAAACTGCAGAGAGTGAATAAAGCAACAAAGAGTGAGGCCGTGAATATTACACCTAGGCCTTCAGTACTTGCTATCCTACAGCAATTAAACCACCTTTGAATAACCTCACCATGACACTAGGACGCTGTGTGGAATAAAGTGATTTAACACAAAGCTCAACACATTTCAATGCACAGTGAGTGAAGCCATCACTTTTACGCAGTATGACATGATGCTGCATCATCACGTACAGTATAGTCCCAATTAGTAAGTAATTAACAAAGAAACAAAAACAGACCAACAGCTGGTGACATTTACTCGTACATCATAGGGGCCACTGACACAGCTCAAACCTTCAACACCAGCAGAAACAATATAAAGCAAGCAGTAATAGGCTAGTAAATACTTTTACTAAAATGCAGAAAAATCCATCAAACTTACCAAAGGCATCTCATCATTTGAAGAAAAAGGACATCCACCTTCTTTGATTAACTTTAAATCTTAAACTCAAAACAAATTTACTAACGTTACCGCTACAGTTTTGATGCTAGCTAGCTAGTGTTGCTTCTGTTGGCTAAATGGTCCAAAATAATACTGACATAGGTGGCTAGGCCAGCTATAAACTCAAAATGTAATTGGGTAAAGAAAAGTAGTTGACAACATTGTCCCTATTTGCTGACACAGCCATTAAAATGTTCTGATTTTAACAATCTCTTAGACAACAGAGAAGGCCTTGCTGGCTCTGATGTTCACCTCTGGGCTGGTATATAAGCTGCTGGACTAATTGGGGGATATGAGGAGCAGATGAGTGATTGGGATGGGAAGTTCAGGTGTGGGAAAGGGGTTACTACAGGGCATGAGGCAGTGGCTGGATCTGCAATGACACTGATTATGTGGCAGAGAAACAGAGCGATCATCAGAGTAGGCTCGTTCGAGATGAACTGCGCCTCGCCTGTAAAGTGGACGAGAGCAGGCGGCAGCAGACAAAATGTTGCGGTAAAGTCAGACAGTTTCCAGCCAATTCCAGCCACCTTCAGGCTGAACAGGAAGTGACAAAAACACTGGTGCAATTCCGATTTAATAAAATATAATCAGACCCACGTATCAGCTGGTACACACTCTCTAGTTGTTTAAATTAGCACTCAAAATGTTCTACATGCGATCTGTTGCTGATTTTAATTAACAACAGACTGTAACGATCCGTGATCTGAACGGATTTAGTCTCTCTGACTTCTAAACGTCACTATCAGCCACACATATGTTCTGTACAGAATATGACTTTAAATCTGAAAAAAAGTTTATATAAAACGTCATCATGTTGAGTTGATTGTGAACCAATCAGCTGTTAAATCAGCTGAGTGGCTGGCGTTTCCCAGCATGCTCTGGGTCCTGCTGTTCAGTTTGGTTAAGGTGAGGGAAAGATTGTGTGTTTCAGTTAAATGTTAGTTAAATTGTCAAATTATGCTGCTTCATGTACAATGGACTTTTTCATTATTTAACAACAAGTCAAATCTTTCCTTAACCTTATGTATAAGAAATGCAGACCGTTGTTTCCTCATTTTGATAGTAAAAATTGCAATTTGTAGTAGTAAATTAACATCATTTCTAAGAGACAGGGATGCTCTAAGATAGTTTGAAACACATGGCTATGAACAGTATATCGACCCACCAACAGCCATGTGTCCTGACCACTACAGCCCCATCCACTTGTTTATTGCTGTGGATGAGAGATCCAGCTAGATGCTAAATATTTATGGCTGAGTACCAACAATAGTCTCCTCATTGATTCATGAATAGATTATAGCTGGCTGTCACACGTGCTCAACTATATACTTGAATTTTGACATTTCAAGTCAAACTGAAATGTGAACGCTCTTCACTTAGTCTGTAACTATGGTGATACTGCAGATATTGTGCATATTTTACGTTAATCAGAAAAGGATATTGTTGTTGGACATCATTAGAAACAAGCTTCAAGCCTTGGGGTGAGTGTCAGTGACTGACATCTGAGGGACGGTTTTGCAAGGAGATTCAAATGGAGCCTATGAATGTTTGCACAGGTTTTTACCCTTTGTCAACAAGCCGCATAGGCATGCAAACAGGTTAGGGGGGGGGAAGTTGAGGGAGGAGGAGAAAAACACAGACCAAGGATTTTCTTTTCTTTTTTAAATAAGCTACTAAATGCTCACCCTGTCTTTCATCCTTGTCTTTACCTCACTAGCTTGCAGACAGTAAGCCATGCTTGGGAAAAAAAAAAGCTTTTACCATAACCGGTGGGCAGAAATGCTAGCACATTCGTGTTAGATAGTAAATCCCATGAACATATTCTTTGTAAATCTTTACACTCATTCACCAAATTAAAGCAAGCTTCCCTTGTTGCACAATCCAAAGTTTGGTCAAAACTTGCCATTATCAGTGTGTAGCTTGCTAGCAAGTTTTCCTACATTTCACACTCTTTGAATCCAAGCTAGCTACTTAAGGGATTTAATAGCAGAAGGGGAAGGGCAAATATTTATCCTGTCAATGTTAATATTATTATATATATAAAAAAATTAAAATACTAAAATTGACACCTTCTCCATAGTTGCATGGCTGACATGTGCCACTGTGGCTTTTTGACACACAGCAGGTCACGGACCAATTAGTCTGACTCAATGGATGTTACAGTAATTCATGGTATAAAGACTGTCATCCCGCTCCTGACTTAAGCAGACCGATGTTTTAACCAAATCCACTTATAAAACCAGTAAAGATTTACGGTGACCAGTCACGGTAATTTCGAAACATATCATTAGAACCCGTTGATAAAATACAATGAATAGGGAGTGATGAAATCACAGATTGGACTAAGCAACATACTAAACAAAGGTTAGGAAAGAAAGTTAAAGTTGTTAATGCTAATGTTGGTCCCCAGCAAGCATTTTAGTACTGTTTGTAGTACATCAGGTCAATATAAACATTTGGGTTTCATTTTGACTTTCACCAATATTTTGTCAAATACCTACGTATATGCGAAAACCTTCTAGTGCACTGTAACTCTGTAACTATTGGGTAAATAAAAATGCAGTGTGGTCTGTTTACCAGTGATTCTAATCTTGTAACACGTCTACCACATCTTGAAACTACAGTAAGGTGAAAAGATTTGCTTGATTGAACTGAAGTGGCTGTGTGCTGAAGTGCATTTCTGGAGCTGTATGTGAAGTCAGCTGTGTAAACCTACAGGCAGAATGTGAGGTTGTCTGGGAATGGAAAGATGCAGTGGAATATTTAAGCACACATACATACTGTATTAGCGGGCGACTTCAGTAATCCTTCAATCTATAATTGATAAATATATTCAGCATGGTGTTTCACCTTAACTTAACAGTCTGCATGTATTTTAGTAGATATGCAACAGAATTCAGCCCTGCACATTCAAATTATGTGTCATCTCTGACTTTAATCACTATGTTTTCATGTTGTTGCTGAAAGCTTTTTTTAGACTCATTTCCAGTGTGTGTGTGTGTGTGTGTGTGTGTGTGTGTGTGTGTGTGCGCATACACACTCTGTTTACTCCACACCCAACAGGAAATTAACTGATCAGCGGACATCCAATAAGGAAGAGATGACTGTCTTATTAAAAATGTGTCAGATGCTGCAGCTGGTGGATTCGGAAACATGCCAGACTGCACCAACAACGCAGTTTATGTGCTGTCATCACTTTTTGGTTTCAACATTTGAAATAATAGACACCTGTTTTCCCTTTTTGAATGTGCACATGTTTGTGTTTCAAAGTAATGTGATATTCTGTAATCTAATTACATACCAGAGCAGGAATGATGTCAGCTATACAGAGAGAAATGAGCTCTGCATCCTCACTTCACTGCTCGTCTCCGTCAAAAAGGACAGTTGGCTTCTGTTGTCAAATAGAAAAATGACTTTCTCAGCAGATGTCAATGCAACCTCTATTTCTTTTAAGATTAATTAAAGCAGCTTTTCTGCACCTACAGTTCCACCAAAGCAATATTAGGGTACTTCAATTCAATCTTCTCCTAAAATTCTTCCATCTATTAAAGAGAATTGATTCATTTTACATTACATGTTGTCAAACTACTTAGGGAAGCAGCTGCACTCTGCCCTTTAATGTAGGTGGGTAGGAAAACCAGACATACTATTGTAAAGTCCCAGTACCCAGTACAAAGTTTGCAGACCCCTCAGGTCAGCTGGTTCTAAAATATTGGCTGTTCCTGAAATTAAAACTAAACATGAAGCTGCTTTTGCCTTCTGTGCTGCTCAAAGGTGGAATAAACTGCCAGAAGAGTTAAGACCTGAGGCAATGATGACTATTTTCACTGCTTGTTTATTATTAATTTATTTTTAAATGAAATGTATTTGTAAGTTTGTCCTATTGTTTTTATTCAATGTGCTTTTGATGTTTTGTTCTATTGTTCCAATGGATTTACTTTTCTGTTTTTTTAATCTGTAAAAACACTGGGTTGCCTTTGGGTATTAAATGTACTATATAAATGAATTTGCCTTGCCCACTCTTCATCTTCACCGTCTTTTCTCCTGAAGTGAAACATGTTTTTTGAAAACATTATTCTCACCTTTGTGTCTCTTACGTTGCGGCGTCTTCTCGTCCTCTCATTATGGTGTGTTGAGCCATTATGGTAGAAGGTAGGAAAGGGAGAAAAATAAATGATGCCTGGTAAGAACTGGAGCTGTAGTGGGTGTCAAAAGCAACATAATTCATAAACCAATGACCCAGCACACAATGGAGGGATTACATATCCCATCTACTTAGGAATGCTTCAGGCTCCTCCCAGGAGGAGCTGGGGGACATGACTGGAGTGAAGGACATCAGATTCACATGGTTACATGGCAGAAAATAAATTGACGATGTATAGTTACAGAAACTATTTGTAAAGCATGGTATGGTGTTTACATTTTCATATGAACCACTGATGAAACCAATATCTTTATGTATTGGTTAACTAGCACAGAAACAAGAGCTAACTCTATTGTCCTGTCATAATTTGTTTTGTCTTTGAAGAAATCACAAAAGTAAACATTAAACACTAAACTTTGACACACTTTAAGAGATGACTGCAAAGCCAAAACAGGTTAGTTCAAACCAGAATCCAACTGTTCTGTTTTTATCAAAAACGGAAACATTATGCAGGAAATGCCAAAAAAAAATGACAGTGACTGCAGTTAGATAAGGGTAATTTACAGACTTTTCCAACTTGTTTTCTGTAATTGAAAGCTCAATATTGATATTCCAACATCTTCTTTCAATAAAGAAATACCTAAATCTGCTTAATGCCAACTAGCCTATGATTGTCCAAGCACAGAGTCTACTCTGTCTGGTTTTATCTGACAATTACTTTTTTGCCCATAAACTTAGTGACAGACTTAAGTATCCTTAAAACTTCAACCCTCATTCTTTCTCACCTTCCCAGTTTTGCTGCCTGTCTTTGTAAGGCAGAAAAGATAAGTCTGAAAAGATAAAAGTAGGCTATTTTATAACACAACTGCAGAGAAAGCCCCGGTGAAAACCTCTAAAACACCCCTCAGTGCTCAGCGATTATAGCAATAGAATATTTATGTGTCTGCACTTCTCCTCTTTCCCCTTCCCAAGCCTCAAAGCTGCCCCTGGCCTGAGTCTTTGATAGTTGGATAATACTAGTTAAACATTTGCACTATATATATATTTTTTATATGTGTGTGTATATATGTGCGGTGTATGCATATGTATGTATGTGTGTGTGTATGTATGTATACAGTATGTGCAGTGTATGTATGTGTGTGCTGTATGTGTGTGTATGTATATATATATATATATATATATACACGTAAAAGCCAGTAAATTAGAATATTTTGAAAAACTTGATTTATTTCAGTAATTGCATTCAAAAGGTGTAACTTGTACATTATATTTATTCATTGCACACAGACTGATGCATTCAAATGTTTATTTCATTTAATTTTGATGATTTGAAGTGGCAACAAATGAAAATCCAAAATTCCGTGTCACAAAATTAGAATATTACTTAAGGCTAATACAAAAAGGGAGTTTTTAGAAATGTTGGCCAACTGAAAAGTAAGAAAATGAAAAATATGAGCATGTACAATACTCAATACTTGGTTGGAGCTCCTTTGCCTCAATTACTGCATTAATGCGGCGTGGCATGGAGTCGATGAGTTTCTGGCACTGCTCAGGTGTTATGAGAGCCCAGGTTGCTCTGATAGTGGCCTTCAACTCTTCTGCGTTTTTGGGTCTGGCATTCTGCATCTTCCTTTTCACAATACCCCACAGATTTTCTATGGGGCTAAGGTCAGGGAGTTGGCTGGCCAATTTAGAACAGAAATACCATGGTCCGTAAACCAGGCACGGGTAGATTTTGCGCTGTGTGCAGGCGCCAAGTCCTGTTGGAACCTGAAATCTCCATCTCCATAGAGCAGGTCAGCAGCAGGAAGCATGAAGTGCTCTAAAACTTGCTGGTAGACGGCTGCGTTGACCCTGGATCTCAGGAAACAGAGTGGACCGACACCAGCAGATGACATGGCACCCCAAACCATCACTGATGGTGGAAACTTTACACTAGACTTCAGGCAACGTGGATCCTGTGCCTCTCCTGTCTTCCTCCAGACTCTGGGACCTCGATTTCCAAAGGAAATGCAAAATTTGCTTTCGTCAGAAAACATGACTTTGGACCACTCAGCAGCAGTCCAGCTCTTTTTTCCTTAGCCCAGGTGAGACCCTTCGCGCTGTTTCTTGGTCAACAGTGGCTTGACACGAGGTATGCGGCAGTTGAAACCCATGTCTTTCAAGCGTCTCTTGGTGGTGGATCTTGAAGCACTGACTCCAGCAGCTGTCCACTCCTTGTGAATCTCCACATTTTGAATGGGTTTTTTCACAATCTTGACTAGGCGCGGTGATCCCTATCGCTTGTACACTTTTTCTGACCACAGTTTTTCCTTCCCTTTGCCTCTCTATTAATGTGTTTGGACACAGAGCTCTGAGAACAGCCAGCCTCTTCAGCAATAACCTTTTGTGTCTTTCCCTCCTTGTGCAATGTGTCGATGGTCGCCTTTTGGACAGCTGTCAAATCTGAAGTCTTCCCCATGTTTGTGTAGGCTTCAGAACTGGACTGAGAGACCATTTAAAGCCCTTTGCAGGTGTTTTGAGTTAATCAGCTGATTACTTTGTGGCACCAGGTGTCTTCAAAATTAAACCCTTACACAATATTCTAATTTTGTGACACACGGAATTTTGGATTTTCATTTGTTGCCACTTCAAATCATCAAAATTAAATGAAATAAACATTTGAATGCATCAGTCTGTGTGCAATGAATAAATATAATGTACAAGTTACACCTTTTGAATGCAATTACTGAAATAAATCAAGTTTTTCAAAATATTCTAATTTACTGGCTTTTACCTGTATATATATATGTATATATGTGTGTATATATGTAAATATTTTAACCTTACTTTTGTCCTATAAACAGATCACAATTGCACTGAAAATTGTTTTTGAAAAAAATGCTAATAAAAAGAGTTAAAAAAACAAACAAAAAAAACTTGTGCACTGAGAAAGCATAGGAGACAGAAATATTTGAGGGTTTTAATGTTCGCCCCATTGCCTGGTATGGAAAAGTAACTCTTATTGCCCAAAATCCTATCCCTTAAAAACTGAAATATGAAGATTATTTAAAACGTTAGATTTAGGAGTATATAAATGGGAAGAATGACTCTTGTTTTCTTTTATCGCTGGCCTTTCACAGCAGACGATTCTCCACGGCACATTATTTATTTAGTTGTGTGAGGATGTGATGCTTCAAACAAGAAAAACAATGATAACCTCAGTCACAGTTTCTGCAGTGCTCTAATTAATTACTTAATAAACAAGCCAGAGGAGTAGCTTCTGAATAAGCAAATGCCCAGAGGAATTTTGAGACAATTACTCAAACTGTGTGTAAACTATAAATCACATACCTACAAATCACAAAGTGCATTTCCTACGTGATCATTTTAAACTTAAAGAAACTTCATGAAAACTGCCCTCTTTATCCATCGGATTGTTGGTAACCTTACAGTCCTGCCAATCATTTCCTACTCTGGAAACGCACAACGCGTCAGAGGGTGAAGAAGACGGTTATGTAACAGCTGGTTGTGGTCACCACAAAGAGGAATGTAGGCTGCTTCCCACGCTTCTTATTCACCTGATCATTCGGCCATCACGATGACTCAAAGCTTGTTGTATGGCATCTTGGCACACTGTCACACCCACACTGCTACCAGATGAAAGCGTTCTCTTCTATTATCAAACTGTAAACTTCTGAGGGAATTTACAAAAATTAAAAATCCACCTTTTTTTCCTTCAGACTGCCTACAATAGTGATTAGCATTTTTGAAGCCAGATCTCGAGACTTTGAAGTCTAACTTGATGCAATCTGTGAAACAGTCATTCACTACTCTGCTCCCTTTGCACAAACCATCAAGGCTCCTTATTAAAACACCTCAATAAAATGTTAGAAAGAGTAGGTTTGCACAATGAATGGCCGGTTTGCTTTTAATAGAATGATGGCACACTTAACTCCCTTAAGGCTCAGGCAGAGCCATAGAGAGAGAGAGTGTGAGTGTATTTACTGTGTATTTCTCTATCATTCTAGGCTCAGGGATTTAGGAAAGGAAATGACACTCTAAACCTTTCACATTGATCAATCAGAATAATCAGGCAGAAGATCAAACCCAGCAATGGAACTTCCCTGTCTTTGTAGACCAGGAGGTATTTTATCTCATGACCTCTTGACATAAGAAAGACATTCTCTTTCTTCTATGTGACCATTTGTGTTTCTCAATAGGCTATCTATATTTGATGCAATAAGAGTAAAGAATACACTTGCTCCATTTGCTCTTTTTTTAGCAATCACTTTGAAAAGATTGAGCTCAATCCAAAGTAAATATTGGTGGTGTTTCTGGATTCATTTTGTGATTATGAGAACAAAATAGAGCTTTTTTGCAGCTTGTACAGGAACAATGCATTATTTTTCTAATGGTGGTCTAAGCACTAGGACATTATGGATGCAAAGCTCCCCATTTTCTCCATCCTACCTTAACAAATGTTTGACTACACACCAAAACACTTAGAAACAAATAATTCTCCACACTGCCAGGAATATAATGCTGGTGGAGAATGATTGTAGTTTAATTCAAGTTGTCTTACAATCTGTCACTTGACAAAAAAAAATACTAACTTGAAAAAGCTTCCAGTAGATGCAATTTTTCTGTAATTGTAGAACGTTAACTCTTCCTCAGGTTGCTAAAATACCCAAATTTCTGGAAACCACATTAAGGACATGACCTCAGTGTCCTCACTACTTTACTTGTTTTGTCTCTTTCTGCTCTCATACACCACTCGTCTCTCCACCATGGCAGCGCCATCAGTGTCAGCACTCTGTCTATGGCTTCTAATAGATGCACTTTATAAGGTTTGATTCCTGTAAATCAATAACAAATGGGGGCCAAATTCTTGTACATTTGTGTTTACTTGTGGTGTCTTTCCTGCACATCATGTTCTGTCCTGTTTGTTATTAATGATGGATCCTGTCTATTTGCAGTTGATACTAATGCTCTTATTCTGGTAATTCCCCTTTAGCTCTTTGCTGGTCAGAACACCGGAGAAGATAAATAAATCCTCCCAGCACAGATTAAGTGCGCAAAGAGTTTTTATCAGTCAAACTTTGTGTACATATGGTGATCATCTGGTAATGTGCATCAAAACACAAAAATAGCAATACAGACAGATGCCTGTGTGGTACATGGATGCCACTTCAAACGTATTTTACATCCAAATGATGACAGTTTTTCTTTTACAGGGCTGGCAAAGGCATAGTCTATTAAAAGTTGTGTATGCTGACATAAAAAGAAACAAAATCATGGATTGATTTTTCTCGCAAAGCCAAAAATGGGAATTGCAAACAAAGAAAATACACCATGGAAAATCAATGACTCTGCTGTCATAATTACCACAGGGATCAAAAACGAATAAAGGCTCCAAAAACAGTTTAAAATTGGGTTTAGACAAACATAATAGGAACACTGATGGCATTTGCTATATTACTGCTTGTACTTGCAGACATGGGAAACATCCTCAGGGTGTTGGAAAGATTAAATATTATCAAGTGTATCAGGTCTTTTGTATGCTGAACCAGGACTTTTCTTTGTCTTTTTTTTTTTTTTTGCTTTGGCACACTAAATATTGATGAAAATCAGAATACTAATAATAAGGAGTGATTAATTCCAACATGAAACTATGTAGACTTCTGCACTCTCCTGTAAACAATCAAAAAGCAATGCATACCCAACCCTACCAGCCCACTCTAAATTGTTTATACAGAACATGCAGCTTAAGTTCAGTGCTACAAGGCAAGGTTAACCTTTACCAGACATTCAGTTTTTATGATAGTTTAAGGATTATGTGAGGAAACTGGATCACAACATAATAATCATTTATACACAAGAGTAAAAATAGTGGATAGGATAAGGATAGCAAATCTAAGGTTAGGTTAATAAATGTATTGGATGTTCATTTTAAAACATTTTAACACCGAATCTAAGTAATAACATGGAAAAGTGATTCAATTATCTAATCAAGGCAGAAAAACCAACACAGTCTCACTTCCTACTCGTGATCAAGCACCCCTGGCGTCAAGTTCCAACAAAAGAGATGTACCTTTTGCATTGTTTTTTGACGTGTGGGTCATAGACATTCATATTAATCCCTCACCGTCGAATATAGACCAAAGGAAGAACATGGCCCCTCAAAAATCTGTGTCAGTTTTGGTATTTTTAGCCCTATAACCGCTGTTTTAATCCACATTTATTAACGAGATCTTATCATGGTTTATGTGTATTTCTTTTAATGTTGTTATTTTGGTTTATTTCGGCCAGGGAAGCTGGATTGCTTTGGAGGTTATTGATATTTTTAAAACTGTAAACTGTACAGCGGGTCTTTAATGCCAATATACCTTCAATGTACATATATTTAATCAGTGGTTTTGTCACTAGCAACAAGATGTTCAGCTAATGTTTTAAAAAATCCGCCGAAAACTCCAGAAGTGACGTAGTAGCATAATTACCGCTCCTCGTCTGTGAAAGAATGCTGCATGTTATAAAAAAAGAAAAGAAAATTAAAACAAAGATTGCTGCACTTTGTACGCAATTTATACAATAAAAATACCAATAATGAAAAAACTGTGTTTTATGCTGCTAAGCACTTTGATTTGCCTTATATATACTATATGAAAAACCTACAGTTGAGAATTTAGAAATACAGCCTAATGGCTTGTTTGACTAATGTGCATTTGTTTTGACTTGTACTGTTAAAAAATAAACTATTTACAAAGAGAAGCATTTTTTTATCTTATATTCCATGCATCGTTATTTGAAAAACACAATTTTCTAATTCTGCAGTTGATGAATGTTAATAGCAAAGACTAAAGGGGAAAAAAGATGAGCATTTCTATGTGTCGGACTTTAATTTAACATTGCATTTTTAGTTGTTTTAAATTAATGGATCTTTTGAAATATCAATTTATGGTAGGCCTACAAATTATTTATTATATTCAGAAGATGATCCTCATATCAATCACTGTGGTTACAGCTTGTAGCCATCCTAACCTTTGTAGCCTTTACTGAGACTATTTTTTCAAAATTAAGAAGGGACTAGTTTTAGGAAGCATTTTAAGGAAATTGAAAGGATAAGCAGATTTTTGTTCACATAGTAAGATGTATATAGCGTGTACATATAATATATGTGTTTTGGCTTTTTTGGCACATTTCTACCTCAGCTTATTGCACACAGACACTTACTTTTGCTTATTTTGCTGAAATAGAGACCTGTCTGCAGTGATGCCATGCCAACACTCTTCATCCAACCAAATTCAAAAACTGAGGAAAGGGTTGTGCCATAGGTCAGAGGGCATCAGAAGTCATAAATGATGAACCAATCAATGGGATCTGCTCCTATAGGCACCTTGGTGTTCATATGGACAACACCTTTGGCTGAAAGGCCCGTGCTGAAAGTGTGTTATCATTTAGAGCAGACACTTACTGTGAATCAGAGAGTTTATGTTATGCAAGGCTGCATTACAGAGCATATTCATATGTCAGAAAGCATGGCATTATCTAAAAACATCTCATTTAAAGCTTGCTTATCAGGTGACTGTCATGAAGGTTGTGCAGAGGAATAGAAACCAGTCTCTCCAGGCAAGCACAGGAAATATGGTCTGATCTATCTTATTCTCCATGCCAATGAGCTCTTATCCTCTGGCAGAAGATGTAGGGTACCCCAATGTAAACTAAATATTTCTAAACTATAGGACTACAATTAAATAGTGTTGCTTGAGGCTACAGGGGCTTGCAATAGCTTGCTCTATGTGTTGCTCTTGACTGTTTGTGAAAGATGAGCAATAGATTTTGACTGTGTGATGTGTTTCAGTCTGGCTACATGGACCTCCCAAGGTCAATGACAAGCTCCTTTGTCCCACAGCATAACACCTCTAAGAAGAAGGAGCTGGTCATTAAGTTTGGGAGGTCCAGACCAAGACCACGACCAGTCCTGCTGGAGGGAGTTGAGGTGGAGGCAGTTCAAACATACAAATACCTCAGACTGTGGCTGGATAACAAACTGGACTAGACAACACACACCAGCCACCTGTACAGGAAGACACAGAACAGGCTGTACTTCCTGAGGAGACTGTGGTCTTTCAACATCTGCAGCAAACTGCTGTGGATTTTCTACACTGTGGTGTGCTGGGGGGGCAGCATATCCAAAAGGACACCTCCAGGCTGGATAAACTGATCAGACGGGCCGGCTTTGTGGTCAGCATGAAGCTGGACTCTCTGGTGACGGTGGCAGAGAGGAGGAAGCTGGACAAACTGATGGACTTTACTGAGAATGCCAGCCGTTATCAGCACCCAGAGGAGCCTGTTCAGTGGAAGGCTGCTCCTTTCCAAGTGTCGGACCAACAGACTCAAGGACTCCTTTGTCCCTCATGCCATCAGGCTATACAACTCCTCACTCAGGGGGAGGAGGAAATGGGGCAAAGAGGACAGTACATACACACCTGGACTCACATAAATACCTAGACACTTTAACACTTGACTCGTTTTTTTATTGTTATTATTACTACTGTTATTACTGTTATATTTATACTGTTTTCCTCTTTTTTTCTCTGTATACTGTATTCTTTATGCTAAAAACTGCAGCTGGAAATTTCAATTTGGTTGCGGGAGTCCTCCCAAAAGGATTAATAAAGAGAAGTCTAAGTCTAAGTCTAACATATCACTTTGTTCATGTGGTTTTTTTATTGTAAGTACTGCATATGTCAACTGTATGATCAAACAATATGTCAAGTGTTATGTGTGAAGCATTTGAGCTCAAAGCAGAAAAATAAAATAAAATAAAATAAAGTATTGCCAGTAAGTCTCCATTAAATAAAAAAACGTTTTACATTTGTGTTTGTGGACAGATTAAGCAAACAAGATATCAAAATTGATTAATGAGAGGTGTTGATAGACTATATGCTGTGGATGTGCTATATCCATATCGTGGAGATTAAAACGTTGGGACTATAGCAAACACATCGTTGGAAAGGTGTCAACCTTGACAGTAACATATGTGAGTCTGAAGAGGATATATTACTACTGCTTTGAAATATTGAACTCCAAACCTTGAACCCAGTACATCTTTGAAGGCTTTTCATTTAGCAACAGAAGGTGCTACACACACAGGACCAGCTGTTATAGCTCTGGACCTCTGCTGTCATGTAGATATGGTCGCCAAACTATACCCACTGTAAGCACTGTCATATATGGTAATAAGCTATTTTGACCTATTTAGTTATTCAATTTTTAATCACTGTGTTCCTCATCCCAAAAAAAACACAGGGTGTATTCAAACTTCTACACTGCCAACTTCTACAAATGAGAATTATACCTATATATTTTAAAACTACAACTTCCACTAAAGACGTGCCCCAGAACCTGCAAAGCATGTGCACTTGTATTTCTTTCGGGGTGGGTGGGTGGATGGCTCGTTCGGCTTATGTGTTTCTGTTGTCTGCCTTAAATGGGCTTCATTCTATTTCAGATTGCCGCCGCCCATCGGCCGACCGAGCAAACAGTACATGCGACAAATACATGAAACTGTATTTTATTATTATTTGCTTTGCATGCGCCCAGCTCGGCTCATATCATAGTATTTACAGCATAGGCTACTGTAATGTTATACCGGTAATAAGACCAAAATAATATGATTTAAATAAAGAAAGTAATACCATGATAATATCTAAATACATGTTGATAGATGTAGCGTTATAGTTTTAATAATATCAATAAACAACAAAGCAATCCAGCTTCCCTGGCCGAAATAGACCGAAATAATAACATTAAAAGAAATACATATGAACCATGATAAGATCTTGTGAACAAATGTGGATTAAAACAGCGGTTATAGGGCTAAAAATAATAAAAACTGACACAGATTTTTAAGGGACTGTGTTCTATCCAACGGTGAGGGATTAACATGAATGTCTATCTGACGGACCCCCACGTCTCAAAACAACGCATAAGGTACACCTCTTTCATTGGAACTTGACGCCAGGGGTGCTTGACCATGCATCAGACATTTGATGAGTAGGAAGTGAGACTGTGTTGGTAAAACGCATGTTAGGTTATGAAATGAATTGATATTCAATTCAAAAGTAAAATAGCAAAATGGCAGTATTCAGTGAGTGCAAAATCAATTTAGCTTTTTCATTTTTTATTCTTTTGATTTGTAACGGAAAGTGTAGGAAACCTCAATGCCATTTTAATGTACTGTTCAATCAGTTGTTATTTCATTAGTCTAGTATTGTACTCCACAGCACTGTGGAGGAAGGTCTATCGAGACCACACAGCATTCCGGGATGGGATAAAAATATGCTCAGGGTTATTGGTATTTCTTTAAACCAATCACAATTGTCTTGGGCAGTGCTAAGCGCCACACGGAGCCACAGTGCCTCTGAAGAATATCCTCAGGAAGAAACTTGTTTTCGTGGAACGTGTACGTTTAAAAGCTGTTTTAGTCGTGCAACAAAAAACTCAAATTGGACAGATAGTCTAGCTAGCTGGATTTACCCTGCAGAGATCTTAGGAACAGTTAACCATAGCCTTCATAAATCCACCAGAGTTTAAAATGCCAACAAAAAGAAAGCAGAAGGTGAGGGATATCCAGTAATTTCCGGAGGCAAAGGATCAATCCCGGAAGAGGAATGTGGTGGCAACCACCACCTGGATTATCACAGAGTTAAAAAGAAATGTCTGTCATAGCAGCTCAGTCATCTGGTTTCAAACTGGTCTATCTCAGTAGAGAGGATGAGGATTTGTTTGGCCGCAGTGCAGGTCGATGACTTTAACTTAATTCAGAAACATTAACAGCACTGGAATGCAAAATGATTTTTGTGTGTGTGAGTTGATAAAAAAGTTATGGCTTTGCAAAGTCAATCGTGAAATATGGAGTAGCACCAAAATATGAGGACTATAGTTTCCAGATTTAATTTGGAATAAAACTAAAGACAAGGTTTTCACACAACAGCAACAGTATTTATGTTACAGCCGCGGTAACAGTCACAAACATAATCAGCATACATATGCTAATTCTGTTTATATTGTGTCTTCTTCTTCTCTTCCTGTGTGTTCAGTATATGCCCCACTGAATCACGTATGAGGTTATGAAACATTCTCAGCCAGTTTCACACTGCAGGTTGGGAGGGATTGGCACCCTCACGCTTAATTGCTTTCACAATTACACAGCTCCAGTGAGACTCATTTGCACTGCAGGTGTGAAAATACCTGAAGGCGCAAGCTGGATGACTGTTGATTGAGGTATCCATACACAATGATTATTAAATGTATTCACTGGAAAATTAAGTATTCACTCACAGTTGGGGAAATACTCTTGGTCATATGTAAACACATCCTCCCACTCTATTCCAATGTATGTCCATGTCTGTTTCCAGTCATGTCGCCTCTTTCATGGTTCATATGCAGAGAACATGATTTGCATTTTAAGACGAGTCTGCAGGGTGTCCAGAAGAGGAACACTCTCAGCCATGCAAGCCAATTTGGCAAAGAGGCATTTGAGAGTTCCCATCAAGCTCTTACATTTTCTTTTGTTGCAACAAAAACAGGTTTTTGGCATACTAACTAATGAACCGGATAGTAATCAACTTTTCTTCCCTCTAGGCTGCCCTTCTAGTGAAGAAAATGTGATGACTGGTCCATGGTCAATAGAGCTATATAGGCCATACTAGAAAAGGGTTTGGAACCATAAACTGTAAATATAATGGATGTAGCATCGGCCCATTGGTCTGTGGACTGTTTTTAAGACAGGAGTTTGCATTTTGGCTGTCGCCATCTTGGTATTTTGGAGACAGAAGTGGCAATATTTGGAAAAGGGCGGAGCTGGATGACGTGTCTGTGTCACTGTTGTGTATCTGTTGAGTCATCTTGCAGAGTCATCGGTTGAGATTTACTTGCAGGTAAACGCGGACCTCTGGGAACTGGTGCCGTTTGTCAGCATGTACTGTGTGGCAGTAAAAAAAAGTAAATAAAAAAAAAAATAAAATAAAAAAAGGGGTACCCAAAAACACCCCAAAAGTTCACGGCTATTTTAAGGTACACAGGGCCATGGATAAGCATTGCTAAGCATCTGTCATGATTGGCAGGTCGGCATGTAGCCCCGCCCCTAAAGCACCCCCTCCTTTATTGTCTATTTTAAAATAAAAGGGACTATAATTTACAAAATGAACATCATGCTGCACTGAAGAAGACTAGAAAATAGAAATTAAATAGAATGCAGGTATAAGGCACTATTGGACTGGCTTTACTTCAGACCCAGAAGTTGACACTTTTTTGGAACTGTTAATCCAAAAATACATCATAACTTTCCTGAGCGCTGGTGCCGTTTTAAAAAAAAAAAGAATTCTTCACCTCTGCTCCTCATGGTCTGCTACTGTTGTCACTACGACGCCAACAAAAACCTTTTGGGTAATATTGCTGGAAACGTACAGCAGTAATATAAGTTGAATTACTTTTTAGTTCTCCCTCTGTTACTGATTCTATTATTTGAATTATAAGAAGGGAATGTGGAAATGTGTTCCTTTAAGACAAGCTGCTGTGTAGGAAGGTAAATGTAAAAGTACAGTGTAAAGTGATTCATAGTTGGAGTCCATGTATTTCAGGCTTGCTCCACAGTACAAGCCTTCCTGTATATCATTTGACAATGTATATAATGTAATCTGTGAAATACATTATGGTACAGTCGCAGTTAGTGCATCTCTCTGTTTCTCATTTAAAGACACATTCAAGTTTAGCAACTCTTAACTATTTGCTTATCTAGTAGTGACCAACACATTTCCTTTTATATAATTAAAATAATATGTCCTGTCATGAGTGATTAGTACGTGATTAGGCAGATGTATCATGAGCCAAAAGTGCTTCTTGGCACAAAATCACGCTGATTACTCATATACTATTATTCACATTTTTAATACTATTTGTGGTCTGCTACCCTGCAACCAAATTTGCAACTTTGAGGCTGCAATTTGGACCTGGAGGCCTCGTGAATCTATCTGCAATTTGTGCAGAGCATGCACAAGCAAGTTACGGTCATTGTTCTAAGTCACCCTCATGTTGAGACTCCATTCCTCCAACAATGTATTTACCCTGCTTCAGCCTCTTTTTCATTTTGCGCTGCGCTGCATCCAGATTGCACTTGCGCCTATGGTCACCAAAAATGTGTTGGTCGGACACTCTTACATGCACTCAATTTAATGCTTCACTGGCAATTGTGCTTGCATCCAGTTTAGGTAGTCTGCCTACAAACTTTTTTTTTTCTAAAAAATTGATCAGATCTTTCACTGAAGTTTTAACAAAAGTGACATTTTATTTTCATTACATGTACTCAAGTCTTGCTTTTAGCATGTCTTGTAAATTGCTGTATGCTGGTATGCTGTGCATGCTTCAAAACTATCAAAGCTTTTTCTTGTGAACACAAACTGTATTTTGATTACTTGAGTCTCCCTCATTTACGTCAATGTAGATAGGATCAAAAATCTTGCAAAGTGAGTGCAATTACTTTTTGAACAACTGAGTTATTGGCAGTGATTTATTGCATTGTGGGGAAAGCAGTTTTTTCTACTGGAAGAAAGAGATAATCAAGCCCGCTGTCGTTACTGCTTTCCAAATCAAGTCACATACAGAGAAACAAGAGGTAAAGTGGAAGATGGTGAGAGACACAGTGAGGAAGACAGACAAGAGAGAGCAGTGCTAATGAGAATGTCAGAAACAGGAAAGCAATAGAAGATGTTCACAGTGGTGGCACAAAGCTGTTGTGATTAATGGTCCGAATGTTTTTCTCTCAACTCATCTCGCTTGTCTCTTAACTCCTCTCTTGTCTTGTCAACAGCTTGACTAAATAAGTTTCATCACAAGAACACTCTAACATATTAGCTTGTCCACCCATTCAAAACACCCACTGCAGCAGCAAAAGAAGAAACCACATCTCACATTTATATAATGTTTCCATACAGGATTTTTGTTGTTGTTAGTTGTTTGAGTGTCTTCTTATTCCAAAAAAGATATTATTAATATTACGGTATTTTAAAACTAATTCAACTTTAAAGGTTCTTGTTGAATTTATACACAACCCATTCTCCACGTATCACATTCTGACTAATATTTGCACTTCGAGTATGTCCCAATAAAACCAAAACTATCTGCATGGCTAGATAAAAAAAGGAACTTGAAAAGGTTTTTGCCATATGGGTGAATCAACCCTTTCAAAAAGTTATGAACTGTTCTGAAATTTTGTAAACATATTTGTCTGTACATTCTTAAATATGGGCAAAATAACAACTACACAATCGTTTTGCTTTGAATGTCTTTTCAAATTGATTTTTATTCTACAAGTTCTCACACTTTGCAATATATTTACCTTATAGATTTTTCCTCTTCAAATTGACAACAGCTTCAAATGGGGCTCACCTCCTTCAAATACTGTCAAGTAACAGAGCAGAAGGAGAGGAACTACACTCAAACTGGCCAAACTGTATGTTTATGACATGCAGGGTTTACTAAAAAACAATGATAAAGACATCAGGGGGAATTTGCTTTAAAAAGTCATTTAAAGGTTGAACTTTTTCTGCGCTGTGTGGGAACAAACAATATATAATTTTCTGTAACAGTTAACTTAGTTTGGTTTGGAGCAGTCAGGCATCAGTGCTCCTATGCATGTACAGTCAGTTATTTTCAGAGGGCAGAGTGAAAGAAAACCATAAAAGACAGTGTGATTATCTGCACCTGTCATCAGGTCATCGTCATACTTGTCTGTGTATGCTTGGACCCACCAGAGATGAACAATGGATCTATTCAAGGCTCACCCTGAAATCCTCAGCGTGCAGCTGATGATTAAAGTCTCTTCTGATGCCCAGACTACCCTGCTCTCTCCTTTTACCACACACACACTCACAATATCACCTAAGATTTATCTTCTGATTCCTTTACTTCTTCTTCTTTAACTTGAGCATGTGAACTCAACCCAGAACCCAAGATAAAGGAAAGATAAACATCAACAGTTCCTGTGGATAAAGCGAGGAAACAAAACACCTGAAGTTTAAGTTAAGGTATAGTTAATGCAAAGGAGGCGATTCTATGTCGTGCCTCCAAAATAACCTAACCCTCTGAGAAGTTTTAAGATGAGATTCATTCATTTCAAAACTACTGCTGGTGCTGCTGGTTTTCTGTAAAAAGTTTTTCTCAGGTTGAGTTGTTGACTTCCAAGAAACTCCCAGCGGTTCTGTCTAGTTCTCAGTGTGTAGCTCATACTAGTCAGCATTTTCCACTGTGCAGAGCAAGGGCTCCTTGGGAAGTGACTGTAAATAGCAAAAATAAAAGAATATAGTATCCATACAGCCTAAACAGGTTCCTTCTCCACCACACTCACCCTGTCAAATCCTGGTGCCACCTGTAAAGTTTTCCATCTCCGTAGGCTACAGAATGTAGCCCAGTACATATGCAGTTTGCACTGATAACTGGCGGATGTACTTTTTAATAGGTCCTTGTATTAGGCAGATCTGGAAACGGTAGGCTTCTCATTTCAAGCCAGTATATGTTGATTTTGCTGGCTGAAATTACAATTATATAGCAGATTTTATATCAGCTAAAGCTAGCTAGCTAATCAACACCAACTCCCTAAGTCCATGTAAAAGTAATAAATATGCAATTGATGGCTACACACATGATATCAAAATAAAAGACTAAGACAAAAGTCAGCATCTTCACCAGTTGATGATTTAAGTAGAAGACATGGAAATAAAGGAGCAGCATTGTTCTTCTATTGAAGGGTAGAGTCAGTTAGTTTGTGTCCATATAGCCGGTTTTTGACGACAGGGATGGCCCCGCGTGGAAATGAAGCTTGCCAGTGGATACGTACCATCAGCCCTGCGAAAGTTAGCCTAAACTCTGATATAGTAGCAAGCACTCCACACAGTGGCTGTTCCAGTCCTGAATGGGGCTTTTTCATACATAACCTGTAACCCCACAAAATAATAAAATTGGCTCTGTTAGCCAAGCATGCAATGTTAAGAGCAGATAAACACACTGTTTATCCCATTCCTTATATTGTTATTGTTTTATTTTTGGTTTTAAAAAAAGACATTAAAAAAGGCCCCACCCTCCAAACTATTTGAAGTTATCTGTCTTACTACAGCACCATGTACACTGCTTCAGTTGCAGTTGCTTCATTGCAGGATTAAACCAACATATAACAACAACAACAAAACGACAACAACAAATGGCATCGTAATGTTGGAAAACAAATCTAACAAGTGTGTTAAAGTTTGTTTGCCAACATGAGCATCCATTCTCATTCGGATTTGCTTGTATTGTGTGGCTAATCACAAACCGTGAAGTTTTCCTTGTTTCTGACCTCAGCTGCCATTGATCTACAGGGAGCTTCAGGCTGGCATACTGTTCCTGCCTTTGTGCTTGTTAGAGTCAAGTATCAGAGTCTTGGAGGAAATCCATATAAGACAGGCAGCACAGAAATAATGACATGATGCATGAGAAAAGTGGGATGGACAAAGCATGAATATCTAAATAGTGAGATTTGGAGAAAAGATGTTGTTTTGGAATATTTATTAAAAATTAAAAAAAAAAAATTCAAATGATCCACTCTCTCTGACATAACCTTGCCTTTTGTTGTGTAAACTGGATGCAGCATTTTTCTGTTGCACCCATAAACCGTTAATCAATATATATACAGTCTTTAGTTATACCCACGGATGGCGGTCCGTCTGCGGCTGCAGAGCCTGGAGCTCACCATCAGTGTTTCAGTTTAAAAAGTGTTAGGATAACTAAAATGTATTTATTTGTAAGCGGGCTGGTTGGTTAGTTCACTAACGCTAGCTTGCTATTCCACCAACGCTGGCGGTGATCTCCAGGAGGGTTGTGCTGCTGCTACCCGGTCTGGAGCTCTCTGTGTCCGGCTGGAGCTCCAATCAGATCAGTGTTTCCGTGCACTAACCCCACCCAAATCCTTCTTGTCGGTTATTGGCTGGAATGCTGGAACACTGTGTATGTTTCGTGTTGCAGGTTGGCACAGATTATTTTTGTTGCCGTTTGTAGTACCTGGTCTGTCTGCAGAGGGTTTTTTACAGTGTGTTCTGGGGACAGGCAGCTCGTGGATAGTGAGGAGTTTTGCTGCTACAAATGTTGTAGCCTAAAACACGCTTGACATCGCTTAGAGCACCTTTAATTTGCTTGTGTTTTGTCTAATTACATGTTTTATTAAGTTGCAGGGCATTAGATTCACTCACAGATGACAGGGAAGAGGGTTGCAGACACAGAGGAAATGGAGAAGACACTGGGAATTTAAGTATCATACAGGTAACAAGTCACACATTGACACACATCTTATTATATGCTGCTACCATTACGTTGAAAACATACACATACACTATGTTTTTATTTCTGTTCATCTGCCACCTACAATCTGTGTTTGAAGAACTGCCAATTCCACATCCCCTTGTGGTAATTGGATCTAACAACGGCCAGGACAGAAAAGGCGGCCACACAGATGGCTTTAATGACTTAATGATGCAGTACTGATTCCTCCTAATTGGCTACTGGAGGTATACATGGTAGAGGGGTCTTAACCCCTAACAACAAATGCTTGTTAAACAAACAAACAAACAAATTATTAAACAATTAAACAAACAAAATATGATCTGTTAATTGTTGAGCATTAAAGGTGGTGTTAAGTGGATTTAGTTACCATAGGACAGAGCCATGCTAGCTGTTTCCCTGCTGTTTTCAGTCTTTGTGCTAAACAAAGGTAGCAGCTGCAGGCTCCAGTTACATGTTTACCATTCAGACATTAGATTTTTATCAATTTCTCATCTAACTTTCGGCAAAGAAAAACGAATACCTGCAATTTGCAAAATGTCAATCTATTTCTTGAAGTAATCATTTCATTGTAGGACTTTTTGTCATGATCCTGTTTTGGAGTATCTTTACAGTGTGGTAATTTTGATTAAGTCACAGATATTTTCTTCTTTATTGTCCCTTTACATATGATAGTCAAAATAAAACAGCCTGTGTCTTTTGTCCAAAGCTGTTTGTCCTTTTACCAGCCTCTATTATAATATATGTCCATAACTAAAAGGGAAGTTACCCAGCATCTACCTGCTAATGCATCACTGAGCAAAGGCAGAGTACTTGTGAGTTTGATAACTAATTCCACCTAATGAGTTTCCTCTCCTTTGCACTTTCTCTCTCTTTCTCTGTGAGCTCCTATACTGCTTTGAGGGAAAACTCCAGATAAATGTAGAGGGACAGGGGCCAGAGGAGAAAGGTTTCTGGGAAAGACGTAATTTATTCCCAGGCATTTCCAGGGGAACATCATGAATAAATTCAGAGTAGGTGCATTCATACACGTCTCTCCAATTGTTTCATCTTGTCACCATAATAAAAAGGAGAGAAGGGTGTCACTGTTCACAGTATGTGGATGTTTTATTCTTGGAGCTTCTCAGGGAGATAATCCAACTTGTATTGACAACCCGTTCTCACTCCAAATGCGTAAAATACGGACGTTTGGACATTGGCCGTCAGCGATTGATGCAACAAAAAAAGCACCCTTAGGCGTGTGTGTAGAACGTACTGGGGAGAGCAGCATGTAGACGGGGTTTAGTGAGCAGTATGTAAGGGGGACATTCCGTGGAGGGAAGTTCGTCAGGGTGGTGGATGGGTCAAATACAGGACTTTCACGCCTGTTATTACCGCATTTCACAGAAGCTGCTTTCTCTTTAACCGGCTCGTTATTCCCACGGGTCACCAAACCGTAAGCCCACCCACAACCTTTTCCTTAATCTAACAGCGTCGAAAGGGACGCCAATAGTCCCGACCAAGCACGTTTAGGTAAACCGTGTTATATGACCCTAAAGGAGACTTTTAGCGTCAATAAATACGACAAAGGCACCTGACCAAGTGTCAGATGTGATGGGAGTGAGAATGTGTTATTATTGTACAGTATATCTGCCACAAAATTGTATACTGGTCACTACTGTTTTATTTTTTATTATTTAAATAGGGCGATGCAGTGGAGTTTGCATCATTGTTGCACCATTGTTCCAAATCTGTCCTTCATGTATCAAAGAGGTAAGATTAAATTTACCAAAGAGAGGTCAAAGGATCAAGGGACCTCTATGCCAAGATACTTAATGTGACAATCTCCTGCAATAAAATTCTGAAGGTGGCATATTTTGGGTGGCTAGGTTGACAAAATATAATAAAAAATTGAAAATGAAGATATGGTAACAATCTTCAAATCCAGGTATTTCCCTATTTGGAGAAGGCCCTCTTCACATGTTCATGCAAGAAATGATTTGGGCCTAAGCTACTTCAGTAATAGAGTTTTAAACAGGAAGTAAGGATGTTGGCGGTCGGTGCAAATGTGTGTTATGCTAAAAGTATTAAGTAGTTAGTATTTAGTGTTACACTGTTATCCTAAATTAGTCTTAGGAAAGTACTCAGGGCCTGTGCTGACCAGCTTTCACAGGTCTTCACCAACATCTTCAACCTTTCCCTGCAGGCTACCATTCTAGCCTGTCTGAAGTCGCCCACCATCATCCTTGTACCCAAAAAGTCAAATACGGGAAGCCTTAATGACTAAACGCCCAACACCCTTCATCACCAAGTGCTTGGAATGGCTGATCTTGGGTCACGTCAAAGACTGCCTTTCTCCCTCCTTCAACACCCACCAATTTGTCTGTCTGATCTGGCACTCCACCCACTCTCTTGTTCCTGGATCAAGGACTTTCTCACTAACAGACTCCAGACAGTAAAACTTGGACCCAACCTCTACTCCACCTGATCATTGAGCAACAAGGGTGTGTGCTGTGCCCACTGGCTCTCAACATAGCAAAGACCAAGGAGATCATTTTGGTCTTCAGAAAGCACAGAGCATATTTGCGCCCCCTCTACATCAACGGAGACTGCGTAGAAAAGGTCCACACCTTCACCTTTCTGGGCACCACGATCTCTGCTGACCTCTCCTGGACGGCAAACACCCGCCCATGTGTTGAGGTTTGCTCCTAGGTGCAAAGGGCCCGGGTTCGGCTGCCGTAAGTCAATGAACTGACTCACTCATGTTTTTTTTACCTCATTAGTGCCTCCACTGGAATGGTGGTAGAACCGCTACCTCGAGCAGCACAATTGGACCAAAAAAGTTGTTGAAGAGTTGTAGATTGGAGACAGGGCACCAGGCTACTGAACAAGACCGAATGTAACCGTGCAACTGTTTGAGTCTAACGTAATCAAGTGGTGTCTTAGTTCTCGGCATGTTTGAGTTATTAAGCAAGCCTTGTTTCTAATGGATCTTAGGTGATTGTGTTTATGGCAATTCACACAATATCGATGGGGAAGTACATCACACGTGATGTTATCTTGGTAGTTATGTTAAGTTAAATGTTAGAGAAGTGAATGTTGCAGGCTGCATGGTAAGTAGGCTGTCACGAGGAGACCGCGCACCAGGCCATGAACGAGACCGAATGTAATCGTGCAATTTGCATCGCTTCAGCACAGAACAGTTCATATGACTCCGCCCCTGCTATACAGAAACTTAAAGCTATAGCATGTGGTTTCTGCCGCCCTCACAATGACAACAAAACTGTTGGCGCGTCAACATGATACAAGCCTTCCATGACCACACACTGTTTTTGGGTAAGATGCACATTTTTCTTTTTGTAATATACTTACAAATTGCCCTGTTTCTTGAATTGCTGCTCAAAATGTAAAGCAACTTAGGAAATGGAAAATGAACAGCATATATTTGTTTATTAAATGGTCCAGCTAATAAAAACACAAACGGTCAACCATTACAGCCTAGATTCATACTTTGTTTTATCAGCTTGAACAGAACTCAACTGAACTAATGCTGTTTTTAATGAGGTTTGAAGCAACCAGTAGAACTAAGACATCATCAAAAAAATAAAGGACAAAGAAAAATAAGTGAGAAAAAAAACTAAGACTATGTTGGGTTGCTTGTTTGTTTTATTTAAAACAATATCCCATTTTGAAAGAACTTCACTTTTCACTGTGTATACCCTGTCACGGATCATGAGTGGTTAAAGCAGCATCTGCATCTGGTGAAATTCACCTGAGGAAGGTCTGCGTGACCGAAACATTGTGAAATAGAGTATTGTCAAGGCGTAATGGACAGTCTGCGGGACTTCTTTAACAAAAGTTGCTTGTAACCTTTGTCTTTCCGAACCACTTGCCCCAGAAAAGAGGTGTGCAAAAGCGCTTTTGAATCGAGTTATTACAAATGCGATTGGGATTTTAAAATGAAGTTTACTTCTGTAACAAACTTTGGCTCTCATATACAGCTATGCAGCACACTGTTAGAGCAGGAAGAGTAGGATAAGGATTAAACGACTAAATCGTGATTTTATAAAAACACTTTACAATGCTGGACTTTTACATATATATAGCATGTAACAAGAAATAATTTAACGTAGTGTTAGGGTTAAACGCTGCGGTATAGGCGCCAAGAGGGGCACGGGCACAAGGGGACAACTGATGTAAAGGTTAGGGTTCACTGTGTCGGTTTAAGGGATCCTTAAAAAAATCACTCATACTGTAATGTTTTGTATAATATATAAGCCACATAAGGTTTATTCAACACCAACTCCTACACACAAATAATTTAGCATCACTCGGCTGCCAGAATCCATCACACACTTGGAAAGTTAGGCAAACGACATGCTGGTGCAAGTGGTGTTGAGCTTTTTAGTGATTAAACTTCTTTCAACTCCAGCTTTCAAAATGAGTCTAACTCTAAACTCAATATTCCACATAAAGACAGTATAGATTGATGTCAAGCACCCATCCAGCCAGTGGATATATATGGGCTGCTTGAGCGTAAAACAGATGACTGGAAGTGAAGAATAAAGAAGATCATTATATTTGCTGTGGCTTATCATGATCTGAGTGAACAAAGAGTGTACAAAAAGTGTCTGCACTCCAGCGTGATCTCGCAGTGGTGTATGACCAGCACACTCAGGGGGGTTCTTGCATTAATGGATTTAGAGCAATTCCATAATCCTGTGTTCATATTCCCAAGTGTGTGCATGTGTAACGTGAGGGTTCGATATGTGGTGATGGATCACTCTTTATGGGAGTAAACAGCGAGATGGAGACGGATAACTTTCTCAGTACCGTACTTTTACTGAACACACATCATAACAACAACACTTCCTCGTTCCCCATCTTCCACGTGACTGAACTAACGAATCAGAAGCGAGAACTTAAACTGAGGTAAACGTGAGGGAATCAGAGAGGCAGATTCAACAGAATGTTCTGACTGTTAAATATATAAACATGTAAATATGTAACTAACAATCGTGTAACATAAATATGTAAATGATTAACTGACTATTGTACATTTCTAGTAAATAAACTCAAACATAAATTACATTAAATTCTGAGCCTTACAACTTTCAAATATAAATTAACTCCACTTCTAAACCTTACACATGTATGTGAGTAGTTGGGGAGTAGGAAGGGATGAATGCATATTTGTGCTTGTTATTTATCCAACAAATTCCCCAAGACTGTTTATATGTGGTGTACAAACAGTATGTATGACCTGAAAATAGGCTACTGTATGTGTAGAATGTTTACTTGTGTTTTGACTAGGGCTGCACAATTAATCGCAATTTCATAAAAAAATCGCAATATGAACTAGTATAATATCCAAATTGCACGAGGGCTCAACATTTGTTAAAGGCAATATATATGTCAAACCATTCCTAATTAAGTATTGTGGAGCTGAAGAGATGTCCCGGCCTAGAAATTGCATCGTACAGACTAAAGAAAAAATTAAAATGATCTCCTTTGGTACAAAATGATCATTCCCTCCAATATCGTGCATCATATCGCAATCACTTTATCAGTCAAAATGATCACAATTAGATATTTTCCTTACATCGTGCAGCCTTAGTTTTGACTTCTCTGCACCAAATGTTATCTGAACAATGGTGTTTTTTAGTGACTAAGAACATATTGCTGTGAAATTTGTCCCCTGACATCAACAGCTTCACTCAATATGAGGCTTATGATAGGTAATTTCACACAAGCAAAACAGCCTCCTCAAAGCTGCAACAACAGAAAAATAATTTATATTTTTACAGTTCACGTTGCAGGGTTCAAATTGATTTATTAGAGAATTAATTGTTTTCTGGATGAGCTCTATGGTTTATGTGTATATAATGTATGTGTGTGTGTGCAGGTGGATGGCTGCATCTGAAGCCTTAATGGTTTACGTGCTGTGGTGTGCTGCTGAGAGGTCTGCTGCGTTAGGACAGGCACATAAGTAGTTGTTCAATTGCCAGTTTAAAAAGACTTGTTCATGATGTTAGAGGCTGAAACAGACAGCAGGAAAGCCTTCCAGATGCCTCTGGAAAAAAGCATTAACTCCATGTGAAATACATTTGATTCATGTAGCTCCAGTGAATGCCTTCTTATTGGAAGATCAACGGCGCTATTTTACAGCATATAGGATTTTATTTGACGAAGGCCATTGAATGTGCCAGTTCTTTTAGTTGTAAGATCACCTATGTTGTTATTCTGTGTTTGCAGTTATATAGCAGTACCCTATAAATGAACAACCACATATCAATACCAAGCAATTGTTTATAGTTCCACAGAGACCATTTTAAAATAGCTTCTACCTGTCAACTTTAATAATCCTGCACAGTAACTGCTCTTGACCCTTCTGTGGAAAATCAGGTTGCATAATCAATGGAACTGCAAAACAACGTGAGCGCAAAAAATCAATGATGCCGAATGATGAGAAAATAAATCAGAAACAATTCTGGCCTCTTTCTCCTTTTTTGTTTGTAATGATATTGCTAAACTGACAAAGGCAGTCCTCATTAAGTGGCCTCTTGTTAATGATTTTGTCTTGTCTCTCTTCTCTTCTTCTGTCCTGTCCTCACTTTCACAATCCAAAAATGGAGCTGTATTGCAGAGACTCTTGTCTTTGTTCTTTCCTCTGTATATAACTTGATATGGAGCTCAGCGCAAATTCTTTCAGGAAGACTTGTAAATAACTTCAACCACCACTATCTCTTCATAAAACTATTCAGCTGTTAAGAGGCGTTCACTTTTCAGTAAACCAACCAAAATTGGCCACGTAATTCATGATCCAAGATTCATCTTAAATATATATTTTTTTAATGACGGAGTCTAATCCCGAAAGACTCTGTACATTCCATATTATGCTTATGTACAATAAATCTGCAACAAAGTCTCTCCTGATTTAAATGATGTTGGCTGAAACTTGGGGGTCTATTCATGAGGATGTGCATTATTGATCATGTTCCTCAAAGGTCAAATATGTTTAGTTTAATCATTAAATGCTAATATATTGTTCCATGGTGCAGGTCCGCATTTATAGCACCAGTAAAACTCAGAAAAAGCTGGGTGACTCGTTAAGCTTGTTGAAAATCGTCAACTTTAACCCTTAAGTGTGTAGCTTGGCGCAGCGCCATTGCAACCATACACAACACTGGCTTAAGGCTGTTTTATGCTTTTGCATCGAATCGAGGGCGTACGCCCGCAGACCCCTATGCATCGACGTGAACCCCTCTCCGATCCCTTTGCCGTAGCTCGACGCGCACCTCCAAAAATGTTTAACTTTGCGTTGAGGCGACGCAGAGCGCAAGGACTGTGATTGGTCAACTCGTCCCGTGTGTTGATAGTTGGTGTTTGAAGCAGCTTACTGTGGGGAGTAGCAACACGCTAGTTCACTGACATAAGCTTTGCAAATAATCTCAGGCATATTTTGGTTACAATGACGGGGTTATCCGTTTTTAAAGGTTCTATATGTCAGTAACGTTTTGAAATTAGCACTTCGCCAGCCAGCAGTACTTTGTGGGCAGTTTGTGCTAAAGTTTGCTTGCTAAAATAACATAAACTGTCTCTTTTATGTTTTGTGACCCTCCGGAAACCACACCCTCCCTAGTGTTTTGGCGGTGAAATGCACCGCGGTGCAAAGAAACGTGTTCAATGCCGACACAGAACTCCAGAAGAGTCACGACGCATAAGCATAAAACGTCCTCACTAGCTCTGCCCTCTTATCCATAATTCGTCACGTCCGTTTAAAGAAAAAAAAATTGCAAAACTCCAGGCTTCAAAGTAGTCCACAAACCAGTGGGTGACATTACTGCTGCTATGGCCATTATTTTTACTGTCCATGGCAGCATTCACTGAATGTTTATATAATTTAAGCACATTGAAAGCAGTAGGCTATGAAGTCACATGCCCCAGACAATGTCAGGCTGTTGACACTGCTACATCTAATCATCACTTTAAAGACTCACTACTTCATGCTCATAATGCAGCTTCATGTTCACATGCAGCAGAGAGAAAGTGATTGTGTCTTACACACCGTATAATTAGGCATTTGTTTTCGACCATCTGCAGCTACTGAAGGGTTGCTTTTTGTTTATTTGTAAGGACACTTTGGTGTGTACACACATCGGCTGTCACAGAGAATAGAAATGCCACCTTTCACAAAGCCTCCCTTGACTTTGTTTTATGAGCTCATGCGAACATTTGGATTGTTTGTGTGTGTGCTTTTGTCCAAGGTGCTTCATTACAATAAACTTGATGGTGATTTCTGTGATTGGTTGGTCTCTTTTCCCGGACCTCAATTTCTGAATGTGTGTGTGACTCTGAAAGTCCAATAGCAATCTCTTACTGCCGCAGTCTCTCTCATCTGAATTTTACAGCTCGTCTTGTCTGTAAATGGAAATAATGACTTCAGCATGACTGAATGAATTGAGTTGCAGTACTAAATCATTTCAGTTACACTCAGAGGTCAGTGAATATAGAAGAGGCACGGCCATGCCCTACTCCATCTCATGTTTATAAAAATGTATCATAGTGCTGTACACCGAGTGCATACATCATGCAAAACAAAATTTTAAAAGGTACCTGCCATCAATGGCTCTGTGTGGGCTGAAAAATGTGTTTGTCTATTTTGCAGTGATAAGCAAGCTCTGTTTTCACTTACATTTTTCTCATATGTATGTCCATATGTTTGTGTGTATACTTATTATCTTACAGTAATTCTCAACTGGGGCCCCACAGCAAACGTACTGTCACAAATTTGTACAAAAGTTATACATCCTCACATCTTTCAGCTAACACACACATCTCTCTTCAACATACTTCAAATTTTTCCACCCAACTACTAACACTATCAGCAATACATTTCTGCACCACTGCAAACACTACCAACAATACAACAGACCACACAGATACTGTCTAGCATATCAATGCCATAATAACACATTAATGAATATCAAACACTGATTAGGAATGCCTACGCTTGGTTTTCTGTTATTTGTTTCTATTTATGCTACTCTCAATTAGGGCTGGGCAATATATCAATATTGGATATATTGTAATATCGTAACATGGTAAGTGTTGTCTTTTCAAGGTTTTACAGGCTGCATTACAATAAAGTGATGTCATTTCGTGAACTTACCAGACTGTTCTAGCTGTTCAATTATTTACCTTTACTCACTAAGTCATTAAATCTTTTCTGGAGAATATCTGATTGTGTAAATGGCATTTTGTTAAATCACCAATAGCCAACCATACAATATTGTTGTAAAATCGACATTTAGGTATTTAGACAAGAATATTGTGATATTTGATTATCTCTCTATCGCCCAGCCCTACTCTCAGTGGACATTAGCGTCAGGCTCAATCTCTGGTTTCTTTGGTGTTTCTATTGGCGCTCCAACATGGACAAGTCTCCTGGCCCACTTTGGCCCAGTAAGCATGAACATTGTCATTAATGAAATCTCCCCATTTACCAGGGTTACTGTTGTATGGATCATCTGGTCATGTGCTTACAGCAGCTGCTCTAAGCAACACTACTACTACTACAACAACAACTACTACTAATAATAATAATAATAATAATAATAATAATAATAGTAAAAATAAACTTGACCAAACCAACCTAAATCGTGTATAACACTATGCACTTCTATATAATCAGTACTAATAAATAACATCCACTTTAAAAACAATTCAAATGTCTAAATGGAAGGCAAATTATTTCTTTAATGTGTTGTATTTTTTTGTGTGTGAAGAGTTTAAAGTCATGGAACAAAGGAAATACAATGGACACTTACACAATAGACCTCCAGTTTCATAACCACCATCACATTAAGGCTAAACATGGGAAAATGACAAAGGCCTAATCTAAGTATAGCGGCTGGTCTATCTGTGGACAAATAATAGGACTTAAATTCAATAGTTTTTGTTTTGTTGATTCATAGATACATGCACTTATGCACACACACACCAACATTTAGCAACTTTTTTTATCAGGAATAAATGAGTAAAATTGTGCAGCCTGATGTACTTTGTTAATCAGATTTTCAAGCTATCTTTGGTTCAATAATGACTCAACAGCATAAGCTTGAGACAGACTCAGAATAAATGCTTAAAAATGAAATAATGGCTTTCATACACCCGACCAGAAGCCACAATATGCTGTTTCTACTAATATGTACTAATATGTAAAATGTGCTCAGAGCTGCAGTACCATATTTGATATATCCTTCAAATTTCAAGTTTGGCTTCAAATCTCATCTATTTAAAAGACTCCATGTCATGGGTCCCACATGAACACCAAACACCAGCCAGGCAATGGAGAAGGATGTCTCAGCGTTGGAACCCATAATAGACTGGGCCTGCAGGAGCAGTTTTAGACAATCACTGTCTTTTCAATCTGTCTCAGATTGTGTGATTAGCGAGCAATCTACCGCAGGCAGCATCATCCAAAATCTAATTTGTGCAGCTGTCACAGTAATTTCTCTATCTGTTTGCTGGAGACACAACCTCCCTCCTTAACGCAGGTAGACAGGCGTCAGATTGGCCTCCCGTCTGATGCACATTGGGCCTGCTTTTAGGAAGGGCATGTATGTTTATAGTATATGTACATCAATGAGACAGAGAGAGAGAAGACAAACATAGTAAGTGCAGGATGTCTTGCCAGCTTTCGGTAATTAAAGAAACCCTGCACACAACATACGCTTTAATCAGACGGGTAACCAATGTTTCGCCTCAGTTGGAGTTACTCAGAATGACAAATGCTATATGACATAAATACAATGGCCACACATACGCAACTAATCACTTTAAGACATTGCAAGATGCTCGGAGGAAATGCCAAGGCACATGAGGGGTTATTCTTTAAGCATTCATCTCAGTTTGAGAATCCAACTTCAGCAAATAGAATCTAAATGGTGGTTCTGAAGCTGTCATGTTCTTGTATATTATAAAGAAACCTTCACCACACATGTTGCTTTCTGCTAAAATAATATTATGAGGAAAGAGTGAAGGTGAGGAGGTAACCTCAGAATACAGATTATCAATTTAAACAGAGGTCAGAGTTAAGTGACTGTGAGACTCAGCAGATATGGAGCTTAACAGTAAAATGATTTCAACAAGGTTTTTTTTTACACTTAAAAAGTAGATTACATTTTAATTATAGTTTTATTCTGTGCTACTGGAGAGTAAAGCTATCTGACTTGTGATTCACTCGGTTCTTTAACCCAAGTCTTTAAATCGCAAATCGGGTCTCTAGTTTAAACCCGGATCAGTTGAGTCCTATTACAATTCAATCTAAAATGATACGAGTGCCACACCCAAACCTCTTGCAACATTAGCTACTACTATTCCTAGCCATCTTAGCTTCAAAAAGCTTTATGACTTACAATTTTGTAGGCAACAACTCCACAAATCAACTTGTTGACTTGTGAGTTGAGTTGACTTGTGAGTTGAGTTGACTTGTGAGTTGCGTTGACTTGTGAGTTGCGTTGACTTGTGAGTTGCGTTGACTTGTGAGTTGCGTTGACTTGTGAGTTGCGTTGACTTGTGAGTTGCGTTGACTTGTGAGTTGCGTTGACTTGTGAGTTGCGTTGACTTGTGAGTTGCGTTGACTTGCTCGCGCGAGTCAGTCAATCCCGCGAATCAGCCCTCAACATTGTCATGAGTGGATCTGATTCGAGTGAAGTCTCCTTCAACAAGCCATTATTTCACTTGTGAAATAAAATACAATGTTCTGCACCTAGCCTAGCTAGGCCTACTGTAGGTTTTGATGTATGTGGTATGTTAAAATGCAATTAGGTTGATCAGAGTCTGAAACATTGCAAGCTTGACTCCGCTGCAGCTTGCCTCGGTTCGTGGCTTGAGCCTGCCTTGGCTCGCAGCTCGGGCTCGGACTCGCAGACAAATCGCGAGTCCTTGATTACTTGTGTGCTCTCGCATGAGTCAGTCAATCGCGCAAATCAGCCGGCTTTGAGTGGATCTGTAGCAGACGAGCGAGTGAGCAAGCTCCGAGTAGAGCAAATCAACAACATAAGCCAGTCTTTCACTTCTGAAATAACATAGTGTTCTGCAAGTAGCCTAGTCTGAACAATTAATCAAATTTTAATCACGATCACGATTTTGACTTCCCACGATCAAATTTTTGTGATCGAGCGATACATTTAAATGCGTCATTTTTTTTGCAAACCCAATCTACCGCTCCGTAAACCACTGATCATGTGCCATTTGCACGGGTGCACCTAATGTCCTGGCATCCGCAGCAATGTTGTATCAATATGGTCTAATTTTGCGTTACATGACCCATTTTTTATGTAAAGCATGTCTGTGTTGGACCTCTCCTCTACTCTCTCTCCTCTTATTCTCCACGCAGCCCCGCCACACAGCGGCGCCGGTCCACACTTCTGACATTTGTCCAGTTTTAATTGTTATTAACACAGCTGTATATTGTTAAGCAGGAGAGGCAAACCTGTATTTGTACCAGTGTTTCTGCCGGTAACTCTTCTATCGCGGTGGCCACGGCGAAAAACACAGAAGAAGTTATTGAATGCAAATAACTTCAGTTGGTAGAGTAATAGCACGTGAGACGGAGCCTGCTGGACCTGCAAGAGATGTGACCCATGGCCAGAATATCATAGTTCATAAAAATGCAGCGCGGTGACGATACAGACATTTCATACACACAACGTGTGTAACTCTACTGACCCGCCATTCAACCCGTGCTGGACCCATTCATAATGAGTAGCATCCATCACACTCCCTCTCTCTCCCTAGCTCTTTTAGTTAGTTATTGTTACAAACAAGTGAAGAAGCTTTCTCAGAGATACATAAAAAAAAAAAACCTACGCTATTTATTTCAGATAGCTAATTTTCATTTACATGTGTTGCAGCTGTATGTCTATACAACATACAACTTCAACTTAAGAAGAATGTAGCATAATATGGATGTGAAAGCAGTTATAAATAGCCTATGTGACAATAAAATATGTCTTGGTTAAAATCATCTTGGTTAAAGATAATCGAGATAATTAATCGTGATCACAATATTGATCAAAATAATCGTGATTATCATTTTGGCCATAATCGTGCAGCCCTATAGCCTAGCTAGGCCTACTGTAGGTTTGGTGTACAAATGTGATACGTTAAAATGCAATTAGGCTGAGCACACAGTCGATTAAATAAAAAAAAAGGTTTCTTATTCCTAGCAATACTGACTCAAGTGATTCAAGTGACTCGCACAACCCGGTTCAGTTTAGTGAGTGCCTCAGAATAACCCTAATCCTTAATAGGAATCAAGTTATCCAGGGCTACTGGAGAGGTCTCGACCCTTAGGTTGGGAAACAATGGTCAAAGACACTTGGACTGCATCCGAAAAACACCAGGCAACAGTCCTATTGGACCTTTCAAGGGGTCCAAAGATCAATCACACGATGATTAAAAGGTTAAAAAAAAAATCCCGTTCCACTTTGACTCTTTAAGAATTTTCTATATTTCTTGTTAAAATACTGGAATATTTTAACACTTAAGATCTAAAAAATCTTTTAAATAAACAAAGTGAGAAAGCAAAATTACAAAGAAGAAAGGTTTGGAATCTGTACCCAACACACAATTCATGAAAAACGGCATCTATTGTACATCCTACTGCAGAGTAAGCAGGTCCCCTACAATTGATCCCACTGAAGGTAAGCACAACACTGCCCCCTGCTGGTAGTAAGGTTCAATGCAGTGGGAACGTTCAGCATTCAACACTGCACCCTATGAGTGCACCTGATTAGGTTACTTACTTAGGTTTCTTAAATCCTCTACGACAGTAATCAGAATAGTTTATAGACCAAACTACTAATCGAGAAAATAACTGACAGATAAATCGACTGATCGAGTTGCAGCCCTAGTAAATTGAAGCATTTTCAGTTTGTCCATAGCTGCAAATTATACAGCCAAGTAAACTCTACAATTTAAAAAGTGTGATCATCAAATATCATTGAGTCAGCTCTTGATCAAATAGGTGGGGCTCACCTTGCGGGTGTGCTTTAGACGCACAGCCTTAGAGCAGCTGGAACAACCACGCGCTTCCTCTGGGAAACAAGCGAAAATCAGATAAAGAAAACCGCACATCTAATTATTGATAGAACATGTCTCAGACGTTATTTCTTTTCAGTTTTACTGAACAAGGTAGTCCAAGGTAATGTGACATCACAGACAGCAGAGTTAAACACGTTTGGGCCAGACAAGATATAAAGTGGCTGACTGACTTAAAGCTCCAGATAAATTAGGTAATGTTATAGTTAGCTATAGTTGTCATTTATTTCAATACACTACTTGGGAAAATAAATGTAACTTCACATGTTCCATTACTGGTTACATCCCATATTGTTACTTTGAGAATATTTAGATTCACTCAGGTCAGAATTACTTGAACGGGTATCGATTTCTTAAATGGCAACTTGGAATTTTCCCAGTTCTGTAGAATATAGCAACTTGCAGTCTTCAGACCAAAAGCCTGAAACAATGTTATTCACACCTCTTCCACACTAATTGTTTCAGCCAGGCTTCTGACTGAAGAAATGCATCTAGCTTATACATTTTAAGTCTTTAGTTTGCCATGAGCAGAAATTTTAAGTACAGACGCATTAGCAAAGTGCCAAGTTTTTCATTGGTGCATTAGACTTAAAAAGTTGTGATTAAGTGGTCATATGTACATATTTCTTAGAATCCCAGCCAATGCAAGGGTTACCATATATTTTACACACACCTAAATTGAAGTTAGGCCCAGGTGTCATGTGATTTGCAGCTACTTATACTGTAGTGTCCCCACTCATACTGCAAGATCTGAATCACCACATTACTATTGCATGCATAATCACTTTATTTCAACTTTAATGCAATTTTTAGCCACGATGAATGAAAAAGTCAAAACACTAGTATACACATTATTTATCTTTATTGGCCAGAGACAAACAGCTCAGACAAGGACTCCAAACTGTTTAAGAACATCTGTGTACTTTGCAATCTTGCCCTCAACGTTCTTTTCTGCCTGCTTGGTCAGCTTGATCAGTGTCTTTTTCTTGCCGTAGCGAAGCTTAGCCTTCTCCTTTCTCTTCTCCTCCAGGGTAGCGGTGATGGCCTGGTACTTCCAGCCAACCTCATGTGCCAGACGCCCAAGCAGAGCGAACTGAGTGGGAAAGTCAAAAGTCAGTCAGTTCATGGTGCATACTTGCAAGTTTACATTTACTAAGAGATAATCCTTATTGAGAATAGTAATTTACAAAAAATACATTTTGGGCATGTTTAAAGCTTCAATTTGAGACACATCTTGTCCCAGACTTGACTCAGTAATTAGATCCGAAAAGTTTGTCTCATCAATAGATGATCAGCTTCGGGAAAAAATTCTCAGCATTGTCAAGTTAGAACATTTGTGGCAGGTAAATTGAAGAGTTGCAAAAAATCACCAACTGTTTTGATATTCAATTAACCGTTTGAGTAATCTGAATATTTTATAGACCAAAATACTAAAGACAAATCGACAGAAGTTGCAGTCCTAATAAAATTAAGCATTTTCAGTTTGTCCATAGTTGCAAATTATACAGCCAAGTAAGCTCTACAATTTAAAAAAGTGATCTTAAATATTCTGTCAGCTCTTGAACAGGCGGTGCTCACCTTGCGAGTGGGCTTCAGACGCACAACCTTAAGAGCAGCTGGAACAACCATGCGCTTCCTCTGAAACAAGCCAATAAATAAATAAGATAAAGAAGAAAACAGCACACCTAAACACTGATAGAATATCATGTCTCAGACGTTATTTCTTTTCAAAGTTGTACTCAAACAAGGTAGTTTAAGGTAATGTGACATCACAGACAGAGTTCTACATGTTAGGCCAGACAAGATGTGGCCCTTTGTTTAAGATTCATCACCTTGTCATAGGGCGGGGGGATACCGTCAAACACCTTCAGCCTATCCAGAGCAGCCTGTCCTCTCTTGGTTTTGTGGGGCAACATGCCTGTTGAGAATTTTAATGTTCAAAGTTTAATTTAAAAAAAAAAAACACAATGTTTGTCCTCGCACAAATACGTCCCCACTCAACTCAGCAATCAGATCCGAAAAGTTGTCTCATCAATGGATGATCAGTTTGGGATTAAGAGCTCATCACTGTCAAGCAAGGACCAACTTGTGGAGGGTCAAATAAAGGCAAAGATCACACCCAACAGATTTAAATTTTTTAAGTTTGATCCAACACTGGATCTTTGTTGGGTTCTTATGACTTGTAGTTAAGGGCTAGACCAATAGGGCATCTCCGCTACATACAAACCACTTGAATATTGCATGCCTCACGTAAAATTTAAGTAGGTCATACTTGTGTGTAGGCTGCATATGGAGCATGTCTAAACCTACTCTGATTAAATTGAAATCTACTAAAATTATTCCAGATTTTTCCCAAATGCATATATTGTATATTATTTTTCAGTTAGGGAAACAAGTGTGAATCTTTGACCAGTATTTAAATTATTTGTTATGGTGAGGAAGTTCCCATGTCCACAGTAGTGTCACATTCTCACCTCTGACAGTCCTCCAGAAAATCCTGCTGGGAGCTCTGAAGTGGTATGGTCCACGAGAGGGGTTGGTGTTCATCCTCTTACGCAGGAAAGCCAGGTACTTCACTGTAGAGGGGTAGATTATACAGACATCCCTTAAACAGTTACAAATACATCAAGGTACCAAACCGTAGCAGTCATAACTTCAGTATTCAATGCTGATGTCTCAGATGGTAGTGCATGTAAGGTAGTCTCATGGTCATTGAAACTCGAATAATAAAATGGTAAATCATCACTGACAAGCATTTAATAAATTCTTAATTGTACATGCATGCAGTTTACTTACGCTTGTTGCGGTAGAAGTTGCCGGAGATATTGATGCCTTCGCATCTCACCACCACCACTTTGTGTCCTAAAAGAACAATAGTTTAGCGTTTTGGACTAACAGAACCTGGTCCTGTTAATGATCTGTGTCCCGTCTCAGATGGTAGTGCATGTGAGTTTTCTCATGGTCGTTAAACTCAAGCAATGAGGTAACAGTCATCATCATTGACAGACAGGGGCTCCTGACTCATGCGCGATTCAATTTTTCAATGTAACGTCAAAATGTAAAAAAAAAATCTTACCCAGCAAAACTTGTTTAGCCACAAGGGCGGCAAGCCGGCCAAGTAGATGGCCCCTGCCATCAAGCAGCAGAACCTGCAAGTTTAAAGAGAAAAAGATAACTGACCTAAAATCATACGGACAGATCCTGGTCATGTTTTATTTAACGTTACTATATTAACGCTTAGACAGACACTGCAATCAATTGCTAACTAAAATGATTATGAATAACTGAAACTGTTTCTCAATGAGCCTTGTGGTATTTGCCACATGGATTAAGACATAACGTTAGCTTAGCATTATCCTTAAAGCATGATAACATTAACTTAGATTTAAATAACACAGGTGAACTATCAAGTATAACACCGTGACATTAATTTAAGTACATGATCTATCAAATGACCAATTGCGTATTTTACCAAGACCTATAGATAGATAGCAAGCTAACGGCATTAAGTTGTTAGGGAAGCCGCCATGATGAAGGCATGTCCACTCAGCTACGGCTAGTTGTCTCAAAAGGCCTAAAATAAAGTCCTAAGGGTAACACTAAACAAAACAACGATTACACAAAGGAATGTCACAGTTCTCTCTCACATGTTAACTAACAAAATACCAGCTTTGACTTACACTAAATAGCAAAAAAAGACATTATGATTACGCAGCAGCTGCCCACCTTATTGAACCGGTCCGCCATGATGAGCGAAAAGAAAGACGCACGGGGTTGCCCGTACTAAAAGACAGGGGTAGGCGGAAGTGACGACATTTTTTTCTTTCTCGTGGGAAATGTGTATGTACAAATCTACAAATGTTCCATTGCCACCGTTGTATGGAGGGAGAAGTTTAGATAAACTTTAATCCAGATTTTTTTTGTTTCCAATAAATTGATGCTTTCTTGATTCGTCAGTTAGTGTTGTAAGATTTAAACGTGGACCTTTAGTGAAAGCAGTCTTCTGTTGCTGGGCAACAGTGGGCCAATACCATAAGCTACGGTGGCCGACAGGGGCAAATGCCCTGCAACTTCAGAAAACACATGCAAATAGGCAAAACACAAGCAAATTAAGAAAACAACTTCATTAATTTGACAACACATGCGCAACATTCAGCAAACGCGCTGCATATACACACAACACAACCTAATACACAAACGCGCTGCATATACACAACACAACCAAATACACAAACGCGATGCAAATAAAAACCGATGCAAACAGAAAAGCACACAAACCACGAAAACAAATGCAAGTACAAAACGCGCTGCATAAAGAATCCACAACGGAAGTGCTCCAGGCCTGTAGAGGAGCAGCTGAGCGGAACAGCTGATTTTAGACCCCACGGAACGAGAGAGAGAGAGCAAGCGAGCTGATGAGCGGTTTGTTTTGAAACGGGACCAAAAGTGAAGATAGCGACGACATAACAAGGTTAGTATTCATTTTAACATTTGGCCCTCCTCTTTTACAGTATTTTAACAGAGCAACAGGTTTACGTAGCTAGCTGCTGTGTTGAGACTGACTTCTACAATAGTTTGCTAGTGACAACATTGTGTGTCTGATCTTTCATCGCTAACGTTGGTCCGCAGTGGTGAGGATAACTAACTGCTTAACTGGGCACCTGAGTGTTTGGATTGCATTAACGTTAGTTTCCTCTTCTCTGAATCGTCTCTACATATGATAGAATATGTGTTGATCTGCGAGGTAACTTTGCATAAGAGGAAGGAGCATTAGATATGCTCAAGAAGAAATAAAGATCAGGGAAAGGTGACAAGGAAAGAGAGGTGAAATAATTAAACAAAACACAGGGTAAACAGTAATATACAGAGAGATATAAGATCAGCAGACATTTCATTCCTCTGATGTAACCTTTCTCTTTATTTAGTGATGATATGTATGCTATACGTAATGTTTGTTTTTTAGTTGATTCATCATATCAATGTCAATATTTCAGACTTCCATGTTTTGTCCCTTCTGTGGCCAACACCAGAGCACTGTTCAAGTGCTCATGTGGAAAAATTTACAGTTTTTGGCACAAGCTGAAGACAACACAAGTAGACGCAAAATAAAAGGGTTCACCACACTATTTTGAATACTAATTAGTAGCAACACACAATAGCTCATATATAGTTTAAAATATGAAGAGGTCATGATTAGATTTGACTGATTTATTTCAACATTTTAACAGCTTCTATAATAATGTAGTAGTTCTTGGTACATAGAATTAAATATTAAATCTGAATCTTCTGCACTCCTGGTTCTGGATAAGTCTTGAGGAGATGGCAGACTGCAGCTGAATATCTTCTCTGTAGACCGGATGATGTTCCTGTCCTTGTCAAACATGTTGCTTTTTAATATTTTTCTCCCGAAATGCTTGTTACTAACCTAACTCTGGGAGTCATTCCCGGAGTCCTTATGTTCTTTTCGCCCAGCAAGTTTCCTTGGATCAGGGAGGCTCCAACATCATGGTAGCAGCTGTCGCCATGGTCCCGCTACACATCCTGCAATGCCGTGTTCATCCTGCTACGCTCTGCTGTGCCCTGCTACGTCCTGCTGTGCCTTGTAACGCCGCACAGTGCCCTGCTATGCCATCAACTACTACAAAGAACTACTACAAACTACTATTTTTGTGACTGTTATTGCCACTCTTCATTCTAACCCCAACCGGTCGTCAGACACCGCCTACCAAGAGCCTGGGTCTGGGTCTGGGTCTGTCCTAGGTTTCTGCCTAAAAGGAAGTTTTTCCTCGCCACTGTCACACTGTTGCTTGCTCTGGAGGAAACTACTAGAACTGTTGGGTCCTTATAAATTATGGAGTGTGGTCTAGACCTGCTCTATCTGTAAAGTGTCTTGAGATAACGCTTGTTATGAATTGATACTATAAATGAAATTGAATTGAATTATGTTTGTCAGGGTCAGCAGTGGCAACAACTCACAATGTTAAAATAAGAAGAACATAAAGCTGTTTGCAAAGTCTTCAACAGTGGAAATGTACATTGTTATTCTTTGGTAGGCCTTTCCAATTTCCTCCTTGTATTTCTGCACTGTAAAAGGGGGGTCTGTTCCTGGGATGTATCTTACTTCCTGAGCATCAGGGTACAATAAAACATGTAAACCATCTTCCATATCCTGGTTAAAATCTTTCAGCTTCTTTACAGCAGCCAGCAGTTGATTAGATGACCATTCAGGTTGAATATCAAGGGGAAGTGACTTTCCTCTCACAGGTTTAAGGGAATCACCTGTCATCTTCATAACTCCAACATAAATCTGCAGAAAGTAAAGGAAATGGAAAATGGCACTAGATGTGAGCGATATATTTAATTATAATAGAAACAATGTTAAAAAGAGCATACCTTTTGCTAATTTCTGTTTCTTCATCATTAATATTTCCTGCAGAGCATTTTAGAACACATTTAATATGCTAGTTATTGAAGTAGACAAGCCACATAGTGCAGAGGTGTACGGTATTTCAATAAAAGAACACAATGTAAATTTTCTGTAAAAGTCTTCTAACTACTGATTTTTCTGTAATACAACTAAAAATCCATTTGCCAGCACTAGGCTGTGCATTAGCATGTGTACTGGTTGTAGGCATCTCCTCAGGGACGTTGTTTGCCACATCTTTTAGAAATCTGATGTTTTTGCCACACGCACAACAAAACCCAGGAAAGCTGTCAAGGCAGATCCACAATATGGACAGTACATCTGTGGGGAAAAACAACAAAAAGACAAATGCTTGCAAGGTCGACAAGTTAATATCAGAGAGTGGATATTTTGTTTATAGTAAAAAGTGTCTGCTGATCTTCTGTATATGGATGTTTACCCTGTGTTCAGTTTAATTCTGTCACCTCTTTCTTTCCTTGTCACCTTTCCCTGCTATTTATTACGCCTTGAGCAAAATAATGATCTTATGCTCTCTTCCTCTCTCCTAACCATCTTCCTATTTTGTCTTAAGGTCCTTTCTCTGCTTCCTTAATTTCGTCCTTAATCTTCACATTTTATCCGTTTTCTTCAACCCTTCTCTCTCATCCTCATCTCGCTGTGCTCGCTCTGTTTATCTACTCTCTGCTTCTCTTTTTGCCCCTTAAACGTAGATTAATTTACATTTATTTTTACATACCTTTTCTACTCTCCTTTCCCCCCTTTTTCTTTTTCCAGTTTTCCTCTCTCCACCTTCCTCTTATGCAAAGTTACCTCGCAGATCAACACATATTCTATCATATGTAGAGACGATTCAGAGAAGAGGAAACTAACGTTAATGCAATCCAAACACTCAGGTGCCCAGTTAAGCAGTTAGTTATCCTCACCACTGCGGACCAACGTTAGCGATGAAAGATCAGACACACAATGTTGTCACTAGCAAACTATTGTAGAAGTCAGTCTCAACACAGCAGCTAGCTACGTAAACCTGTTGCTCTGTTAAAATACTGTAAAAGAGGAGGGCCAAATGTTAAAATGAATACTAACCTTGTTATGTCGTCGCTATCTTCACTTTTGGTCCCGTTTCAAAACAAACCGCTCATCAGCTCGCTTGCTCTCTCTCTCTCTCGTTCCGTGGGGTCTAAAATCAGCTGTTCCGCTCAGCTGCTCCCTCTACAGGCCTGGAGCACTTCCGTTGTGGATTCTTTATGCAGCGCGTTTTGTACTTGCATTTGTTTTCGTGGTTTGTGTGCTTTTCTGTTTGCATCGGTTTTTATTTGCATCGCGTTTGTGTATTTGGTTGTGTTGTGTATATGCAGCGCGTTTGTGTATTAGGTTGTGTTGTGTGTATATGCAGCGCGTTTGCTGAATGTTGCGCATGTGTTGTCAAATTAATGAAGTTGTTTTCTTAATTTGCTTGTGTTTTGCCTATTTGCATGTGTTTTCTTAAGTTGCAGGGCATTTGCCTCTGTCGGCCACCGTAATAAGCAGTTAACAGCCAATACCAATACTCATATTCATAATGCCCAATTAAAAGCACCATCCTGTATGCTGCTTTTAATTTTTACATATGATGGGTTTATGTTGAATTGAGGAAAACTATGTTATTGTGTACTATGCATACTTAAACATCATTCTGTGCTTATGTGGGCTCATGCATTTCAGGATAATGCACACAGTTGCAATTTAGTCAGATTTATTTAGCTTGGAAATCCAAGGGGTTCCCATGGCACCAATGCTACGAAGCCATCACCTGCAGTTAGCACCCCATTGACTGCCATTCATTTTGGCACCACTTTGAAAGTGAACAACTTTACATCTCAAGCGTTTCAAGACTCTATTTGTGCATTTTTTTATTTCTAAAGAAATACGACAATGTATAAAAGGCTCCATTACCTTGTACCTCATGTTATGGCGCCGTAGCAAACGTTTTTGTAAAAATCATAGACAGTTAAATAGGCTAACGATTGTGTCATAACTACACGACTTGCTATCGCATAGTCAGAAGCTCACAGGCCGTTTCGACTTACATCAGTTGTTTAGGTTTAATTAGTAACGTTAACTAGCATGTTAGTTAGCAGTAATTAGCCTGTGTCTATGTTATCTCCTAACATACAGTATACCTATGCTCTCAGTCTTTGCTGATTGAGAATGATTGATTGATTATCAAAATCATTACATTTTCTTGTTGCTTAACTAATCATTCCTGCACTCAAAAAAGCCACCAATGCCATTTACATTACACATTTATTTTAACATCACAAGAAGATAAGTTGATGTTGCCATGTGAAGCATTAAAGATAATTACATGTCTCTGCTTTGGCATTTTGCCTGAAATATACAGCACACTAACCACTGACTTCAAAAACGATGGCTATGGGTTGAAAAAGTTGTACAACTTGTGTCATAGTATGCCATGGAAACAATCATCATTTTATGAATGTTTTTAATAACTGATGCATTTACAGAACAATCACACACATATTCATGACTGGCCCAGTGACACAGTGCATGCAGCAATCTGAATAAAGGTGTCTGGCTGGGTCAGTGAGAAAACGGCAACTTTTTTCTGGTAAAGTTTCACTCAGTCGTCATGCTTCAGCTTCCGGATCTTTCCCTTGTGGCGGTCGATATCGCGCTGCAGACGTTCAATCTCTTTTTTGTGGTGTTCAATTTCCTCCTGGTGATGCTGCTTCAATGCAGCCAGTTGCTCCTGCTCCTTACGCCTTATGGACAGATAAGGGGGCAACAGAGAATGGACAAAGAAACACAGATAGACGTTAGTACAGTACAAGATGATAATGGGAAAAAAATACTTGTATGGTTGTGATCCATGAGTAAAGAGATAGTAGGGCTAACACTCTTATTTCACATATGGTGTAAGAAAAAAATGCATACTTGAAGTACATCTCCTCCTCAGCGGCCTGCTTCTTCCCCATGGCTCCACCTGCCTCTCTGATGGACCCTCCCCCGCCACCACCTTTTCCTGCACCTTTACCCAGTTCACCCAGCTGAAGCAGGGCAGAGAAATGATTAGAAAATACATCCACAGACAAATATAACACTTGTTAGGGCTTTGCTATTGTAGACATGAGACTGCGGCTTCAAATTACACAAGTTCAAAGGTTCAAAAGGGAGTAATTTTTCACTTGGGTTTTGTTATCAAGACTTGTCTATATACTATTAAAGTAGAGTCACTTTGACTCTATGAAAATTACTCTATTATGAAGGTCAATATTACGTTTATTTTACAAAGGAGAGGAACAGGATTCTTTGTTAGCAAGGTGATAATGGAGGTGCTTGGAACAGACTAGAATCTAACAACAATGCAACCAAAACTGATTCACAGAACTAAATGAGCTGGTTTAACAGGAAACTACTGCGGTTTTATTTAGACAAAACTTGATACGATTAAAACAAATCCTTTATCAAAAAAAGGAACACTAGTAAATATGTCCCTAAAATTGTATTACTACAAAATTATTCTGATCTAAAATCATGTCACAACAGTTGCTTAGCTACATCAGGCAACTTTAGTTACAGTTAGCCACACTTATTAGGCTAATTTACTTAAAACGTATTTTACCTGGTCGGATGACATTCTCAGCTGTGCAGTGACAAAACTCCTGATGTTAGGCCTTAAAATCCTCGCCATGTTTGATTCTCACATGTGAAAACAACACTGCTGACAAGGAAGCTTGCCCTTGTCCTCAAAACTCATACCTCAAAATACGCCACAGGACGGCGCCATTATAGCCAGACAGGGGTGACGACCAAGCCTCCCCTCTCTAAGCGTAGTTCCCATGGCGCCATTTTAATGCTACGAAGCCATCACCTGCAGTTAGCATCCCATTGACTGCTATTCATTTTGGCGCTACTTTGACAGTGAAAAACATTACAAGCGTGACTCTATTTGTGCATTGTTAATTTCTAAAGAAACACGGCAATGTATAAAAGGCTCCATTATCTTGTACTTCACGTTATGGCTCCGTAGCAAACGTTTTTGTAAAAATAGGCTAACGATTGTGTCATTACCACGCGACTTGCTGTAGCATGGTCGACAAATTACCGTACTGTCTGGAGAAGCCCGCAGACAGTTTCGACTTACATCAGCTGTTTAGGTTTAATTAATAACGTTAACTAACATGTTAGTTAGCAGTAATTAGCCTGTGTTCATGTTATCTCCTAATATATACATATGCTCTCCGTTTCTGCTGATTGGGAATGATTGAGATTTCTCTTGGAGCAGCTATCAGAAGACTTACAACTTTCAGACACGTTGCCCACGTCACATCTACGTTGTCAAGCTCATATGGAGGCTGCGCAGTAACGCTCAGCCATCACCGGAAAAGTGCTTCTATTTTCCTTCACTGGTCTCTGTCCAGAACAACGGGATCTGTTGGTCCATTTCTTTAACTGTCTATGGTGACAACATGAATACCACGCTGGTCTAATAGGAACTGAGGGAAATAACAATTCATATATTGTTATACAGTACACTACCAAGTGTGTTTATGATATACATAACAAATAATTAGATATAGTGTAAGGAAAAACGCCGTGTCCCTTTTTCGAAATGGTATGGTCTCAAAGAGACAGCGTGATGCCACACGTTCTTTGCGTAGCTGCTGAAAGCACGTTCAATTTTTTTTTTATTCCCATGAAGACATTACGATATAATACAATATTCAATTGTTCTGTTTTCTTTAATGGAATTTAAACTGTATATTCAAACTATTGAATTACTTGCTTGTAAAAAAATGTCGGTAATTTCTATATATTTTGTCAACAATACCCATGGCTGCTTCTTCTCTTTGTCTTTATTACCGTTTCTATTCCCAAATTTATTTATTTTCGTATGCATTTTTTTGTACTCAAAGCTGAATTTTGAAATAAAGTTGTGCGGGGGAAAAAGAAAAACCTTGGCGATTAAAAAAAATAAAAAATAAATCTAAAGCATATGTTTCAACTGAAGTAATATTAGAAAGCTACAATGAATTTATGAAAGATAATTTTAGTCCATAGTTGAGAATGCGTTCGAAAAAAAACCATACAACATGTACGTACACAAATGGCAAGAGTTATCCATTAATAAAAAATTTAAAAAAAAAAGTTTGTTATATTACAGAATAAATGCTGGCATTAAACTAATACTCAAAGTATTACTGAAAGTTGTCTCGGTAAAGGATGTAGCCATGCTCTGTCAAGCTTAAAAACGCAAACTTTTTATTTTTATAACTATATTTAAAAATGAAAACCAACCATAAGGAATGCTTTGAAGGAAGTTTATTCAATGCAGCAAAGAAAGTACAGAGTCCCCTCGCTGAACAAACCAAACCCTGGCTTTGTGGTGACAGGAACCTCGCAGACCCCCTTGCCCAAGTCACATATAAATACGTTGCTTGCCAGGCAATTCTGGGCTCCCTCCAGCCCATAACCAAGAGAAGAAACTAAAAAAACACTGCATCAACTTAAAATTTCAAACCGCATTCAACATTTTTCACAATTCACATCATACAACATTACTCTACTCATTAAAGTTACATATGTACAGTCATGGCTGGAAACTTGTCGGCAAGCAAGTGCTTTAAAAAAATAAAATAAAACAACATCCTCCTAGGTAATGTAAAAAAAATGAAAAGTCTAAACTAATTTCAAATAAAATGGTCTGCACTGCTCTGTTTATAATGTATCCAATGCATCTGAACAAACACAGATAACTAGAGGGCCCTTTTTTTTTTTACTGTTAATGTGACAAAGCATTTAAATAGTTTCTCTTGCAAAACTGAGAATTTGAGTTGATGACTAGATTAACATCTTTGCTCTTGAGCTTGCCTGGAGATATTTCTAAAGAAGCAACAGTTGCAAATCCAATTCTGGCCTGTGTATCTGCAAAAAGCATTGTCATGAGTATGTATGAAGTTGTCTATGTCTTTTAGTTTTTTTTTTTTAATCCACAATATAAAACTCAGTATACTTGTAGGATTAACCACTTTATAAGCTTACAAAATACCCTCAAGACTAACAGTTGGATGGCATGTACACATCACAACAAAAACACTTCATCATGTAAGCAAATTTCAGGTTTTGAAATTAGTCAGTCTTTATAACTATCTTCTAAAAAGAAATAAAAAATTCAATCAATTCAATTCTAATCAAATTGTACAGAAATAAACTATTTTCAAAAACTAAACCTTCAGGTCGATCTGCAAAATGTGACCTGTGCTCTGAAAATAGCTTTTGCTAAACACATTGCCCAGATGTATTGCTCTCAGCAAGTGCATATTAGGTGTCTCTGGAGAAAGAGCCGAGACTTCACTTCAGGCTTAAGATTTCTTTTAGACTGGCTTGTGCTGATATGTTTTGGTTTTGTTTAAAACAAAGTTTCAAAGGGAACAAAATGGAAAGTATGGCAAGTAGAGAAATGACTAAAACAAGATGTGGGGGGCAGGGGGCAGATAGGTAGAAAAAGACCATGGTGCATCACAGGGCCAGGAGCGGTCTGCGGAGACCCTTTGGAGGAGGCGGCGGTCGCCCCTCCCCCTTCCAGCCCCGTCAGTCCTGCTTGACGCTGCCCAGCGCTCTGAGGCGCTCCAGCAGGGGAGGGTGGGAATAGTGCCACATGGAGAACAACCAGTCAGCCACGGGGAAGCCCAGGTTATCCTTGTTGAGCTTGATGAGGGCAGAGTAGAGCTCGGAGGCTTTGCCCATGCCGCGTGCAAAAGCATCTGCCTGGAACTCAAACCTGCGACTCAGGACTGTCAGACAGAAGGACAAGAGCTGCAAAGCAAAGACATATAAAAACCGTAATTTGCAATGACGTTTGTAGTGAAATAACCCAAATAACTCAACTCAAAAAGTGATGGAAACAATATTTATCAATCCCACACTCACCTCATTGTACGGGGAGAAGATGAACTGGAAGATAATCATCAAGCCTATTAATGTGGGTTGGCTGTCATTGAAGCCAAAAGCTACAAACAGTTCCTTACGCCCAATCAGAACAGCAAACAGGGAGAAGCACAAGAAGGAATTCATCTGCAGAAAGAACAGTCAGCAGATGTTATTTGCATATCAACTTACATCGGAATGTCTGCATTTGATGACTTGTAATCAGGCTAATTGTTTATTTGTTAAGGTGCAGACATTGAGAAAAATCATCATCATCATCCTCATCACCTGACTGATGACGATATTCTTAACAGTGTGGCCAAGCTTCCAGTGGCCAAGCTCATGACCAAGGACTGCAAGGATCTCTGGGTTGTTGCATCCTTGTTTCTTGTTCTGTTAAAGTATTTGTAAGCAAACAACCCTGCTGAATTACACAGGAAGACAATTCAATTTCTAATCACGCCTTTCATATAATCCTATTGCTTTTTCTCTGGTTCATATGAGTGCGATAAGAGTTTTCCTGTATAAAGTTTATTATTTATAACCTTGGGCTTGGCTTTTGATTCGCTGGATGTATCACCAGTCTCTGGCTGCTCTGGCTGTGGCTCCCCAGACTTGTTGAGAGGCGAATAGTCTTCCAGCAGAGTGTCAAACAGCACAATGCGTTTATTCTTGAAGAACCCATAGAAGTAAGCATTGCTATGTGACGAACGCTTAGAACCTGGAATTAAAGAAAACATTCCAAGATGATTTAAGAGTGGTGTATCCACAACCACCTTATATTCATAATGTCATAATGATAAGATGTCAAACAAAAACATGAAACTGGCTCCAGATGCAAGCACTGTGAATTAAGTAGTATTATTTTACCTTCAACTACATAAACCTTCGTGAGAGGGAAGCTGATGCTCCTGGCCATAGTCTCAATGTCTGTTTTCAGCTCTCCTTCTGGCAAAGGAGTAAACTTGTCAAACAGCGGAGCAATGTAGTCAGCATAGATTGTTACAAGTACCTGGTAACAGAGAAGAGAAGATGCATTATGAGAAATTGTTATCCAAAGTATAACTACAGAGTAACTATGTATTACTTTTGATTTACTCCCTAATTACCAAACAAACTCCACAGTCCTTTATTACGCAAAGATGCCTTTTCTACAAGTTCACTCATTGTTTAACAGCGGACAGGGTGAAGTCAACACTAACCAGAGAAACCGCCAGGGTGAAGAGCCAGGCATAGATGAAGAAGTAGTCTCCACCAATCTTGATGATGTACAGGAGAAGCGAGGTGACAGGGAGCAGGATACACTGGGTCACAATAAACTTCTTCACAGCATCCTTGAGGAAGAACCCCAACGTCTGAGAGGAAGACAAGCCATTAATATAAAAAGACAATGGTGGATAATAGAAAAAGTTGTGTGTGACTAACAGTGGCCTGGGTCTAAATAATCCAATTAGACTTTGGAGGTGGCTGTAAAAAGTTTGTAGTTTACAGAGAAAGCTTCTGTGGTCTGATTGAAATCACATCCATCACAACAGATTCAAATGGCGACATGCTCGAAAAAAGCCCTCCTGTTAGCGTTATTTAATATTTGCTGTCCATCTGCATGCTTTTTATGTTTCTAATAATCGTTTTGCTAAAATACAGCTAACCACTTCCATAGCCGCTTATGAGCCTGTTAGAGGGTGATTGCGTAGCACAGTGTAACCATCATGAAATCAAACTGATCACCGCTGCCGTTCTTCCTGAAGAAAGAAATCACAAACATTTAACAGCCACATTTCAGACCTGCAGAGTGTGAGTGCCGCTCAGTCAGTGTACCTGCTGATTAAAGCCATGCCTTTCCTCAATGACGAATGTGTTGTACACACTCCAGGGAAGTCCAGTAAAGGCACTGAACAGGGTGGCAAGCGTCAGAAACACGAGTGACTGGGTGATCTCGTACTCTGAACCAAATCCTATTCGAGTTGTCACAGAACCAGCGACACCCCACAGAAATGGGATTCCACCCATGAGCAGGATCAGCTAAAAAGTTTTGAGAATAACATAAGCTTTTTACATATCAAGTTAAACATGTGCCATAAACATAAATGATGAAAATGACTAACTAAATATTGATGGTACCATAAACAACACCCTTTTCACAATAACAATCCCAGAGTTATCAGTCACGTGCTAAGTCCATTTGTGACATACATTAAGTACAGATGTTTTGACACTCATAGTCCACTTATATCAACACATCCAAGTCAAGCAATCTATGGCTTTTAATTGGCTGGTTGTCTTACCGTCCCTTCAGTCTCAGAATAGAGTCCAGACCAAAAGCTGAAGTTGCTTTTATCCAGCTGATAAAGACGTGACTTCTCAAATGTTTCAGAATCCATGATCTTCCCAAGTTCTTGTGGCACATGTGTTGTTGAACTATAAATCCTCCTCTGTGGTGGGAAACAAAATCAGCACCAATTTTATATATCAGTCAATGTAATACTGTTAGCCTGTGCTACAGACTTCAGACAAGATGTATGCTCCAGAAAGCACATGTGTATCCTTTTCCTAGAGCTAACTCTTAATTCTAATTTTCACATACAATGACATGTTTTGAGTTGACTAGCTTCTTTAATGGGCACATCTGTTTTAGGGTTTGTTTCTATCTAAAATTACTTATCAACAAAGTAGCAACTTTGGAAATACACCTAATTTAGCCAAATGCAAATAAATAGTAATACCTTTTTATTTCAACTTCACCAAACTGTACTCTTGCCCCTCTGTTTATGCTGTCACATAAAACTACATTGCTACCCAACTCATTAACACTTTTGATTCAGCATGCATTGTGATGTAATGGTCATCCTGTTTCTACAGAAAATACATCCAACTCCGCAAACCGCTCTAAAGATGCTATTTCATTGTGACGGGGAAGAGGTCAATGACACTTCGGTTTTGTTTATTGTATTAGAAACATACATGTCTGCCAACATCTGTCAACTGCATCCAATCACTGATTTAATATAAACTGAGGTGAAATATATACAGACATAATGCTCAAGAACTTTTTAAAGAGGAAATGTTATTTAGTTGTCATAGTTTACCAAGTGAAAAGAACTTGCAATACCTTACTGAGTATTTCATCACATCAATACCAACCAGGAAACGAGTACATTTATCTTGTATCTATGTATTTGTGCAGGGATCACGAGTAACATAGGCTAACTGTTATATAAAATCTTAAAAAGTCATAACAGAAGTGTAAAACACTATTACATTAATTTATATTACTCTTTAGTTTGCAAGAACACAATCGCAGACACCACACATTTCAACGTTAGCCTATTTTTAATAACTATAATTTGATTGCGGGTCGTTTCCCTTTGAAAAACACGTTTTGCTATAAACAGGAACTATGAGTCTGATGCTGACAGATGATGAACTTACCTGTCTGTAAGAAAGGTATGCCTCCCATAGATACACCGTCCACGAAAATCCCAAAACAGCATAAAATATCTGCTTCTCCACCGGGAGGTCAAATATACTTTCAACCATCTCTGCTCTGTTTTTGGTCAATGTTTTTGGAGCAGGACTGACTAGCTCACAGGCTAACGATAATGTTAACGTTACCTAGCCTGACTGGTAGTTTTAGCTAGGCTAGCAGCTACTTAGCTTCCACTCTACACACAAACAAACAGACAGCACTTTATAGTTGAATAAAAGGAACACCGTTCCCACGTTAAATCGACAGATACCGACTAAAAATGTTAACTCGTTAATCTTTGCATCTAGTTTCCATTCCTAAGTCAAGGCTTTTACAGCTAATATCTTTCCATTCATGCGAGATGCGAATCTGACGATGAGGTCTGACACCAAATTCTACCCCTGGAGAAACAACGACTACTATAACTTTGGTTCCGCAGCTGATTCATTCAAGGAATTTCTTGAGGTCAAACATATGTGTATTGTGTGAGATACACCATACATTTTTGTTTGAAACATGGCAGACTTTTACTCTCCGTTTATCTTAACCCCTAAGTTTGAATGAGTTATTCTTCGCTAAATGCTCGAAAATTAAATAGAGTCTGGGCCTTTTTTTCATAGTCTGTGGTCTAGTCAAAAAGCTTAAATTAAACGAGAGCGGTATTTACAATTACGCTAATAGTCGCTATATTTCTCTCACGACTGAACCACCAAACAAACACATGGTTGGCGTTTTGATGAGAGCCAATTAAAAACAAGAGCAAGTGTTTTATTTAATTTCTAGTCGTTTACGGTTCAATTTCTCATCTTCATTTAAAAAATATATATACCTGTTACAGGTTTATATATATCTATATATATATATATATATATATATATATATCTATATATATATATATATATATATATATGTGTGTGTGTGTGTGTGGACATTAAGATTAGTAGTGACGTAAAATCAATCTAACCACAATCATGGCCATGATGTTGGGGGGGCAGGACATAAAAATAGCTGCTGGCTCGTCCCACTGTTTGTGCAGTGTGAACTGTATTCTTATGTTGCAATATTGCATGGATCCAGGTTTTGTATATTACTTAAATTTTAACACATCTGTAAAGAATGTGCACTTCAGTCACATCAGATCTCCATGTCATGTTGATATTCCTATTCCTAAACAAAAAAGAATGGATGGTAATCCAGCCTTATCTATAAACCCCATTTTCAAGTGATGGTCACATGCCATTTCACTATGGCTTGTATAAAAAAAAAAAAAAATAAAAAAAAAAGTTACTTTAGTAGAGGAACTAAGGCCACTAAAAGTGGATAGCCCTACCTGAGGTACTGTACAATGAAGCACAACCATGTTTTTTAATCTTTGTCTATTTTTGATATTGATGGTTGAAGAATATTTTACTGCAGAATTAGTTTATTTAGTTGATGTTGTATACCCCTTTCCCCTCAGTCCAATGTCCCCTTCAGTACATCAGACTATCAGATGTTGGTTCCATCTTGTTTCACCAATTTGAAGGTCAAAGTCTACAGACGGAAATAAGCATAGCATTTTACTTCTTTGCAGATTACTGTTCAGTCTTGGGAGTGCACATTGGCAACAGTGTACCTATTGTTTACATATAAGATATAAAACCTATTAACATTGTGTATGAGTAGTCTCCTCACTTTAGCATTTGGCAAAGCTACCAGTAGATTAGAGCTGTGCAGGAAATCGCCAGCGCTGGGAGGGTATACCTATACTACTAATAAAAACAAAATAGGTTACTGGGTGACTTCATCACAGGTTTGGGTGTTAAATTCCAGATTCCCTGATATCATAACATATGGCACATCATTAGGCACATTTAGAATGTCTTTTTGATATACAGCCAGCAGGGTACCAACTAGCTAGCTAAGCTAGTATGAAAAATGTTACTTTAATTTATCCTATGAAGAAACTAGGTAAATCTTAAAAGGAGGAATAATTTAAAAAAAGGATATCTTCATATCAGTTATTTCAATAAAACAGTTTTTCAAATGAAGATGAGAAATTGAACAGTAAACGACTAGAAATTAAATGAAATACTTGCTCTATTTTTTTTAAATTGGCTCTCATTAAAACGCCAACTATGTTTATATCTTATATCTATTAGTTAGCGGTTAGGGGATAGAGACATCAGAGGGTGAAGTGAATAGTTTAATAACCTACTTTTAGGATAACAGTCTTTGGGACATATAAATGACATTTGTGGTAATTGTTCCCCTTTAATGACGGACGCGTGATCATACATTTTAGATGTTTAAAGATTTACATTTCAAAGATGGGGAAAAAAGTTATTGATTAAATCTCTGATTTACTGTGTACAGATTTGGTGACATTCTATTTATTATTTCAAGAGATACATGTGATAAGGCAGATGCTGTTCTTTTCTCCAAGTTCACTACAACCATTTATTTCAAAAACAGACATATTAAAGTTATTTATTAAAGTTAAAAACATGGTTATGTTTAAAACATAGTCAGATGGGGGTAACACCTGTTTGAGGGATCGGTTCCTCTACTAACACAAATCAGAGAAGTAAAAGGGCTTCATATTTGTATCCCAGGTTTACATTTATTTCTTTAGAAAATGTTACATACATGTTTGCCAACATCTGTCCACTGCATCCCAACACTGATTTAATATAAACTGAGGTAAAAAAAAAAAAAAAAAAAAAACATTCCTCAAGAACTTTGTAGTAAGGAAATGTTTTTTCAGTCACATTTCACACAACTGAGAAGGCCTTGCTATAGGCTACTGACCATTTCTAACAATTTGAAAATCTGTACATTTATATTGGAGAACTATAGTATATACAATTGTTATGAGTTAACATAAGTGTTATCTGAATTATTTCATTACAAGATCTAATAATCAATTTAATTGGATGTGCACTGTTTTAGTCTTGGTATCATTTCATTTCTATAAATTGTTCAGTTTGACAACTTAAAAAAATACAATAATTGGGAGAAAAAAAAATACTGGTACAGCTTGTGAAAATACAAAGTAATTTGCCATAGCTATGTTAAAAAAGTGTTCAGTTAAACGAACTTCCAAGAAGCAGTTTGCTGTTGTTGGTGTCTGATGGGAAGAGGTCAGGCAGGGTGGTGCACACTGGTCTCCCCAGGACCACCACAGGTCTGAGGTACTGAAGCTGCTTAATAGCCAGGTCCCCACACCCAGTCAGGGCTTTGTCCAAGATGGACTTTAAGTTTTGGACTGATGTGAAGTCTCCAGTCATAGCATGGGGCTTCATCAGTGGGGAATGAGTGCGTCTGCTGCGGCTGTGAGAGATTCCCAGCTGGTTGTTCTCCTTAACTGAACAACTGCGTCTGAAAGAGTCTCGCCTTTTCACCAGCAACGCATTTTTGTCTTTTGGGGTTGTCTCTTGTATGAACCTCAGGAATGAGGACTCAAAGCCCATAGGCTTATAAGCAGCAATGTCGAAAGTGCGTTGAGAAGGGCTACAAGGCTGAGTGTCTTTCAAATTTAAAGGCAATCCAGACAATTCATTTTTCCGTTTTAGTGGCTGGCGAACAGGAGGAGCGGGCAACAGAGCTGACCTGTACATTTTACCACCATCCTTAGTGCCCGATACATTTTGGAAGCCCTCATCAGCAGTAAAGCGCAGGGAACATGGTGGCGAGAGGTCAACAGTGAGGGGACGAAGAAGAGGTTTGATTTTATCCAAGCTTAATCTCTCCTCCTGTTTCGGACTGTTCTGTGTTGCTGCAGCAGAGTCTTCGGTGTGCCCACCGGCGCTCGGCTCACCGTAAAGCACCTCATCTGCACCAACAAGAACTCCATTTCTCACAGCAGGGGGTGGCTCCTCCTCTTTCTCCTCTGGAAATTCCAGTGGATCATGACTATCCTCCTCCAGTGTGTCTGCCTTGATGGAGTGTAAGCTCATGGGTGCAGGCAGTCCCTCAGTGTTTTCTGGCTCTGTCTGATACTCCATTTTGCGAACTCCATTTGGGGAACACGCTCCTGTACCTGTTGGCCTGGCTGACTCCCTTTGAATCAGTTCCTCCAGCTGCTCAGCATTAAAAATCAGCTTTTCTTCATTCTTAACAAGATATTTGCGACGCATGCGGTGAACGCTCACGTAGTGACGGTGCAAGCTCCCAATGTACGTGACGACAGAATCACAGTCCTGAACCATGCATGGGTAGGCCACACGCATACAGCGGTCTTGGCACATCTGTAGTGCTTCTTCATGAGATCTGAAGACATAACGGTTGTAAGAATATCTTCTCTCTCGCTTTTTTTCCAACACTTTCTTTTCCACAGCCGCCTCCTCACCCATTTCCTCTGACTCGGCAGTTATTTGAGGCTTGGTACTAGATCCCTCAACCTGCGTGGTGGTTGAAACAGTTTCTTCTTTTGGAGGACTCGGTGGTGTGACAATAAGCTTCTTTTGGCATCCAGTAAGTGACTTTTTGTGAGTGCTCTGCAGACATACAACCAGTGAATCGTAGTCCTCACAGTGACTATAAATCATATGTTTTTTAAGAGCATCATCATGGCTGAACACTTTTGTACAGCCTTCAAACTTGCACCTTATTAGCTCTGGTTGTTGTGAGTGATAATCACGAGTGTGACGAACTAGGCTGCTTTTAAGGTGGTAGGAAGCGCTACAGTTGGCAAAGTGACACTTGTATTGCGGTTGAGGTTCATCCGAGTTTGGCCGATGCCTTTTCTTGGCAGGCTCTTTTCGGACTTCTGGACCGTGATGTGCATCAAAATCTTTTTCCAACAAGAGCTGAGAGCGATTGTAATGATGTATCAACTGTAGGTGGCGCACAAGGCCTCCTGGGTGGAAAAAGCGGCATCACAATTTTTTGCTACACAATGAAAGGGTTTACTGAATTTATCCAATATATAGCAGAGGTTACTTTTGGCTACTAAACGTCTTGTAGTTCTGACCTGTTGTGTGCTCCTATCCTCGCTTTCTCCCTTCTGTTTGTTGTTTTCCTCTGCCTCATCCTCTCCTTCCTTTTCAGATGGAGAATGATTGTCAAAGTTTTGTTCATTTTCCCTTACAACGGTTGAGTTTTTTTTCTCCTGTTGGCATTGCAACATGGGGATCTCCTTCTTCACTTTTAGACCATGCTTCGTCAGGTACTGAGATGTATGCTTTGAAGGGTCTTTTTTTCCCTCATACTGTACACATGCACAGCTTATTTTGTCAACCAAAGTCCCACTCAGGTTATGTATCTGAATGTAGTGGGCCCGCAACACATGTTTTTGTCTGTGACTTTTGGAACAAAGTTGGCACACATAAGGCTTAAATGATGTATTTTTCAGTGAAGTCAACCTTTTGGCCTGTTCAAGCGTGCGGCCATGTTTGATGTTATAGTGTCGCATTAAGCTGTAACTCTGAGCAGTCCTGAAGCTGCAACTTTTCATCTCACAGATATATGGCTTAGCAGTGGCTAATGATTCAACACTGTGTTCTACATCTGCTGCTGATGCTTTAGTTTTGACTTGAACCTTTTCCTTAGGCCGATGTGAGGGCCTCTTCTGAAGCAACACAACAGGGGGCTTTGCCATTATTGCCTGATGAAGAGACATTTGTGATGCATTAGACTCTGGGTCGGGCTGAGGGGCACACTTGGCAACCTGTGAGGTGAAGAAGAATTCAGGTCCAGTTTACTGAGCCCAATAAGAATTTCACTCAAAGCATCATTTTCTGCTGGAAGGCTTGAGGAGCATTGAAGCGTTTCAATGTTTTTGGGATGAGTGGTAACTTTTCTTTCCTTGCCAGCCTCCACAGGTTGTAATGGAATTGATTGCTCATCTTTTCCTTTTCCACACTCTCTGGCTCAGTTTCAGTCTTTATCCCTTTGGACTTTGAATCCCGCTCTTGGTCATGTTTGTGTGCTTTGTTCTCCAGTTTAAGGTGTTCTGGGTGGGCACATTTCAGATGCCTCTGGACATCTCTGGCTCTGGAGAAAGTCATGCCACACTTCTCAAAACCACAGGTGAACTTACTTCCATCAAAACACACAGCTACCAAGGTCATTGTTGCTTTGGGATCCTTGCTGTCTGATTCTTGCAAAGTGGAGGCACAACTTACTGAGGAAGATGTTAGGACATCTCCATCTACAGTCTCTTCTACATCAACTGACTTATTAAGGCGGGTTGTCGCTTCAGTAACAGTCTTAAGAAGTTTCCGCTTTGCCTTTCTTTGAGCCTCAAAGTCTTCTTCAGAGAAGGTAATGTTGTGTGTGGATAAATGCTTCATGAATTCTTTTTTGGATAAATAGAATTTATTACATTTAGAGCTAGAGCAGGTAAATGCTGCATCTCTGAAATGCTGTGCTTCATGGTGATAGATTTGTCCCAAGTCAGAGCAAGTGACGTAACAGCCTTTCAGCTCACACTGGTAGTTTAGGTGATAGCCATGGGTCTGTTTGTGCAGGACAAGTTCATTGGAAGTCCTAAACTGATCGCCACAACCTAGAACCACACACATGTAAGGCTGATTACCATAGTGAAGTCTTCGATGTTTGCGGTGATGGTGTGCGGAGACAAAATGCCGTCTACAAAAAACACACTTCTCCCGCCTGTCTCGCATCTGGTGAAAATGTTTCACATTGTCATCACCTTTGTGCTCTGACTTTAGATGGACATACAGGTACTTGGAATGTTTAAAAGTCCGAGTGCACCCGGTTCCTGGACACGGATACTCATCCCGGTTCTGCACACTAAAGTGTTGGTCAATGTATTCGAATGTTACATGCTCGTCATCGTCCACATTCTTCTCTTTCAAAGTTTTGGCTTGTTGCACAATGTGTTGCAGCACTTCAGGATCATGTGTGGATTTGTAAAACTGCATTAAGGAAGGGTCTATGGTGATCTCACCTGGTTCAATATCATCATCCTCATCCACCTGTTTCTGCCCCTCCTCTTTCTTTATATTGTTTTTGTTCAGATGCATTTCACTCGGCACATGTTCTTTCAGGTGAGGAACGAGTTCCTTTCTGCTCTTAAACTTTTTCAAGCACACAGGGCAGGGGTGCATGTTGTCCTCTGCATGCCTTTTGGAGTGGTGAATAATTTGGGTGTCAGTGACCGACCTCATACAAATTTGACAACAGAACTTCTGTTTCTTTGTCTCTGATTCTCCTTGGATTTCTGCTAAATTGGAAGACAGCTTTTTATCCAGCTGCTCATGACCATCGAGACGTCCATTAATCTTTTGATGCTCAGATTCTACTTTTACTGTGATTCCTTGTGGCTCATGTTGTTTACCCTTCTCTCTTTTGTCTACCGCCTCCTCCTCTTCTCCTTCAGACTCCGGTATCAGCCCTAGAAGGGTGATGCAGTGGTACTTGAGAGTTTTCCAGTCCCAGAATTCAGGGTCAAAAGGCCAGTATGCTTTCAGAGCTAGGAGCAACTCGCAGCGTAATGAGTTGGGAATAACCTCGTTTTCCTGGTCATACTTTTGGTCTGGGCCTAAGTAAAGCTCCTTAAGGGACCCAAAGACCTCCTGGCTGGGGCCAAGCAGGAACTCCGTGAGAAAACAGGCACGCAACACTTCTAGGTCCCCTGGAAGAAGGCAGGACACTGTCTTACAGACAGAGATCCTTGTTTCTGCATCATCCAGCTTTGGAAGTTGAAGGGCTTTGACACAAAGTTCGACTGAGGCAGGTACCCCCATTTCCTCTGTCTGAAAATAAAGTGATATATTATCAGCATAATTTCAATCAAATAATCATAGGTTTGGTTTTTTAGTTTGGTTTTTAAAATCACAAATTTTACATTCATCACATTCTGAAAATCTGTAGGTAAAATATCATTGCAATTCAAAATGAAATACATTAAAACAGGGATGACCATTTTTTGTAAAGTTTACACCAGTCTAAATAGGTCTCCATTTTCCACCTTATGTTGTCTCCATTATTATTATTATTATTATTATTATTATTATTATTATTATTATTATTATTATTATTATCATCCCCAAAACAAACAGAGACTATTGTTGTGAATTCCTCATGCTACAGAGACTGTAGTTACAGTCACGTTAGTTACGGCTACGTTCATTACGTAGTTAATTACGTAAGTTACGTCAGAAATCACCGCAACGCTTTGTGTTATTTTTTTATTACGGCAGTCGCATATGCAGAAGTCAGAGACGATGTAAATTGGTGCTTATATCTAGCTATTGTAACAGCAGATTAAGTTATCTCTAAGTTGTTCCTGTCTTAAATGTTATGCAAATGTTAACTGTCTTACCCTGTGATGTGAAGCAGTTAGCTTATCAGTGTTTTGCTAGCTTGCAAATTTTCCACTGCAACCATAGATGTTGCTAGCTAGTGTGTGACTCGTTTTAAGGTGCTGTGCGGGAGAGGATATTCATTTTATTTGCAAAGTGATATATGTACATTTTCTTTCACTATTTCAGTTTGATTAGATTAATAATACACTACGCTATTAGATAATAAGGCATATCAGTTGTGATGTTAATGTACCTTTTTTTGGATTTATTTCAGAAACTTCATTCATTCATTCATTCATTCATTCATTCATTCATACATACAAGCAACAATGTACAGCTTGTGACTGCCTGTAATGCTCTACAAAGTAAATAGTTGAACTCCCTCTGGTGACTCGTGCTTTCTGATAGGAGCCCTGAAGCGGCTAATACTCGCCATTCAGCATTCACAGGGTAAAAAACCCCCAACAACTATGTTGTTGTTTCTTTGTGTGAAAATTGTTTGTCGTACAATTGCGTTGTTTTTGTCTGTTATAAGACTAATTTGCCAAATGTATCTGATTTCTCCGATTTGGTGATAACGCTTGCTAAGAAAGCTATTAGTTCCTTTAGTTTATTTTAGGCTACTTAGCACTAGAATTAACTGGTTGGAAAGGAGCCTTATATAAGAAATGTACCATCTCAAATCCAGCAAAGAAATGGACAGTATGACTGTTGGGCTCACCTCTGTCTGAATGACACGGACCAGGCAAAGCAAATGGTGGACCGTTTTGGCAATGGCACCTAACTGAAGGCATCGTTCCAGAAGAGACATTAATGAGGGGTCAATCCTCCTTTGAAGCTTACTCCACAAGAGAGTCAACTCCCTTTGGATCAAAAAGACAAGAAAATGAATTAATTATAATTTTCTCTTTCTCAAAAATATACTCACACTTGACTGGCACTCATGACCACAACAAAAATAAAGATCAAATGAGTTTTATTTTCATTTTCTATATGACTGTAGTTATAAACAGGGGTTATATATGGGATCAGGCAGGTGGGGAACCCTAAGTCAGGAGTATCTTCTCAAATGTAATACTTTAAACTTTCTTACTACTTTAAATTCTCTATCCACTACAGATCTTCAACGGGGGTTTGAGACCCCTAGGGGGTTCTCAGAGTCACTGCAGTCACTAAATCCAACATATTATTAGCAAATATAAATCCCCACCAATGATAGGCTTACTGACCTATAAAGTAGTCACTACAATAGCCATCCACAGATACGCATGTATGTTTAACTTTAAAAGATGATCTATAAAATCAGGCCAAAAATTATTTTAACAGTACTGCATTCTATGCAAAAGAAGTATGTATGTATAGGCATGGGATACTTTCTATAAAATCATCTCTCAATGCAAATCAAACCAGGTATTAGTCTAACTGAAATAAAACCATGCCTATCTCTAAGCATGGTAAGAGTATGTGATGATGTGCTATTTTAATTCTAAAGGCCAAGGGAACTTTATCAGGATGCATAATATCCTGAATCCAGGAAATAACTGGCCTTTAATAAAAATCTGCCTGCCTCTATAAATTTAACATAGGGTGTATACTTATGACCCTGTATTTTAAATAAGAACATTTATTTATTTACAATACGTTATTCATTCACAAAGAAAATTGGTGTCCTTAAAGGTTGGATTTACCTCATTTTTAATTTAGGTATTAAAATAAATTTCCAAAACATGATTTTTTTATTCCTCTTTTTAGTCAACTTAAGCATGTGTATGTAAACTTTTGAGCACCACTGTAGTTCCCTTGTTATTTTCAAAACAGTGGCAAAGAACACCAGGAGCAAATGCCAGGAGTTGAGTTTTCAAATAAAACAAATGTGTGACTGGTGTGTTAACTGCATGCCAAATGAATGAGAGGACACAAGACCAAATTGCCTCCTAAGCTACAATATGACATGACAAAGGCAATTTATTTTATTTATTTTTTAAAAACGGAGTCCGACACAGAATACACATCGGGGCTACATTCAGTTCCAGCTAACTTCACGGAGCACGAGGGCAAAACAGCTTCACCAATCTGTTTTAATGTTTAGTTCAACTAAAAACACCAGGTCTGTTGTATGGTACTGGGTCGTTGACTACCAACTACTGTTTTTAACCGTTAGGTTACCAACAATGTGATCTTTACCACGTCTGATCTTCTCATTTTACCAGTTTAGATAATAAACTTAATAACAACTTATAATTACATACATTCCAGTCCTCACAATATTCTACTCACCAGGAGCAGTAAAGACTCTGCTGCTGAAGCTGCTGTGTCAGGAAGGTTGTGCACAAAATGAAGGCAGTGTTCTCCTCCCCCTCAGTCTCCAAATTACATGTGATCTCCAGAACATCCTTACAGTCAAGTCTGGATATCTGTTCAGGGAGTAAACACAACATTGACCGCTTAGAAAACATCATTACAGACAACATACCATCCAGGCATTGTTTGATTTGAATAAATACCGGTAAATTTAACTCCTCTATACCGAGTGAGCAACTGTGAAGAACACGTTAACTAGGGAACCACCAATATGATCTGCCGGATTCGGATCGGCGCAAATACGGACCTTATGAAGCGTATTGGTCATTGATCATGATGTGATCTTCATATAATGCAGTTTCCTTGTCATTTCAAAATTGTGTTTCTGCCATCTGTAATTATTCATTTAGGCACAGTTTTTAGTACCACAGCAATGCCTGGCCTCATCAAATCTTATATTAACATGATTCTAGTTTCACAGTGAAGTATACAGATTTTAAACATGGGAAAAAGGGCACTGGTATCGGATCATATTGTGAGAGACAAAGTTGAAATGATCAGAAAATGTTATCAACACAGACCCATGACACACCAGTGAAGCAGCATGTTCTGCTGACCTCTGGCTCACCCAGTAGAGTGAAAGCCTCATGTAAGTTGAGTCCTTGGCAGTGGCCCTGGGCCTGAGTCATCCCCTCTTTTCTCTCACTTTCCTGACTATCTGTACTATTACAAAAAAAATAAAATAAAAAAAAGACCCAGCATGCTATGACAACTGGGATGTCAACAGTTTGATAAAAGCCAGAAACCTTTTATCACACGTCACTCTCACTGTCTTTCATGGATTCAAAGCATCAGTTGATAAGTCTTAAAAACAAACGATCCAACGTTGTCTGATATAATTTGTATGAATGTATGAAACACAAATCAAAGACATTTAGCATATCTAGACATTTTGATTATTGGACACCAATGTCAGGGTGATGTGTCACAATACAGTACAGGCGACGGACTGACCAGTTTATTCAGGGTTCTTAATAATGTTAAAAAAAGGACAATATTTAAACAATAATCAAGGTCTTATATTTTGTACATGTAAATGAGTCCCAAAATTATTAAAAAGAAATACATAAATTAAGAAAGCTCATGGTAGAATTTCCAGTTTAAGAACTCATGCTGTATAACTTGAGACAGTGGTACCTTAGGTCTCATTCAGGTCAGTGTCCAACATTACAGCAATAGGTCATAACCTGGTTCAGGCAGAGTAGTAGTTCAACTCTAGGTCTCCCTAGATAACTGGAGACGTATGATACGCTCTATGATAAGACAGTGCTGCCTCAAGCGCTCCCATCCTGCCAAGGTCAGGGGAGGACGGTAACACCTAACACTTGCACACACTGTGACACACACATCTAACATTCATACACACAAAAACTGCAGTAGTAACACACACACCCAGAAATACTGGATAAGATGTCTGACCAAAACGGTCACAGATGAATATGATCTGGGGGTACATACAACGTGACTTGTTACATAAGTAAAAATAGTAATAATCCAATAGCATCTTCACACATGCATAGAGGAGTGAAAAAGGACCAATTTGATAATCTCTAAATCTTGTATGTCCACTAGAGGTTAAATAAACCTTAAGAAAGAGAGGAATTTCAGAGTTAGGATGGCACTACACTGTGGTTAAATTGTCCTGCTTAATACTAATTCTACACAATCAAGACTTTGTTAAATGCTTCTGTGTAGGTCAAAGTCTCCAGAACCTTCTTGATGTATCCAGAGTTTATCCATAACACGGATCATTTGGGATTTTTTGGGTTCTATTCAATTTTATTTATAGTGTCAATTCATAACAAGAGTTATCTCAAGACACTTTACAGATAGATTAGGTCTAGACCACACTCTATAATTTAGAAGGACCCAACAGTTCTAGTAGTTCCCTGAGCAAGCAACAGTGCGACAGTGTTGAGGAAAAAGTCCCTTTTAGGAAGAAACCTTGGACAGACCCAGGCTCTTGGTAGGCGGTGTTTAACGGGCCGGTTGAGGTTGAAATGAATAGTGGCAATAATAGTCACAGTAAAAGATAATGGAACAGTTAATAAAAATAGTAGTTTGTAGTAGTTCATGGCATAGCAGGGCACTGCACCGCAGAGCGAGGTAGAGTTCAACTTAAGTAAGGTGGTTTTCACACTTACCTTTAGTCCGGACTTTTCAGTTTGATCCGAACCAAATTACAGGTGTGAAACCTCCCCAAGAGCACGCTCCGGACCAAACAGACAAACTTTAGTCCAGATCAAACTGAACCATGGTCCGGTTCTAGAGTGAATGCATTTTTTAAATGGTTTGGACTTTCGGAACAAATACAGGAAGTTCTGGCAGGCTATCATCGTGCTATAGGAGAAGTTCCTTTAAGAAATAGCTGCTTAGAGTGTACACTGTCTTCTCTTTCAAAAAATAATTCACTATATAGTGTGTTTGCCATTTTGAAGTGGTATTCAAATTCTCTATGGTTAATTTCATTCACTATATTCACCACTATGAAATACCCACAATGCACTGCTAAATTGACTGTACAAACGATGTACCCTACATTTTACTCCCCAGCATACCACAGTGCAACGCGGTCGTGTCTTCCCAAAGAAAACTGAAAAAAAATGGAAAAATGGAGCAGCCTTTCATTTCTAAACAGTGGAAAAGTAACATACAACATATACACAACCTTTTACTATTCACCTAAGTGCTCAGTTTGCTTTAGGGACATATAAGAAGTATTTTTGTTTTGGTTTGTTTACACGCTCAGCGTGCCCACTAACGTCACACAAACAGGCGCATCTACTGACGCAACAATGTTTAGATATTGTCATTGTAGTGTCTGAAATCTTGTTTGGCCATTCCCTATATAGTTCACTATTGAATAAACACTATACAGAGAATAGTAAGTGAGTCAATAAGGGAACAGTTTAACAGATTGGGATTGAGTGAGGGAGGATGTGCTCAGAGCAGACAGTTGTCAGCAATTAGAGCAGAGAAGAAACTAGCAGTTTACTTGTTAAGTAGTAGCACATGTATAGTGTAGGTTTCAGTTTGTCTCTGAATACATGCTGTAGCTTCTTAAAAATCAAGTCAAGTACCTGTGTTTTGCAACAACGACGTAAAAAAAAAAGCGGTAAAAAAAAAGTAGCAGTAGCTTGGGGAGAGCAGGAGTTTGCTGGAAAAAACTCACAAATAAGGGTAAGCCCATCTTCAATATAAGTATCGAGTGACACGGCTCACATGGGATAGTGACAAGACGTAGATGTATATATATACATTGTAACAAATACATGAAATTCTGACCTCCAGGTGTGAAAAGGACCTTAGTAAAAAAAAAGAAAAAAAAGAAAAAAAAAAACAATGTGGTGAAGTATTAAGATCAATACATAACAAATTAAATATGTAGATCAAATATTTAA